>CAUJNA010000113.1:671050-771050 GCA_963377175.1 Effrenium voratum
GATTATGACTCACATGATGATCCTTTGGCCGGGATCCCAATGAAGAACCTGTTCAAGGGGCCCGAGCAGGCTTAAGCCACAGACCCGAAATGGACCGGACAGACCACTTTCACACTCACCAGAAAAGGGAAGACCCCAAAAAAGGGGCGAGCCACCCAAATGAACGGAGGATGTCCGGTCAAAATGTGGGGCCAGTGGGAACTTTGGACAAGGGCTTGGCCGAAGAAAGGAGCCCAAGGCCGAAGTCGGGTTTGTTTCAGAATTGAGTCCAAGTTTTTGGGACCTAAGGGGACACCCACGTTGAAATTCATCCGCTAGGAATTTCGCGTCTTGGCAGCCATTCAATGTTGGGTAATGTATGAACTCACTTGGAGGAGAGCTTGTCACTTTGTTGGTCAAAGTATTCAAGAAAAATGTCTTAAGGATCTCGTGCTGGCCCGCTGCTCCATGTCACCCGATTCATTGCAAGCACTTGGACACCAACCATGCGTGTGTATGTGTGTGTGTGTGTGTGTGTGTGTGTGTGTGTGTGTGTGTGTGTGTGTGTGTGTGTGTGTGTGTGTGTGTGTGTGTGTGTGTGTGTGTGTTTTTGACGCTACTGTTACGGATGGTTTAAAAGGAGATCCAAAAGGCACACCAAAACAATTTGTGGGTCCCCTCAGAAAGGACCGATTTTTTAAGGTCCCCTATTTTGACACACATACCGCCCTGTGAGAGCCCTCATGCTTGATCCTCTGCGAATTTTTATTCGGGGTTACCCGAGTTTGCCCACGGCTGATCTTTGGGTCGACGGATGTGGGATCGTTGCGGGGAATGGTTTACTTGATCCACACATACCGCAAGGAACTACTTCTCACTTACCTCAAGGATCGACATTTTGCTTTCGGAGCGTTGTGTCGCAGTTTTCCGGACCACTTCCCCGCACCTATCCTGCTCGGGGCTTTGGATGCTGAGGCGCGGCAAAGCGTCCAGGAGCGCATGCACACCTTGATGGCGGGGCGCTCGGAGGTGGAGGTACATGGCTCGGCAAAAGGTGTACTAGGTCCCCCAGCTAGGTGCGCTTTTGCCGATTCTTTTTTCGGGGAGGGTTCAACCCTACTAAAATAGACTGCAAAAAAAGGGTACCCTTATTCTAACCTCTCTACTGGAGGTCCTAGCGTATGTGTCAAAGGAGGGGCTTTGCAGCTGGCAGTGTTTCTTTTGATTCCTCTTGAGTCCAACCCGACATAGGGTACCCGAAACAACATAATTATATACCCATGTGTGTGTGTGTCTTAAAAGTACAGTGGATGGGCAGAATCCACCACGCGCCAGATGAGATGGATGAAAAGGCGTAGTATTTACCGGGCTTCGTATTCCGCGCTGTTTTTTCTGTCTTTTTCCATACAAAAAGTAATTGTATTAAAGAAGGCAAACACATTCCTAAACCACATTTGTAGAGCATTCTCAGTCGTCGAGCTGACAAAGTAATGCTACGCATCCCAACTGTTGCACTGTAAGATGCGGAACCCGAGAAATTGGTGGTTTCCCTTCGGCATTGAGCCTAGAAATCGTTGCCGTGAATTCTAGTCTATGGCTTAGAAACAAGTTTCCGCACAGCAATGTATGGAACTTGAACACTGTTTAGGTACTTCAAACTAACCAGACACCTCCACCGTCCAGGTCCCTTTGTGCTTCCCCCTGCTTTTCATCCGTTTTTTGTCTGCCACACAGCGTCCTTGAAGCTGTTGGTTCTCTACTATCTACTGCCCTTTTTTTTTTGGCTGGCGTGTTCTTGCTTGCTCCCTTGCTTGGATTTGCTTTTTCTGTTCCAGCTCGTGCTTGGAGTCTCCAGACCAGGCGACCAGTAGCTGCCGAAAAGTGCACGATCGCACCAATGTGTGGGGCGCGTATTTTGACAATAGATGGCCCATGATGGCCCTGCTTTCAGTTAGGGCTTAACCATCTAATTTTCCAAAAGGACGCCTATGTGTACATATCATTGCCCGACTTTGGAATGTGTTCTTGATGTCCCCTTTTAACTTTCAACCACCAAGCAAAAAAACACATGTAGCACAGACAGGGTCCCCTGCTTCCATCAGCTATGAGGCACAGCTGCAAGCAGAGATGGTGCGAACCACCGCTGGGGTCTCGGCAGGTTTCGTGCACCAGGATGTCGCTAGCTGCCGCAAAAATCGGGGACTCGGCATTTTGGTGTCCTCTTGCTTGGTCCCTCTCAACCCCCATCCCAAAATCAGATTCTCCTCTTTTTACAGATACTTGAGGGAACCCTTCTTTTAGGTTGGTTTAGAGTGGAACCAAACGGAAAGCCACCATTCTGGGGGTCCCATATTCTGACACATGAAAGGCAACCAACATGTCATGTTGAATCACCCAACGTTGGATGCGGGTGTCTTATATCGAGCTGGTCAAAGGGGAATCACCTATTTGGGGGGTGCCCTCATTCCCAAATTTAGAGACAACATCAATTTGGCCAAGTGTCGTCTTGGAAGACTAGATCGAAAACGGGAACCAGACCCTGGACAAATCAACCTACCTGCTAGTGGATGGCTGCTAGTGGATCTCTTGGTTCAACTTAAACGCTTTGCCCTCAAACATTTCGCAAGAACTAGCGAACGCTTTGACGCTCGCCTTGTCCTTTAGTGACGACTCTAGTGGTCTGGGTGGAGACTGCTCAAACCAACCTGAAGGCGTTTCGAAAGTTAAGTGCTCTCGTGACCACGCGTCACGCTCGAGATGTGTCTTCTTGACTGTTCCGCATTTGTTTCCTCAATCCAGGCTCAGGCTGTCTTGGTTTTTGAACATTCACTGGCAACACAATGGACAGCATACCAACCAGCAACCAGCTTCAGCAGTCCATCACCCAGTCAAGAGAAGATCGGTTGCACATTTGTGGTTTCCATTTAATTCCATTTGACCCACTAAAACGTAAGACCTGTTTGCACGGGATCTGAGGACAGCCCAGATCAGAGCTCGTTTTTGTTATTAAACTACAACGTGCTCACAATCACAGAAAAGAAGCAACATAACTCCATGAAGGTTTGGGTTCCCTTTCTGACGGTCATGCTGCTTACCGACCTGTTGGAATCGCGGTCTGAGCCCATCTCCAAAGGAGGGGCAAATCCATGGCCTCGGCGTCTCATGAGATGTTTTCCGCGCCCGGGCTTCTCCAGGGCACAAAAAACGGGGTTGGCATGAAACAAACTTGGCTGAAACCAAGGCACCAGGTTCAGGATCAGCTCCAAACATGGGCTCAACTCCTTGAAGGTCTTGGGGGAAACGACCCGGTTTTCCTCCCCCCCCCCCCCCGCCAAAAAAACAAACAGTTCGGCCCCCCTGAAAAAAAAGAGTTCAGCTCCCTGAAGCCCTGAAAACTCCTTCCCCCAAAAACGGAAGAGGGGCTCCAAATCGAGGCTCCAGTGGCTTGGAACCTGAGGCGCCTCGCACGCCGAAGGCCCCCACCGCCTGGGCCTGGGAGGAACCCACGAAGGCCGGAGGTCGGGGTCGGCGATAGCTCGATGCGGACGGATAGATACGGACACCCCCAAAATGGAACGCAACGCCTTGGATCGTCCGGTTGGTTTCTCTGGAAAAAACAATGACAATTTTGTAATTTTGCCAGGAACTCCTGTTTCATTTAACAGCTTGTTGTTGTTTTTTTTGTCCTTGTGGGTTTTCTTTTGGCTTCCCAAAATTGGAACCGACTCCAGGAAAAGCACAGGCCTTTGGTGGGATTGGGTCCTGAGAAGGATTCCGGGACACCAGCTGGGCTTAAGTTGTGGGTGGGTGGCGCGTGGGGGCATGCTGTGGTTGATACATTCTTTCGAGTTTAGTCTTTCTTTAGATGAATTCCGATTTGAGAGCAATCATTTTTCTTTTCATGTGAGAGGACACCAACATGTTTTTAGCTAAAGAGGAAACCAGCATGCGTCAATGCGTGTCAAGAAAAACGTTCGCGTTGATTCCAAATTGAGCTTGCCCTTGCTGATCCATTTCCAAATTGAGCTTGCCCTTGCTGATCCATTTGGAGAGGATCCATGGAGCACCCATCCAACATGTCGTTCTTTGTGGGGCCAGATGTGGCTGTGTAAAGTGTTCGTTCAAGTACAGAGGAACTTCCAAGTGGAAAATTAAAAAAGTTTCTTGCCGCACTGAAACAGACCAGAGGCAGCTATGCACCCAGCAACCGCTCCGAAATCGGGCAACCCGTCGTACCAATTCACAGGCGATGGTGACAGAATCCAAGATGTTCCATCTATGCAACTGTCTTTTACCTACTACGGCAGTGTGTCCTGCCATAGCACCCGCAATACGTCCTACTGGGTTTTTCTTGCTTTTTGGCCATGAGCTCTCGCAAGTCGACCAGGACAATCTGTCAGGAAGCGGCAAAGAAAACAGGCAAACCGCAGATTGTTTCATAGGTCGGTGTCATCGCGAAGCAGCTTGGTTGAAAATATCAAGACGGCACGTTCCGTATTGGTTACCTACCACAGGGATACCTGGATGCACTGAGAAAGCCATGGAAAAAACACAATCTTGGGGTCTTCCTATTGTGACACATACCCAGCGTCCTCGTCAGGCCCCTTCCGCAGAAGAGAAGCTCAGGGGAGAGCTGACATGGGTGAAGTCTGAGGCTGGATTCCCGTTTTGTTCGCTCAGACATGTCATGATTTGTTGTGGTTACATAGGGGACGAGCTGAGAAAAGTCTCACACAATCGGGGGACGAGCTCCAACTTTCCCATATTTGTCCTTGTCGTTCGGTGGAAACAGTCAACTTTGGCATGTCCCTGTCGGGAAACAGTCAATTTTGGCCATGGCTCTATGCAAAATCGGGGTCTGCGAGTGGGTTGTTGCGCAGACGGGGCAAAAAGACAGAGTGTCAAGAGTCTCATGTTGAATTCCCCGCCGGCAATGAATGAAATAAGGGGGTGTGGCTTCAAAGGGACCCCCAGATTTCCCTTGGACGTCTCGCGGTTTGAGATGGGATACGCCATGAAATGCATATACCATACCCATAGGATGGGCCACGAGGATGGGATGTCTAGCGCCAATCGACCGTTTGGTTGCCACAGTCGTGTTTGGTGGATCGAAGGTTGGGTGGGTCGGGTAACCCCTAATCGGTGGCTCACCACCCGCTCCAAACCACCAGCACAAACCATCAAACTTGGGGGAAGCTGAGCGCTGTATCCTTTTTCCAACACGCGTGGAAGTGGACGGGAGGCCTTTTCAGGAGGATCCTAGGTTGCATATTTAGACAACACTTCGACAATTTTCCCGTTCACGCGGCCCCCCAATTGTCAGCTCCTCTAGTCGTTCATGAAAAGCTGCTTTGGAACATTATTTATTTTCCCTGCTGGTCTTAAAGGGCGTCTATGACTACTGGAACCAAGTCTCTTTTTTTCAGGGACTTCAAGCAAATGGAGGTAATTGTTGCAAAGATGTCAGAAGCTTCCTTCACTACAGGCTCACTGCCATCAACTCGGGCTGCGAGCTGTTAAGCCGAGCGATCACAGGGCCGGTCGCAGGGCCGCATGTCTCGGTCAATCCACGGGGCAGAAACCAGCGATGTCGAGCTGCAAGGTGAATTACCATGTCATACACGTCCCTGCACGCACAAGATTTCAGTATTCTTTTGGGGGGGGGGCAGAGGCGTCTGTATTGTTCGAGTCGTGGGCTCCATTTGGGAGAGATGGTGGTTCTTCAGAAACCCTGTGACTGGGGCTGTCTCCTGTTCATCCGATGAACTGCTTTCCTTGAGGGACCTTGAGTCGGTTCCAGGTGCGATAAGCCTGTTGTGAAGTTCCGCATGCTCTGTATGCGTTCGGCAGCATGGGAGTTTCACCAATGCACCTTCCTGATAGGTATACCTTTTGTATGTATGCAGCGGCTGCACGTTTGTTTCAATGCTCAACAGACTTCGAGCTGTTTTCTGGTTGCACTTGTCGTGTTTGCTCGCTTGCTTTGTTTGCTTATGCTTGCTTACTCGCTCGCTTGTTTGTGTGTGTCTCTCCTGTCCTGTCGTTGTCCTGTCCTGTCCTGTTTTGTCCTGTCCTGTCTTGTCTTGTCTTGTCTGTCTTGTGTTTTGTTGCTTGGTTTGCTGCAGCCTGCTTTTATTTTCTCGCCTTGCTCAAAAAAAGTTGCCTCGCCTCTCTCTGCTCCGCTCCGCTGGCTCGGTCGCTGAGATGGCGGAGCTGCGGGCCAACTTCAAGTCGGAGCTCCAGGAGCTCAAGGCGCTCAAGGAGCGCGACAAGGCACCGGCGGGCGCGCGCGCGGAAGCCGCAAGCGCGCGCCTTTCTCGAAGGGAAGGGGGGGGGTTCTCAGAGGTGAATAAAACAAACCTGGGGGTGGAAAGGAGGGTCCAAGCAAAAGGGACACAGAGTTTTTGGCAATGGGGTCATACGGTTGTTTTTGTTTTTTGAATGGGCCGGAGTTGGAGTAGAATGAGGTTGTGGGGGGCGGTAGTATCAAACCAAATGGAGGCATCAGGGGAGAATCACTACGGGCGGAGTGGGGAAGACGCCGCTGGGGGATGATGTCCAAAAGACTTCATGTCCAATGAATTCAATTGCATCGGTGCGTCCGAATGTTTATGATGTCCACCAAAAGGGTCTCTGCTTTTCGCATAATGATATATTTCAGCAACAGAAAGAAACTCGGCTCGCCTTTTTGAGGAAGTGATGTAAGACCTTGCTGTTCTACAAATTCACATGAAACCCAAGAAAGGAGTCCCCCAAAAAAAGATTCCTTGGAAAAGGGGTTGCTTTTCAGGTTCCATGTCAACCTGCAATAAGGTAAGAGCCCTTCAAGCGAAACTTGTGTGGACTCTAATGTGTCGTGTGACCAACTTGATCCAAGCATGGGACGAAGGTAGCAGACCACAAATCAAACCAATTGAAGAGGTCCGTCATTTTTTGCTTTTCTGGGGATGGCAGCCCATTCCAAACCTGCGGTTGCGGTTGCCCCTAGTCAGTCACGGGATCCAGATCTGAAACGACCTTGAAAAGGGTACCCTCAAAAAAGCCCACAACCATTTGGGTATCCGTGTCAGAGGGGGGGGTGAACAGACATGGCCCTGCAGTTCGGTTTTGGGTATGGTTGATTCCGCACAAGTATGAGGACTCCCCTGAACTATCCCCAAATCTTTCACATTTTTCCTTCAACCCCACAAATTGTGCGAACCTCAAAATCCCCAAAAGCAACAAATTCCTCAGCTCAAGGTGTGCTGGGGAGCTCTCTTTCTTGGGTGTTCAACCAAGGTCAGGTAAGTAGGTTGCCATTGTAAGGGGCGACCCCAGCTACACCAGGTACGACCATAACCTATTTGCCTGACCTTGGTTAAACATAAGCCTCACTTGTCCCTTTAGCGAATCGACCTGTTGAGCTTTTGGTTTCCCAGTTACCCTCCCACCAATGAACATGGAACCTGACGTTCGGGGATCTGTTTAAAAGGATAACGGTCCAAACCAGGAATCCCTGAACGTCAGGTTCCGGCTGTTCTTTGGTGGGAGGGTGCCTACCATGGTGCAGTAGCCATCCCCTGAGAATCTTTTCTTCTTGGGTGTTCAACCAACATCAGGCAAGTAGGTTGCCATGGTAAGGGGCGAGCCCAGTCAGCATACACCAGTTGTGGTGAAGTGGCTAGGGGACCGCAGATTTTAGTCCTTGGCTCCCCATTTACCAGGATTCCATTTTGGGTACCCATTTTTGATCCACAGCCAAGTAACCATCCCCTGACGTTCGAGGGGTCCTTTGATGCCAGGCTTTGTCGGAGGCCTCCTTGCTTGCCACCTCCTGGAACCTGCGCAGCGCCACGCTGATGGCGGGGAGCCTTGATCTCTCGCTTCGGACGGGGTGGGGCCTATATTGGTTTGTCTTGCTTTTTGGATGCCCTTATTTAGGGTTGGCTTAAATGGACATCATTTAGGAACAACACTCATGGGCCACATGGGGGTGCCATATAGGCGGGGCGTGCATGGCCGATCGTTTGAACTTGGGGGTCCACAGCCACACCCACCCACACTTGAGTTGCTCCATTTGGCATAAACTCACGGACTTGAGTTCCTGGACTTGGCGCGTTTGGGGAAGAACATTTTGGTGCAAACACACAGCTTGCAACATGTTTTTTGTCAGTCCACTCGATCGGAAGTGAGTAAATTAGTGAGCTAGTTTTAGGTGGTTGAAGAAAATGTTCATTTGGGCGTGTCGTTTTGAGGGACACGCACAATGGTGCTGAACGTCGCTACAATCGCCCACAACGGCGCAGCAGGCAGCCCTTAGGCTGCGGGAAGGAGGGGTGGTCGGATTATGTTCAGTGTTCTTCCCTCGCTGAAAGCTGTGGGGTCCACAAAGTAGACTTTCCGGAGGGGTCCTTAGCTGCAAGGTCGCGACTGGTTGCTCTTGGTGGTGTTGTCAGGTAAAGGGGAGTCCCACATTTCCACAACCAAACTCCAAGTCTACCACTCCGGTTCATGTGAGCGTCTGTGTTGGGTATTTGGGCCTTGAACCCCCCAAAACGGAAATTGCTGCAAACACCCAAAAGACTAGCTCACTAATTTGCTCACTTCCGATTGAGTCGACTAACAAAAAAGATGTTGCAAACTGACAAAAGGGGCAGTACCAAAACGCTTGACTGCTATTGGGTTGGATCTTTACACTACTATGTTTTGGGGAAATCAAGATGGTCTCCACCAAACCCGCACAAAGTGGTTTTTTTGAATGGGGGGTCAGCAGCAAGCCCAGAACGGGAATTCCTCCACACAGGCGGGCGGTTTCCGGGTTCCATGTCTCGGCCCCGCGCAGGCGGCACGCGAGGAGGATGCGCGAGAGTCGCAGGCCTTTCGGGGGATGCATCCGCAAGCCGCAAGCAGTGTGCGGTTGGGTGCCCTGTTGATGGCTTGGTTTGGTTATTTCCATTTGCTTAAGAAATTTGTTGAGTTGTCCCTTTTTGGTGTTTTCAAGGGAATCTATCACTACAGGACTTACAGGACATATTTGCTCGTTCTTTCCAGTGGGCTTAAGCAAATGGAAGGTTAGACACAGATGTCACTGGTTTGGATTGTGTTTTGTTTTCTCCATGCACCAGGGTCATTCTTTGTTGGTCCAAAAGGTCAGCTATGTTTGCGCTTCTAGTTTTATGTAGGTGTTTTTTTTCCCTTTGCACATAGTGCAGTTGACTCTCCTCCAAAAACATTCACGGCTTTGAGAGAGGCCCATATTTCAGGTAACCTCTAATTGGTGGTTTTCATTGTTGCTTTGGGGGTTTGAACTTGCGGTTTTTGTCTTAACCACCAAACCACCAATCCAAACCACCAATTAGGCAGACCCACCCAATAGAAAGAAGGGCGGGGGGGTTATTCATTCGGGGGCTGGGGATTGTAGTTGGAATGGTTCGATTGGGGAAGCTGAGTTTTTGTTGCTTGCGCGGTTGCAAGCGCGACAGCACCCGCTGGCGTGCTGACTTGGGACTGGCAAGTCATGCCGTCAGGAGCGAGAAGCCATTCCAGGTTCCTTAAGGGTCCAAGTGGGTGTGTCGTTTTTTAGGGGTCCCCCAAAATCATGTATATGTCTCAGGTGTTTTGTCTCAAAAACCACCAAGGGGTCCCAAAGAAAGACAAACCCAAGTATCTCGGGGTCAGAATGGGTCGGACTCAAGCGGATTTTGTGCCCCATCACCCCCCACCCCCCGCAAGGTGAGGCATCTTCTCCCAACATGTGATACAAATCAACCAGGGGGTCTACCCATCAACTGGGATCCTAGTACCCCCCAAAAGAGTCTCCAGAACCTTTCCAAGTTCTTCATCCCATCTCAAACTCACTGGTGGTAAGGACCTGGAATCAAACGGTGCGTGCCGCTTTTGGGGACCCTCAAAACGGACCACGCGATGGTGCCCGGTACCTGCCGTTTCTTCGGCGCTTGAGGCGTTGCGGTCACGCCTCACCCAGCTGGAGGCGTCGATCCGTCCGCTTTTGACCGAAGGCTGTGGGTCCATAGCGACTGATCCGCAAGCGCATGCTCCACCAGGCCCCCCCCCCCCTTTCAGGTTCCATGATGGTGTGTCTTAAGGTTCTGGGTGTCAGAATAGTGATTTGGACCCAAATTATTGGGACTTTTGCGACTGCACAGGGCATGACGTGGGTACACCAACTTGCCAGGAAGTGGAGGTTCACCAAAGGCGGCAAAGCAAAGATACACTGTGGCGAATGATGCCATGTTACCCCATGGATTCCCAAGAAAAACCAAGCTTCCAAAACTCATGAGAGAACTGGAGCGATGCTAGCTGTCTCCCCCCATGTCCAGGGATTCCCGCGATGTTTCTGTTGTTGTTGTATTTCGCTCATTCTTTCCAGTTGGTTTGTTTCTTCTGAAATGGGGAGTCGACCTTAGGAAGAAGACTCTCCGAGGGATGAGCGGTCCAGGTTGGCTTGGATGTTCTTCAAGTTGAAAGCATGGGAAGTGCATAGAAATAAACGGCAGCGTTCTGGACTTGCAAGATCCCCACCCGTTTAAGAGTTGGGGGGGGGGAATTGTAAATAAATGGAATTCGGGGACCCCCGACCCCTCTCCCCCTTAAGGTAGGGGGGATCTTGCCAAGGAATCAGGAAGGCCCCTTCAAATACTAGGTCCCCCTTTTGGGGGAGGCTTTCCCTACTAAAATAGACTACCGAAAAAAACATCGGGTACCCTTATTCTAACCTCTCTACTGGAGGACCTAGAAGAACTTCTACTCGCAATCTATCACAGTCGGGACCTGGGGCTTCCTGCAGGTCCCCAAATATGGGTGTGGCTCAAAATTAAAGAGCAACGGCTTTGGTTCCATTTGGCTGTGGCTCAAAGTTAAACAGGAGGGGTTACGAGGGTTTTGGTCCATGTTTCCACTTAGGGTGCCATTTTGGTGCCGGTTTTTGGAGCCACAGACATTTACCAGGGTGCCATTTTGGTATCACTTTTTGGGCTCATAGACTTTGTTTTTTTTTTGGTGTTAAAACCATTGGTGCCATTTTTGTGGCTCACAGCCACAGCCACAGACATTTACCATTGGTGACATTTACCAAAGTGCCATTGTTTGGGTCAAAAGGATCAAAATCATTTGCCACAGCCAAATTTGTGTTTGTGCGTTTGGCTCCAGGAGCAGCTGCAAAGTACGCGAGCAGCTCGCGCCTCAGATTTGTCCGCTGCCTGCGTTAAAAACGGAAATGCTTCCATTTGCGTAAGTTGTTTCTATAACAATAATAGTATTATCATTATTATCATAATTATTATCATTATTATTATTATTATTATTATTATTATTATTATTATTATTATTATTATTATTATTATTATTATTATTTGTTTATTCTTTCCCGTGTTTGGAATACAGAGGAATCTATCACTACTGGAACTAGTTGTGTCCTTTCCAGAAGGCGTATAGAAGCAATTAAAAGGGGTTCTCAAAATACTGCCAACTTCAAAGGGCCGGGGGGGGGGACCACCAGTATGAGCAATTATCAGAAGTCCCGCGTGGCTAAACTGTGGAAGCTTTTTCGATCAGCCCAAAGCCTTCGCCCAGGTCGACCTCGTAGGCATGTGCAAGCTGAATTCACTCCAAAGCGAATCGACCGGATCTGGCCTTTTGGTGTTGGGTTTGGTCTACTGCGTCAAGGCTCCAAAAGGTGATCACCCGTTTCCATGTCGCTAAATGGCGAGTGAGATTCACTAGACTTGCTAAGGGACAGCCGGGCAATGGATGCGCTTCCGTTTGAAAGTGCTCCAAACCTCAAACCGATGGCCACTCACCTTTCAATCCTACCTGGCCCCGAGCCTGATCCCTGGAACGGCCTGATGTCAATTTTTCATCTACCCGTACCTGCCTCAAAGTTACCCCCCACTTTTTGCGGAGAAAGTTGGTGGGTCACCTCTCAGAGGTTGCAAGGGTCACTGACCCAATGGCAGATCTCGCCAATCTCACAGGCTTCCTTCCAATCCTCAAAGGGAACCTCAAGCGGATTTTTCAATGGACACCACCCGTAGATTGGTCATCTTTAAAATGGGAAATCCAGTGCTCCCTGTCATGTGAACCAGCGTGCATTGCAAGTAAGCATCCCTTCGAACCGATTGGCGCTTTTGCGTTGGTCCCCTGTAAACGGGCCCCGTTTTTTTGCTTTGTTCCCTAGGTTTGGCGCGGCCTTGTGGCTGCGTGGTGGCGGTGTTTTGGCTGTCGCCGGTCGGTCGGTCGGTCGGGCGGTGTGTCTGTCGGTCAGTCGGTCGGTCCGTCGCCCTGCTGCGTGGGTGGGTCGGTCGGTCGGTCGCCGGTTGGGCGGTCAGTCGGTCGGTCGGGCGGTGCTCCGGTTGGTCGGTCGGTCGTCCCGGTGAGTTGGTCGGTCGGTCGGGCGGTCGGTTGGCCCGCTGCGGCTTCTCGGCGTCCGGACCATCCCGCCGAACCTAGGAAAAAAAAGGCGGCGCCGAACCTAGACATCCGGCCCTGTAAACACCGTTCAACTTGCCGGTTGCCAGCCGTCCGGTTCCTTAGGTTTTAGTTGTTTCTTCTCATGTTTGTTGTTTCTTGTTTTACGGTTTCGTGGTTGATTTTCCGTATATCCGTCCTGTTCCTTAGGTTTTAGTTGTTTTATTCCTCTTGTTTTTTCCTCGGTTTCGTGGTTGATTTTCCGTATTCAACCCGCAAACAGTGTTATTCGCTTTTGGTTGGGGGCTCAGAAAACGGCCAGCCCAGTCAAATCTGCCCGAGTAGATTTCGGGCTCTCAGGAGCTCGCCAGTGCCGTGGCAGCAAACCGCGAGGCGCGGTGGGACGCTGCCGTGGAAGGGGGGCCCTTTGGGTTGGCAACCTGCGCCTTTTTTGGCGATGGGTGTGGAATAAATATATATATATATATATGTATAATTATTTATATAATATATATGTATATATGAAAATGTTGTTTTTGGTGTGAACCCAAACTGCAGAAGATATGTTTTGGGCCCCCTAACTCTGAAGCAAACCCATGTGCCGACCTTGTTAAGATGGGCTTCCGTTTGTTAGACGCAAGCTGCGTTTTGTGTTGAGGATATTTGTTTTGGGCTTTTAGGCAAACTGGTGGAAAACCCTCATTTCGAGAGGATTGGAGGGGTGGCCCCTTGAGATAGCGCTATGTACTGGAAGGGTACCATTTTTGGGTTGGTTTAAAAAGCAACCAAAAGGAGCAGCACCATTTGAATGATGCCTCATCATGCCTCTATTTTCACACATGCTCAACTCGGACTAAGAAAACACTGTTCGCCGAGTTGCGCCATCGGCACCCACGCCTTTTCTAGGTTCTAGCGAGGTCCGTGCGGATGACAAGGGGGTGTTTCTCGCTTCAGCTCTGAAGTGGGCCGCCCCAAATCAAAAGTACTATCCAAGTTTACCAAGGCCAGTGGATCCGAGTTAGGCATTCTGCCATAGCTGCCTGGTTCCTTTTGGCTGGGACATTGAATCACTGCGCAACCAAGCGCCGCCCAAAAGCGCAGGTCTCCTCGTCAAGTCCCTCAAGATCTGGCTCGGCTTCGGAGGCAGATTTTCCGCAGACTCAAACGGATGGATGAAGGTCAAATGGCTGTGGGTCAACACCCATGTACCATTTATTTTGGGGTAGGTGCACCACCCATTTTAGTCTATTTCAGTGGGGATTGGGATGTTCACTGGGGGTACGGGGTTTTGACCCACAGCCAAATCTGGGCAAACTCAATCCCTGAGTCCCTGGACTTGAGTCACTTGTTGTGAAGACCATTTTGGTGGTAAACGCGAAGTTAGACTTTTTCTGGCCGATTCACTTAGGAAGTGCGGTCAATTTGCAAGGAGCTTTCCGTTCTGGGTGAAAACGAGCTTACCCATGACAAAGGTCCTTTACTGGGGATTCTTGTTTGTTTATGGTTGCGCATTATAGTAATTTCCTCTGATTACTGCTATGTTCCCAGTAGTAGGGGGACAGTCCGAGCCGGAAATAAAAGCGGTCAGTTCTTCTGATTTTCTACCCGTTGAATTATTTATGTTTTTGACTGGACTCGTGCAATGCAAGTTGTTTGTGACTCACTTATGGCAGTAGACCACATGTACAGAAATCAATGCGGTGAAGCAAAGGGCATAAGCTCAAAGGGGCTGTTGATGTCAGTACCAGTGCATCGTACTGGGTAATTGGACGTGTTAACCTGAGGTCCAAATCAACATGAAGTCAAAGGGGTTAGTACATCATTTGCCTAAGGAGTTGCGTCATCCAAATTGGGTTAGCCATTCTTTTGGTGGGGGTTGACCCCCAAGGTGTAGTGATTGAAGAATGTTTCCTTTGGTTGCCGTCTTTTCTGCAACATGGAACCACGGGTCGCGCGAATCTGTCCTGGTGTATATGCCTCTGTTATCCAAACGATCGCTTTGCCAATCAAACAGCACCATGCAGCGCCCCTAAAAATACCAACTGATGATCATTTTCGCAAGGGTGTCTGGTTCCCCGGTTCAATAGGTCGGCAAATGAACTCTAGGCATCTTGGTGTCAATGGGTGAGTGTTGCTACGCGAGCCAAGAGTTGATCTTTGAATGCCAAGGCTGCCATCCCTGGCAAGCCATAGTAAAGGCTTCCAGCGACAGAAGGCGGTTCTTTGCTTAGTCTACGGGCTCTTTCTGAGAAGGATCCCTGAAGAGAGCGGGGAAGGTACCGCTGCACAGGGTCGTGAAATCACAGCGCGCCAAAAACCTGTGTTTCAACATGGGGTTTGGACCCCGGTGGGCTTCCGGGTTCCTTCTTTCCACAAAAGGCACCCTCGTAGCAATAAGCATGCAAGCGGTCCCTTTTCTCCAAGAGATTCCCTGAAAGAAAAGGAGCCGCGCACGCCAACATGGGTTTGCCTTCAAGTGACAGGCCGCGCAGGCTTCCATTTCTGGGGGTTTTGCTCCAAGAGGCGCATTTCGGAGTGGCCCAGATGGCCAAGATGTCGCGCAAACAGCTCGGGATCTGTTGCAGGCCCAGGCTCAAATAATAGGGTGGCTCATGGACACATGTGAAGCTGATGCGTTACATGTTCCCAATATGGTGACCTTTTTTTTTGTTTTAAGAAAAAAACGTAGCCCTCAACCTGGTTGGGTTTGCTTTGAAGCCTCGTTGGGGACACTTCCCCTTATGGTCTCAAAGTACCCAACCCCGCTCGATTTGCGTACGCCCTAGTTGTGGCCCTTCGCCGCAGGCGGACCCGGGCACCGATGCGGAGGCGCTGGCAGCATGACCCATTGACTTCAACCCAGTGCTTGGCACTAGTAGTTGGTTGGTTTCCCCAGCTCACCGTTTTTGTTTTTCTCCAGATTCCCTTCTTGGCAGTTTGGTTACCTGGGCCCCAGCTCACCGGGCTTTCAACTCAACGGGGAATCGAATCCTCGCGGCTACCAGTCGGCTTCCCCTAGGCCCCTTCTCCGTTCCGCGTGCCGTATCCAAATTGCACTCACTTCCCGGCGCAGGCGCGCGACAACCATTTGTGAGTTGAGTGTTGTGATTTGTTCCCCATGAGCCAGTCAGTTTTAAAGAGAATCTATCACTGTACATATGCTCATGAATTTTGTGAGGGCTTAAGCAAATGGAAGACAAACACGTCGTTTTTGGCCAATCCACTGCAAGATTCGCTCACAGCTGATTCCCCGGGAGTTGAGCCCACGGCAGGTTGGAGACGCGCTTGCAGCGCATGCCAGCTTGAACAACCAGGCCAGGATCTTTCCGCAACCAAAGCCTCCATTTTTGTAGTACCCCAAGGCAGGCCTATCAGTGGTTTATTTTTTTTGGGTAGACCAAGCACTCCTTGGTTAAAGTCCTAGGGTATTTCAAAGATGGAGCCCTCTCCGTAAAGCTTGATCAAGAGCGGCTGGGCTGTTCAAGGGCAATTACTCATCCTGGATAATGCAAGGAGTCCCCGTTCCACAAGGGGGTCCTACAGTCAAGGGCATCACTTGGACCAATTGTGGCTGATTTGCCCTGTGGGGGGGAAGAGTTATTGGCTCCCTGTTTCGAGAACTCACAGGATCGTGGACTCGGATTAGCCCCTGCGTGTTGAACAGCCCGTAGTATCTGGGCAAAAGCTATGACAAGGCACCTGATGCCAACTTTCTCACTTTTAGGTTTTTCTTGGTATCATCTTCCATTTGCTTGAGCCTGGGCGAAAAAAATAGTGGCATGTTTCCAGTGACCAATTCCTCGAAAAAGCCTGTGAATAGCTCACTGAAGGCCCCTCACTTGATCCCTGATTTGGCGGTGGTTGTCAAAAAAATAGGTACCCATTTCAAATGGCAAGCGCCCTGGTAAGTGGAAACATGGACCAAAACCTGCGGTCCAATTCCTGATGGTTTAATTCTGACCCATACCCATTTCTGGTTTGTGAATTTGCCCATATCGTTTGTCAGTATGTGCACGATGGCTCGAACGTTTGCCGGAGATGGTAGCAAGACGTGCATGGGCCGCAAGCGGCTGAGGGAATGGAGATGATGACCTGAAACTGTTGCTACACTAAGCCTGAAATAGCCTGAAACATGGACAGATTCTTGTAGTTCAATCCAACCATTCTTTTCAACCCTTGGGAGTCGAAACCCAGGGTCAAAAACTGGGGTGAAGCAGCAGGGGTCAAAAACCGGTGGTGAAAACCTATGGGTTAAAAAGTCCAGGGATCAAACACCAGAAATCAAAATCAATGGTCAAACCCTAGTCCAGAAAGGATCTGGAGCATTCCCTGCCTCCTCAAATGCCGGACAGGTAGCACCGGATGCGGCGGCTGAGGCGCACTGGCAGCTGCCAGGGACTGCGAATCTTTGCCATATTTCATCATGTCCGGGGGGTTCCTTTCAAAAGGCGGCCAGGGTCCAAGAAAAGGCGCCTACATTTTTCGGAAAATGGCCGAATCTTGGTGGCTCCCAGCCATCCGGTTCCTTAGCCGTTTAGCCTTTTAGTGTTTAGTGGCAGTTTCCATTCAACCCACTCAGGGTTGAACTTTTAGCGGGGGATTTGAGGGCAGTTCAGGAAAGGTTATGGGATGTGCCATGGTCAAAACTCATTTTTACTTGGAGCCTCTTCGTAGGAAGAGCCATGACAAAGATAGGAAAATGTCCATTGTGAACAGGGTACATGGGTATGCCACATCCGGGTCCTGAGCCTGACTTTGCCTGGGGAACGAAAACACATTCACATTTGTGTTTCATATGTTGGCGTGTCCGTTTGTTTCCGGTATGTATCCCGTTTCTTGGAAGTTGCTGTTTGGTACTTCAGAAGTGGACATCATCGTGTGATTTGAAACAGAGCGGGGGCTCCCTGGATCTTGCGGAGGAAACTTGAAGGCACGTGTGTTCCTCACTTCCTGAGTTCCTGGAGTTTAGTCACCTTTAGTTACTGTTTGGGTCTGGACCATTTGAAAACAACAGTGACTTTTTCTGGCCGACCCACTCGATCGGACGTGAGGAACTGTCGATATCCAAGGTCCTTGAACACCCCAAGACCCCCAAGCGATTTGGGAGTGTCTTTCTTGGAGGGTTCCCTTTTTGGCGCGCTTTGTTATTTGTTTAGGGGGAAGCCTTTCTCGGACAGCACCCGTTTTGCCGGGGGGTTCCCGAGACACGGTTCAGTCGGGTTGAATGAGGCCGAAGGAGGCCCAAAGCCTTTGGTCTTGGGGCTAGGGCAGCATATCTTGGGGTAATTGAACCACTGGCTCGGCTCTAGCAGCCTGGAGGCCTCACATATAAGTATATACACATGATTTTGATTTGTTTGCTTATCTATTCATTGATTTATTCATTTATAGACTCTAGACTTTATGTGTACGTACATATCTGTGCAGGTATGTGTATACATATACATATATGTATATTTACCCACCTTGGCGGCGCAGTGTGGGGCCTACAATGCGGCTATGCCGGGCGTCCGGGGTTTGGGGAGCTGCTTGACCGACCATGGCAGGTCTCAAGCGCGCCAGCGCATGCCCGCCACGATCAGGCCGTGGCTGGAAGATACTTGGGTGTGGGTCAAAATTAAACCACGGGACCGCAAATTTTAGTCCATGTTTCCATTTACCAGGGTTTCATTTTGAGTATCTTTTTTCGACCCATAGCCACTTGGATGTCCAACCGACTTAGTAGGTTATACGCATATGGCCGTGGTTGTCAAAACCGTTGGGATCCCATCTTGGGCTAGGTGCTCCACCCAGTTTAGTCTATTTTAGTGGGGATTGGGATGTTCACTGGGGGTACGGGGTTTTGACCCATGGCCATATGTATTGCTGGTGTAACTGGTGTTACTGGGGTGATTGTCCCCTTGTAACCATAATTACACCCTGCGTACTGACGTTGGTTGAGCACGGAGACAGGCTTGCTGTTCGACCTCCAACATGGAAAGTTGACCAAACCGAAAGGGTATGGCTTCTCGGGAACCAATAAATTGGTAGTTTCCTTTTTGGTTTCCCTTCTCAACAAGCGGTACCTCAGAAGACAGCCAAATAGGTTTGGTCTTCGTGGGGACTTCCCCTTTCAGGTTGGCAACACCCTTCGCAGTTCGAAGCGATCGATGGACACCCACCACCTGGAGTCCCCAATTTTGCGTTGCGCATTTCAGAAGCATGCGTCCGGCAGGGCTGGCAGCATTTTGCTTGGCTCAGCAAGTGTTGTAAGCTTTCAGAAGTGGCAGGATGTCAGAGATCTTGCAAATGCAAGTTTACACAAGTGGATCGACCAATTCCAATTTTATTCATAAAGGTGAGGACCAACGCAACGTTTTGGAATAGTGCTTGCTACTTTCACCCAGCTGTACAGCTCAGAAAACACATATTTTGCAGGCAGCCGATGCACATGTTAGCCCCCACATTTTTCATGGCAGTTCGGCCAGGTGACGCCTGATTCTCCAACGAGTGCACAGGTGCGCTTGCCTGAAATGTGTGACGTCAAGCAGCTTTGGCATGGAAGCCGCGCAACATGCGATGGCACTTGTAAGGCAGACTTAAACAGAGGTGCATTTTGCTTGGATGTTATGACTTTAACTTGGTAAGTTAAACTTTTATCAGGGAAGCCGAAAGCAACCGAGTAAAGCAATCCGGTTCACTTTTTCTGCGACATGCCAAACATGTCTGTGAAAAATGGCACGCGCGCCTGAGAGGGTGTGCCGGTTTGGCGGTGTGTGTGCACGTGTGTGTGTGTGTGTGTGTGTCTTTGTGCTTGCGTTTGTGTTGCGTGTTTGCGAGTTTGTTTGTGTGTTTGGCTGATGCATGATTGCCTGCTTGATTTGATTTTATTAATTGACTGATTGACTGATTGGATTAGATTAGATTAGATTGGATTGGATTGGATTGGATTGATTTATTTATTGATTGATTGATTGATTGATTGATTGATTGATTGATCGATCTTGCGTCACAAGTGATCCTCACTAGTGACTCAGTTCATCAAAACTTGAACATGCTGTCACGGCGGTGTTTGTCACTGCCTCCGCATGTTTGCGTCTCCTGTGAGACCATCGCAAGGCGAAGCTGAACTTTGGGGCCCGCCAAGCCCATAGCATCCTTAGGGAATCCTTGCACAATCCTCTGGTTGCGCCGCCTGTCCGGCAAGTCTAGGCTTCAACAGGTGTTGCATCATGCTACAGTAGCCTCCCGGTGACTATAAGAACATATCACGGCGCTTCATGCCAAACCAGGGGCGTTCCCACCCACACAGGGGTACACTCACGCTAAACTCACGCCGCCCTAAATGTATAAGATTTGTCACCCCAGCCATTGAAACTATCAGTCACTAATTGCATTTGCAATAATACGTTCATAAATTCAGCGCAGTTGGACAGGTATCACTAGGCAAACTCCATTCAATATTTTTTTTGCCCTGTAAAGTGCAGGCTGTTGTGCAGCATAGCACAGTGCACGGCGCATGATGTGAAGAAGAAAAAAACACAGTTCAGGATCTTGAGGTGCTGAAGGGTTCCCCACAATGCCTCCGCCAAAATGAGGGTAGCCCCCGCCAAATAGTCACGCAGCCCCTACAAGATTTCCACGCTCCCCGCCAAACGCAAGCTGGGGCATGAAGGTTTGTTTGTGTTTTTGTTTGCTTGTTATGTGTGTTTCTTTCTTTCTTTCTGGCTTGCTTTATTTTTGTTCTTTCTTTCTTTTGTTTTGTTTCTTTTTTTTGGTTTCTTCATTTTGTTTCTTTCTGTCTTTCTGTTTTTTTTCTTTTTTTTCTTTCTTTCTTTCTTTCTTTCTTCTTTCTTCTTGTCTTTCTTTCTTTCTTTCTTTATTTTGTTCGTTCGTCCGTTCTTTATTTCCTTGGTTCCTTTTAGTTTCTTTGGTTCTCTTGGGTGTTTCATCGTTTCTTATGTTTTGCTATTGATTGTTTTTTTTTTTGTGTGTGTTTGTTTGTTTGTTTGTTTGTTTGATTGTTTGATTGTTTGTTTGTTTGTTTGTTTGTTTTTGTGTTTGTTTGTTGGTTTTTTGTTGTTTTGCCTGTTTGTGTTTAGTGCGGTGTGTGAACGTGCAGGCATGCGCTTGGTACATCACGCCAGGTGGGAGCCGCGCTCGCAGCACATGCTTTTCAAAACGACCAGGCCGGAGCTGGCAACGTGCGCCTTTGCTTGGCGGTTCGCAGCTCGTCCCCTTAGGTTTTTAGGTTTGTAGAGTGGGGGCTTCCACTAGACCACCAAAAGTTGAGCTTTGAGCGGGGGATCTGAGGACGGCCCAGTGTTGGGAAAGGGACCCTTCAAGAGGGGTTTCTTCGGAGACATTAGAACACCCCATTCCCTGCTGAAAGGTTCTTAGTTTGGTCCGAGCAGCTCCAAACGATGGTTCCGGAAAGGTTCTAGGCTGCTGTCGGGATACTGCCTGGGATTGGCTTTGCGTGATCCCCTTGTGTTTTTGTTGTTTCGAAGAGAAGCCAAGCGCAAAACCACCCATTTTGTGGGTCCTTTTTGAGACAAGTATCTTACAATCATGTTTCATGATGTGGGAGGCACCCGTAGAAGCTGCACCCTCTTTCAGGTAAGGCAGGAGCCGGCGGCAACCGCGCAGGCGCGTGCCCGATGCGCATCTTTGGCTTTGAGATTCTTGCAGAAGCTTTCAGTACCATAAATTTGACAACATCATCTATTCGCGCCCCAAAACGTAATTCATAGAACCACGGGGCAGGCAGGCAGGCCGGACCAGGTAACCAGCCGGCCAAGCACAACCAGGCAGGCAGGCAGGCATGCACCCACATACACACACAAACACACCCACACACACACACTCACACGTACGCACGTACATTAACATACATGATGGATGCACACACGCATACACCCATACAACCGAACATACATTGCGTCAAGTTACGTCACATTACTTTACATTACATTAGATTGCATCACACTGCACTACATTGCATTACATACATACCTACTTGCGTGTGCAGGCATACATACTGTAGCCATAGTACGAGACAGAGATGTGTAGACAGCCGGAGGTCGCGCTGAGGAGTTCAAACTGTGGAGAGAGATTCGCGTAGTATCGCTTGCAGTATGCTGGATGCAGCTTGCCATTTGTGGAATGACCACCGTCATACGAGTTGCCTGCATTGGCATGTGTCAAGCGCTCTGGCAGCGCATGCTCACCTGCATGACCAGCAGGCCATGGTTGGCTTTGCACATTGACTTGATGCAGCGAGGGGCATATTGGGACTGGAGTTCTCATGTCGAACGATTTGTTTGTTGTGGGATGTGGGCATTTGCCTGATTTTTTCCACGGAGCTTTGGTGACAGGCAGTAAGTGGCATAGAATCATGTTTGAGCTGCAGCTCTAGTGTTTTCTTTTGATGCTCCAGCTGTGGATTCCTCATGGCGGACTCCACAGTTTGGGCATCCAGCATGTTGTCTAGAGCAGCACAAGGCGTGCTTGTTGCTATTGCAAACGAGCGCCGCCATAGCAAATCGGGCAGTCTCAACAAGCCTTCATCAAGAAGTGTGGCAGTGTACCACCAGCTGCAGGCTGAGCAGCAATTGCGTTCGTGAATAATGGCGACATCAGAGCGGGAGGCTGCGACATGGGGACCTCTTAGGCAACTGGATTCGTGATGGGACCCCTTATTTTGCGTGGCAACGAAACGTTTATCGAAACCCCGGCCAGTTTAAATGCCATTCAAAGACTCCAGCCGACCAGGTGCAAACCCCCGCAGGTGCACAGGCGCGCGTGTCGTGTGGCATGGTGGGGTCGTGTGGCATGGTGCAGTGGCTCACTTCCTGAGTCCATGGACTTTGAACTTTTTGGGAAGACCATTTCAGTGGCAAAACACAGGTTTGGACTTTTTGTGGCCCATCACATCAGGAAGTGAGGGGGTGCTTGCATGTTGTTGTTGTTGCTGGCTCAAACATGATCCTGTTGTTTCTCCTTTTTTTTTTTTTGGGGGGGGGGTGCTGATGTTTTGAGCAGACATGCAGGGAACCCACCCGATAAATTTCCCGTTGTGTGGTTGCGTTAACACAGATTGAGCGTCGTTGGCACCACGAGCAAGACAGCATGCCTTGCAAGCAGACCTTGTTTATGATTTGCTGAGGTGTTTGACCCCTGGAGTTCCATTCCTCCTATGTTCTTCTGTGAAGGCTCAAGCGTGGAATACGCCTCCCATCGCTGAGTTGGCAGGTTGCAACTGCGCTTGCACCACATGCTCGTCTGAATGACCAGCAGGCTAGGGGCTGCCCATTTTTTGCTTCATGTTGCAGCAACTCAGTTTTGCTCCTTTTTGCTAAGGAGCAGGGTTGTGGGAATGACGGTTGCTTCCGAGTTCTGTGATAATTACCAAGGAACATACTCGTCAAGTTGGTGGGGAATGTGTTGCTGCGAAGGCCCCTGCACTGGCAATTATCGCAGAAGAGGGCCATTCCCACCTTAATCAGGGTAGACCTTGCTTCTCAGAACCCTTCTAAGAACGTCCCACCCCCTCAATGGCAGAACATGAGGCGGATGTCCAAGTATGCAAGGTACAATTGTTGACGTGTATTGAACATGTAACTTCGCTGCTTTTACGTACTGACATGCAAAAATACCATGGGCTGAGGCACTTTGGGTTCAGCAGCTTGCATCCTTTCAGGGGAAGGGGGGGGGAAATGTAAGATCTGATTCCCGAGGTAGGTGCACCTTCGAAAATGTAACTTGCATTTTCCGACGTGCCCCCCCTTCAAGCAGGGATTTAAGAACCTTTGTTCAGAAGACCTTATCGCCTTTCGCGAGGGGTGGACAGGCTTTTGGCTCCTCCTCATTTGATGCCCAAACGCATCCACCTTGCAGCCCATTTGGATTTAACAGAGAGGCGGAGCATGTATTTGCGCCAGTCATGTTACAAGCCACCGTTACCAGCTGATTGCGAGGATCCCCGATAAAATCAGTGTTTTTTTTGGATGTATCATTGAGGACTCCTGATACACGCGCAGGTCAGACAGGAGCCCCTGGCAACGCAGGCGGGTGCCAGTGTCAAGCAACAAGCGGAGGCTTGTCTTGTACGGAATCCAGTTGGCGCAATTTGCCCACGCCAACTTTGTCTAGATCCTACATGGTACTTCCTTGGAACTATGGTTGGCAGATATATTTTTTTTTAGAGAGGACCCCTCTGGTTTCCCCGTCGGTTTTTCTTTTAAACTACAAGACAAGGGCAACCCTCGAAGAAAGACGCGCCTATTTGTGCAACGCGGGCTTTGCTGTTGGGGAATCGGTTTTTGGGTAGGCCGCTTTCCGGCCCCTGGCGGTGTCTGATTCAGGAACGTCGATACAAGTGTTTGTCTTATAGTACTTCTCAATTCCTGGTTCCTAGACTTCATGCTTTTAGTGGCAAACGAAAAGTTTGGACTTTTTCTGGCCTCACTTAGGAAGGACTTTCTGTTTCCTGCCACAAGTGCCACTGAGCATGCTTACCTGAACGAGGCCGGGGACAAAACAACAACCGTTTTCTTGCAGTGGTTTGCATGTTCCGGGGGGAAATGTTAAAACGCCCGTTCGCAGGTCGTGCCCAGGAAGGGTTCGGAATCCGGGATCGACAGTCCAAATGTCTCTCCTGTGAGAAGGCAGATTTGGAATGCTAGGCCTCACAAGTGTGGAGGCTACAAAGTGCAAACTCAGTTTCCCCGTGACAGTTTCTCCGGTGGCACTCCTGAACTTTGTGTCTGGAACCATAAAAAAGGACCTACATCCCCGCCGAATGGCGTCCTCACTTAGCTCTCCCTGAGACTCTGGGGTCAAGATGAGCACATCCCCTTTCCGGTTTGGGAATTCAATTGGCCCAGAATCAGGTATGTGGAAGCTACAACAGAAGGAGTAACACAAAGAACAGCGAGAATTAACAGTTTGAAGCTCCAGATTCTCAAGGTGTGACCCAAACTTCAACAATTTCAAGCTGAGTTTGGGGAGGCTTGTCAAAAACCAAGTCTTTTTGTTTGTGTACCCTCCCCTCAACTAGCAGCCGCACCTTGGCAGGGGGTCCCTGCAAATGGAAATTTAAAAGGTCTTCCAGGACCATTTTTATCAGATTCCATGTTGACTGGTGCGAGGGTATTCCCCCTTTGAGCAAGGCCCAAGGCCAAAGGCCGCCCAAATAGCTTGGCCAGGCCGCGGACCCGGCAAGTGCCCAGGCGCGCACGAGTCGAGGGAAGCGGCAGGCGTAATATAGGCACGGAAATGGGCGAGTACAGAGACTTAGCCTCCTCCGACTTGCGGATGCATGTTTTTGTTGATTTATGTATGGGGCGGTGTCGGCAGGGACGAGAAGCGTTCTACCCTGTTGGGAGTATTGTGACATGTCAGGTTGCAAGCGCACTTGCAGCACATGCTCGCCTGAACGACCAGGCCGGCACAAGTCGGTTTAGGCGGTGTAGTTTTTTGCATGACAATGCCGGGAGTGGACGGGAGCGGCAGGTGTTGTGGGGAAGATGTTGCAATATCCACGATAGTTGGCTGTCAGAGGAAGCTCCTTGCAAAATGCACGAGCCACATATGATACGTCATGTGATTTTGGGTGTTTGCATTTCCTTTGTTGCATCTTAAGAGCTATGCCAGATGTCGTGACAGATTGCCGGAGCAATTGGCAGGATCCTGCGCCGTGTGAGGTGTGTCATAGAAATACAACCATACAAAGCCTGCGCACCGACTCCCTGTTTGGCCAGTCACGCAGGACCCTGCGGCGAGTGCTCAGGTGGGTCCGAGTGTTGTGTTTGGATTGGCGTGGTTGTCCGGTTTCTTGTCCAAGTTAACCTCACGCATCACAAGTAGACCTTGTGCAAAGGAGCACCCCAATCAAGGCGATGTGCTGAAGTGTTTTGCTTGCACGAGTTGTTTGTTTGATCGTGTTTCATACATTGGAGGCTGTTGTCAGGCAGAGATGCAAGACAGGACTTTTGCGAGCGTGCACCTGTACATTGAATGTTTGGCAATTTGTGGCCTTAAAGGAGAGATGGCAAAGCAAGTTGATATTGTTTGGCTTCAAGCTATATATATATATATATACACATATGTGTCTGTGTCTGCGCGTGTGTGAATGTGTGTGTGTGTATGTTGTGTACAGTATGCCTGTGTTTGATGTCTCGTAACAGGTGAGTGTATTCCAAGTGTGGAGCATTGACACATTGTCAGGTTGCAGGCGCACTTGCAGCACATGCTCACCTGAACGATGAGGCCGGCATAGCTTGGGCGTTGTGCACGGTGGGCTTTGTGTATTTCAACTTCGGATATTGATGGGACTGACGAGGTGTTGATTGGAAGATGTTGCAAGTTTGTGCACGTGGTCGCCGGCCAGGCACAGCTGCGTTCAAGGTACACAAGCCAAACGCCGCATATACCATAGATACGTCACCTGATGTCACGTGTTTGCATTTCCTTTGCAATGCCTAAATCTCGCAGGATCCTCGGGCGAGTGCTCAGGTGCGTCCGAGTGTTTTGGGAGGATTTGCGCGGTTGTCTGGTTGCTTCACCAGCTTGCCCGCACGCATCACAAGTAGACGGAGAGCAAAGTGATCACCGGAGGTGGGCTGGAATGTCTCATACACAGAGATGCAAGACAGTACTTTTTGAGAGCGTGCAGTTGTGCCAGTTGAGTTTTTGCGGTTAGTCTTGTGGCCCTAAGGTGAGATGGCACAACGAGTTGATATTGTTTGGCTTGAAGATATGTTTGTGTGTGTGTGCACATTTGTGTGCGTGAATGTGTATGTGCGTGTATTTTGTGCACATTGTACATGTATGCCTGTGTTTGATGTGTCTTAGCAGTGCATGCCACGACACGTGAGTGTTTGGCCCGGTTTGGAGCATTGACACGTTGTCAGGTTGCATGCGCGCTTGCAGCGCATGCTCACCTGAACGATGAGGCCGGCATAACTTGGGGGTTCTGCGATCGCGGGTCAGGCTTAGCTGCGTTCAAGGAACACAAGCCACATACCGCACATAAATATGTCACGTGTTGTCGCCTGTTTTTTTCATTTTTGTTTGAACCGAGACGCCTAAAACTCTGGTGGAGGTCATTACAAAACTTGTTCGAATGCCCTGCCCGTATACATGTGAAAGTAGTAGAACTGCTTGCAGCCAACAAAATCCGCCTGTTTGACCGCATCATGCAGGACCCTGCGGCGAGTGCTCAGGTGCGTCCGAGTGTTTTGGGAGGATTTGCGCGGTTGTCTGGTTGCTTCACCAGCTTGCCCGCACGCATCACAAGTAGACGGAGAGCAAAGTGATCACCGGAGGTGGGCTGGAATGTCTCATACATTGAATGCTTTTGTAAGGCAGAGATGCAAGACAGGACTTTTTGAGAGCGTGCAGTTGTGCCAGTTGAGTTTTTGTGGTTAGTCTTGTGGCCCTAAGGTGAGATGGCACAACGAGTTGATATTGTTTGGCTTGAAGATATGTTTGTGTGTGTGTGTGCACATTTGTGTGTGTGAATGTGTATGTGCGTGTATTTTGTGCACATTGTACATGTATGCCTGTGTTTGATGTGTCTTAGCAGTGCATGCCACGACACGTGAGTGTTTTGCCCTGTTTGGAGCGTTGACACATTGTCAGGTTGCAGGCGCGCTTGCATCACATGCTCACCTGAACGATGAGGCCGGCATAACTTGGGGGTTCTGCGCGGTGTATTTTGTTCATTTCAATTTTGGTCATGGACTGGAGTGATGAGATGTTGTGTGAACGGTGTGGCAAGTTTTTACATGTGATCGCGGGTCAGGCTCAGCTGCGTTCAATTTACACATACCGCACAAAAATATGTCACGTGTTGTCGCCTGTTTGCATTTTTGTTTGAATCGAGACGCCTAAACTCTGGTGGAGGTCATTACCAAACTTGTTCGAGTGCCCTGCCCGTATGCATGTGGAAGTAGTAGAACTGCTTGCAGCCAAGAAAATCCGCCCCTGTTTGACCGCATCATGCAGGACCCTGCGGCGAGTACTCAGGTGCGTCCGAGTGTTTGCTTGACGAAATTGGCCTCACGCATCACAAGAAGACGGTGTGCAACGATCACCCCGATCAAGGTGACGTGAAGTGTCTTTGCCGCGTGAGTAGATGTTTCTTTGCTTGATGCCATTGTAAGGGGTAAGAGATGAAGGGACTACTGATATTGCGAGTATGATCTGGACTTTGTCACCAAATGTTGTTGTTTTATTGTGGCTTCATCGCGAGATGGCACAATGAGTTGGCATGGTTACGCTTGCAGATATGTGTGTGGTTCGATTGTGAGCGTTTTTGCACTACATGTTAGGCTGCAAGCGCGCCAGCAGCGCATGCTGGCCTGAACGACGAGGCCAGCATATGCCAGCCGTGTGGATGGTGTAGTTGTGCCGGGCAGTATGGGATATGGATGGGAGGCTCGAGGAATGCGTATGTGCGTGTGTGCGCGGAAGATGTTTCATATGTCCAAATACATTCCCGCCATGGGTTGGCGTTCAGAGACAGCTACAGTTGCCCATGCGCGTGATACTAGGTTGCATTCACATATAAACGTCTAAAATGCTCCTGCACATGTCATGACAGCGTCCACAGCAGTTTTTACTTACACCGGCACAATCTTGCTGTTGCAAAAGCAAGACCATGCAAGACCTCAAGTTTGTTCTAATGCTCAGACCATACGTAAGGAAAGTAACACTGCTTACAACCTGACGTTCAAAGAAGAAATCTAGTAGGCAACCCGGCGTGGTTTGCCAAGCACGAGCCCCCAGCAACGCGATGTGCTGAAGGGGCTACACTGCGCAAGTTGATTTTCCCGGGACTATCGGGCATTATTGTGGCTTCATGGTGGCCAGAGCTAGCATGGTCAGGCTTGCAGATGTCTGTGTCTGTGTTGTTACCCACGTGTCTTTTGTTTTAAGAGGTTGCAGCTGATCTCATGGCAGCAGACTTCAGAGCACTTATCCGTTGGTTTGTGCTTGTTTCTTTGAACAATCAGCACCTTTAAGATGTTCTGATACCAGAGAAGATGCGCGACACCTACTGCTTGCAGCGTGTTCCTTCGCGCGTGTTGTTCGCGTCTGCAACACATAGAACACGGAGTCGACTACCCAGCCAACTCGTTTTGACACAGCCAACTTGGCGCTGGTTTTGAATTTGTTTTTGAGTGTACCCAAAAAGAACAAGCACAACTTGGTTCTGTATCCTTGTTGGCCCATATGTTCGATCGAGCCAGGCTGAGAAGCTGGCAGAAAGCCGTGAGGAAGTCAAGGTTTTGCGGGAGGACAGAGTCTCCAGATGGAGGAACCTCAAAATGAGAAGCGTCCCTTTGGTTTGAATTGCAAACATCCCCAAAATGGGTACCGGCACCTGCAAGCTTTGCAGCACCCAAGTTGACGGCTCTGGGCCAAGGTCTGATAACAGGGCCAGCCCCACAGTTTCCGGTCTCCCGTTAGTTGTCTCCCGTTGAAAGCAACCTCCCCGAACTTTGGCGCCCCTGATCTTCATTGCTCGCACTCCACCTTGTATTTTCAATAGAGCCAAGTTGCCATTGGACAGCCACACTCAAATGGCTCCATGTCCACAAGACATCCCCAAGAGGCGGGGCTCCATTTGGGAAAGAGGGACATCATTTTCGCATTCCAACACGATCGTACCTGAAGCCTTTGCTCAGTTTTGAGCGGCGCAGATGGCGCGCCGTTCGGTGGGTTGAGCTGCCATTCCTTTCGACGAAGCCATGGTTGGCCGGAAAGCTTTCCCACTGCCGGCCCAATCATGGAGCCCACACCGGCCTGAGGCACAATGGAAATGATTCGGCAGTTCAGAGGAGGCAACAAACGGTGCAACCGTTCCAACGGTGCAAGTTGTGATCTTGCGATCTGAAACGTTTTGAGTCTGTTTGCAAGTTGGGCCACCTTCCCCCCCCCCAACAAAAAGAGAGAGAAAAAAAAGCAGCTTGCGGGTATCCCCTTCCTGGTGGCTTTTCAGGGAGACAGCCAAAAGCTTTTGCCACCATTTTGTGAGGGGGCGCGGGGGGTGGGTTTCCCTAAAACAAGACACACCCAAACAAGACGCCGCCTCGCATATAATTACGCATCTCGCATCTAGAGACTTGAAGGGAAATGCATGGCCAACTCAATACAACAACCTTTTAGGTGGGGGCACCTGAATACCTGAATGCCTGCAACTACTGCTGATTCGGAGTTTACCCCTTTGAATTCTGGGTGTTGGACAAGAACGGTATTTTCTTCTAATTATCTCTGCCGCTGCCGCTCATTTGCGGGGCCGTTTTTTTGGCAATCAGGGAGACCTTAAAGACACCTGACGACTCCACAGACCCAGCAAAACATGCGCGACCACCGAAAGGAGCTCGAAAAGATGAGCGTCGCGAAAGTAGAGGCCGGTTGGCTGCAACTTGGGGATGCAACTCCTTCAGTCTGAACCCAATGGCATCCGCCAAGACCTTGTTGTTTGCGGTCATTGGGATTTAAGCCCTTAGTGTCCAAGAGGCTCATAGGTGTTTGTCCATTGTTTAGCTTTGTTTGAGTTTGCTTTTTTGCTTTCTCTTTTTGTTGCCTTTTTTTTCAGGAAGGGTTGCCCAACAAATTGACAGTCAACCTGAAGGGGTGCCCCTTTCGTTCCCATGAACATCCACCGGGCTGGGGTTATTCCCTTTTGCAATGAACCCTCTTGCCGGAATTGGCAATATTGGCCATGGTTCAAAACCAACAGTACCATTTTGGGATAGGTGCACCACCCATTTTAGAACCTATTCTAGTGGGGATTGGGATGTTCACTCGGGGTACGGGGTTTTGACCCATGGCAATATCCCAAAGCTCTAGCACAATGTCCCCTTGGAGGGGCTTTCCTATTGGAAGATGACAGTCCCCCCCGGCAACAAGTGCAACAAGTACAACTTGCTACGCTTGTTCTTGTGGTTTTAAGGGGACACCAACAGGAAAGCCACTGCGACATGTTGGGGCGGTCCGACCTTAAAAAGACGACCAATAAGGTTGAGTGGTACGGGTGAGGTGGCGGTGTCATGCATCAACGACTGGCGTAAGCCTTGGCAGGCCGAGCGCGCCGCATTGGCTGCCGAAAGCGCCAAAAGAGCGCAGCAGTCGTTGGAGGCTGGAAGTGAGAAAAGCCAGCTAGTCTAAGTTCAAGCCATCCTTTGGGTTACAAAAGATTCGAGCTTCTGTTTGTTCGTGGCATCTAAGCAAGCAATGATGGGAACCACCCTCCATGTTCATTGTCAGACTTAGCTTGCTTTCTTAGCTGTCCTTTTTGGGTAACCTTCAATTTTTGGTTCAACCAGAAACATGTTAACTTTTTGTTGGGGGGGTTCTAATTCTGGCCCTTCTGGAGAGCGAGTGTGTGTTCTTGACCACCATTCTGAGCACCCCTTCTTTTTTTTGAACAGGGTCGTCAAAGGACGGGTGTGCCCAGTTCCTTCATTGTCGCAGGCTCTGATAATGGACAGCTTCTGTCACCTGGCGATGAGTTTGATGTTTGGAACACTTAGCAAGCAGAAATACACAGCCCAGTATTTACCCACAAGTTGCTTCGTGAGGGTATCCCTTTCTGGTGGTTTTACAGGGAAACCACAAGGAAATCTGCTGCGTCACTTTCGGGGGCCGCATCAAACCATCAACCAAAGACGAGAAGACGAGCAACCCAAATGGTGGCTGGACGTCAGCCACCACCCGTAAATGATGTCCACAAACGAGTCCCCATTAAGCCATGCCACCTCTTGCTAAAATGCGTGGCGCATTTTGCGCATTGCGAGAACGCTCTGGTTGCTCCCTTCCCGGCGATTCCATGTACCCCTTCCCGGTATTTTGAGAACCAAGGAGTGGTCTATAATACATGGCTGAGGCTCAAAAACCGGGATTCCAAAATGGAACCCTAAGTGGAAACATGGAAACCAAAACCTGCGGTTTGCCCCTCCCGTTTAATTTTGAGCCACAGCCACATGCCTATGGATCGAATCCATCGATCCAACCTTTGGGCTTGGTCCTGGTTCAGGTTCAGGTTCCAAAAGGTGACCTTTTCTTCCAGGTCCCGGGCAAGTTTGATAATAAACTACGTATGTAATTCACGATCCTGGAATCACCTGCTATGTATCACAACACATATATTGAAAGGGAACTGGATCTTCCATTTGTTCAAGATTTGTTTCCCCCTGTTGGTTTTAAAAGGAATCAATCACTACTGGACATATTTTTCAATTTGTCCGGGAGGCTTAAGCAAATGGAAGGGATGCACAAAGGTTGCTCGGTTTCTCCCTCTGAAAATAGAGAACTTCCACTTGGCTGGTCAGGCGCCGCTGAAGGAAGAGCTCGCTCGGCTGCAGGCTCGGGGCATGTTGCGAACATAGGCTCCTGGCTTGTGCTTTCAATGGAAGACCCGACCCCTCCATTGGACACGTTGGAGGTGGTGGGTCTCAAAGTTGTTTGAAGGCCCTAAATGAATCGAAGTGGAGGTTCTGTGGACATGAATCTTCTCACCGAAATGATGTCCACCAAGGGGTGTCTACTTAAGATTCATGCCCATAGTTTCCCTTTGTGCTTGTTTTGGACATCACGTATCAGGTCAATGTCCAAGGGAGTTTCCTGTAGGCGGGTTGTGTACAGGGAAATGCAGGGATCCCTGATGGTGTCCCTTTTGGCGCATATACTTGACATCGCTGGAGCATGGTTGGCCAGAGATGTGGGTGGGTGGGTGGGTGGGAGGGCGAGAGTGTGGGAGGGTGGGAGGGTGGGAGGGTGGGAGGGTGGCAGGGTGGGAGGGTGGGAGGGTGTGCTTGTGGCAACTGTTGGACCTTTTTTTGCAATGTCTTCTGTTCTGCACTTAGCGACGGTCGCTTGTTTCTGCCGGTGCTAGCGGATTGGCAAAGCCAGTTGCATGCACGCCGCCACGTGATGTTGTGAGCTCGGGCTTGTTGCTTTGTAGGCAGAGCTGCAGCAAGCAGCCGCACTCAAGGAGGAAGTCAACTCTCTGAAGGAGGACTCTGCATGCGCAATTTGCGAAGTTTGATGTTGCCTGGCGTAGCTTGGTTTGGCCTGGAGAGTAGGCTGGCAGAGTTAGTTGACCTTGGCATCCTATTTTCGCAGTGGTTGGCTGCGGCGTTGCACGAGCACATGTTGGTTTGCTGCGTGTGTTGCAAGGATTTGGCTGGCGCCTTGAAGGCAAAGAAGGAGGCAGGGCGAGGGGCAAAGGTAAGAGGAGTAGATTTGGCTGTGGGTCAAAACCAATGGTACCATTTTGGGGTAGGTGCACCACCCATTTTAGTCAATTTTAGTGGGGATTGGGATGTTCACTGGGGGTACGGGCTTTTGACCCATGGCCATCTAGCGGAAGCGTAGCGTTATCCTGTGAGCCATATTGCCGAGGCACGAGGTGAGGAAACGAAACGCACAGTAAGGGAAGTGATGGCTGGCCAAACTGCCTAGGAACTCCCAATCATTGCTTGTGCCTTGCGGTTTGCAAGTCTCTGATGCATCGAGGCTCAGGCGGCTGAGCAGGAGTTGCAGCAGCTGCGAGCACAGGCGCGTGGGTGGTGGCTGCAAAGGCGACAGGAATCCTCTGAGATGATTCTGCTTTCACGGTGCTGGTATCAAGCCAATTCGCAGTATTTTTCATTTATGCTTGGTGTGGTTGCACTGAGATCAAGCGGCGAGAAATTGGAGAATCGAATGTCGGTGAGGCAGCAGCTGCGCAAGTAGCGAGTACTTCGGCAGAGAAGCAGACGAAGGATTTGCAGCGGCTCAAAGACGAGGCCTGCGCATGCCGCCTAGGCTCGTCCATGCGGCAAGGCACTGTCGTTCAGGCCGAGCGTGCTGCGTCAGCTGCCCAAGCGGAAAGCGCCCAAAGAGCCCAACAGCTAAAGTTGTTGGAGGAAGAGGCGGGAAGTACGCAGTGAGAAGAAAGGAGGGAATCTCATTGATGAACAGGCATGCGTGAAAAATCAAATTTTGAAGACCTGTGTGATCATGGATGAGAGGTGTCGATTGCTGGCTGCACAAGCGTGTGCGTGTGTTTGTGTGTTTGTGTGTCTGTGTGTCTGTGTGTCTGTGTGTCTGTGTGTCTGTGTGTCTGTGTGTCTGTGTGTTTGTGTGTCTGTGTGAGTGAGTGGGCGAGCGAGCGAGCGAGCGAGCGTATGATGGGTTGAACATGGATTGACTCATCCAATTTCGCAGGCGCCCCGGCTGAGGGAAGAGCTGACCCGGCTGCAGGTTCGGGTGTGCGAACATGTCCTGTTATTGGTGAAGCATTAATCTGCTTGGCACTGTCGCATCGTATTTGGCTATCTAGTTAGTGGTGCCGGTTCATTTAAACATGTTCCTGGCACGTGTTGGACCTTGCTCGCAATGTCTCGCTAGCGGTCACCAGCGCCATGTCATGTTGGCTTGGGCTTATTGCTATGCAGGAAGAGCTGCTGCAAGCAGCCGCAGTCACGGAGGAAGTCAACTCGCTGAAGGAGGACGCTTGTGGCTTTGACATCTACATATGCATGGGATTGAGTAACTGCAGGTGTAGCTGGTAGAGAAGCACACAGTTGACCTAGGAATTCCACAAGGTGTGATGACTCTGTTGGGGTATCTGCGCACATAGGCTAAAAGCGGCCTTGCATGGGCACATTTGTTCGCATGTGAAAGGAGCAGGCTGCCAAAGCAAAGGAGCAGGCATGGCACGGGGCAAGACTCTATAGAACTGCAGTCATCCTATGTCACACAAGCCAGGAAATCTAACAAATGCGACGCCAATGAAGGCTGATTGCGCTCGACTCATGCGCCAATCATTGCATTTGTGGCACGTTGGGATTTGCAAGTCCTTGAAACCGGGGCCTGTGCTTAAAAGAGCTTGAATGCGAAGCAGATGCAGATAAGGCCATGCCCCTCAATGGATTTTGTTCCACAGGTTCCCTCATGGGTCGGAAACGAGAATACTACATGATGTTCGGAGATGCAAACCAGTACCAAGCCAATGTGTCGTACTCGCATCATTGCCCTGACAAACGGCAAGTAATTGAAGTGCGTGCGTGTGAGGCGGCAGCTTTGCCGGCGAGTGCTTTAGAGACGGATGAGTTGCAGCGGCTCAAAGACGAGGCTATGCCAATTGGCTCGCCCATGCAAAAGCAAAGTACAGTCGCAGTTGCAATGGGCTCATTGGAGCCCGTGGACTAAGCGGGATCATCACTGCCCTGTTTGATAATGGAGGGCAGCCTGGAGTTTTTCGGAGGAACCTTCTTCCGGACAATGCCTCTGGTTGATCAATGAAGGGTCGGCCGCATCGTCCCTCGGTATGCACACTCTTTTTTTCCACCAGACGTGCAGGCCGAGCGTGCTGAGTCGGCAGCCCAAGGGGAAAGCGCCCAAAGAGCCCAGCTACAGCTGTTGGTGGAAGAGGCGGGCAATGAGAAGGGATCAGGGAAGGAAGAGCGTGCAAATGATGAATATGTAGTTGCTCGGACGAAAGAAAAAACCTTTCTCGAGCGTTTTCTTCATCGGTCAAACTAATTTGTCGTGGTGCCAAAGGCATTGCCTTTGGTTTGCAGGGTGACTTGGGGTCAAGGGAGGGGTGAACCAGAAATCTGAATGCTGTGATGGACCGGAGTTGTCCAGATCTCGACTCTAGCAGTGTACCCGTCCCATGAACAGGGCAAGGTGAGGGCTGGTCCAAAAGTGGCCTGAATCTCCCCAAATGGGGACGCTGGGGTCCGATCAAAATCAACCAGTGATTGTCTTAATCCGCATTAAAGATCGAGGAATGCGCAAAGCAGAGCGCATGGGCTGAAGACACGAGGGCATATGTTGACACAAGGGATAAAGGGGAAAGCGAAAGGAAGACCGAAGTTCAAGCGCGGATCTAAGAGAACCATGCCTTTATCGAACGTAGTTGTTCCATGAAGTGCCGAGCTGCGCATTGGCGAGCCAAAGGAACCATCCAAAGGGAGGCCAGGAGCCCACATCACATTTTGGTTAGGACTTGTTTCATTTCTGTTCTTTGTTTGTTGCGAAGCTTGAACTACCTTTTTTTGTTTAAGGAAACGGTATCATGACAAGGATGGCTGCTCCACTTCATCATAGCTTTGCTGTTTGCCAGAAGTCCTCCTCGATATCGAGTGTGCATGAACCAAACTCGAAGTATTGCAGTTTGATGCACTGCGCATGTGTATGTCACCCACATGTATGTGAGGCTCAGGCTGCCAAAGATGAGTTGCAGCAGCTGCGAGCACAGGCGAGTGCCGCGTTCAGTCTTACATGATTTCAGTAGAGTATTAGTATTACAGAAGGAATTAGCTATGGGCCGCCAACTGAGTTTGTTGTACTTTGATTGCACTGACACCAAGCTGGAATTTGAAGGAGCACGTGGTTGTAAGGCAGCAGCTCCGCCAGTAGCGAGTACTTCGGAGACGGAGGAGTTGCGGCGCATCAAAGATGAGGGCGTCCATGCCGCAAATCATGGTTGCAGTTGCACTGGGTTCATGGTAAGGCCATCACGGCAAAGACAAGCCCCATTTGAGAATGCAGGTCAACCTGGACGTTTCAAAGGAACGCTCTGCTGACAATGCCACAAGTTGATCCATCATCGGTATGCGGCAGAGACTCCTGGTATACTCCTACCAGACGTGCAGGCGGAGCGTGCTGCGTCAGCAGCCCAAGAGGAAAGTGCCCAAAGAGCCCAGCGGCTAGAACTGTTGGAGAAAGAGGCGGGAAGTAGTCACTGAGAAGGAGGGAACGAAGAAAGGCCGTCCAATTCGTGAACATGAAGTTGCCGAGAGCCAACCTTTCTTGACCTACTGTTTTTGTTTGTTTGTACATTTGTCTTGTTGGTGCCAAAGGATTTAAAGGCAAGGAAGCATGGGGGTATGTGGGGGTGATCCTCAGATGGATAATGTGATCATGGACTAGAGAGTTTCAGCTAATTTTAGCTGCAAGAGCAAGTGTGGAGATAGAGGAATGCACAAAGCAGATCGGCCCGAGCCCGCACAATACTTTTGTTACGGCTGTTTGTTGCTAAGCTTGAACTACCTTGGTTTTGATTGTGGCTCAATGCATCTGAAGTGAGGACCCCGTATCAGGATAAGGATGGCTGCTTCGGCTCTTCACAGCTCGGGTTTGTTTCAGTTTGCTGTTTGCTAGAAGTCCGCCTTGATATCGAGTGTGCATGAACCAAACTCGAAGTATTGCAGTTTGATGCACTGCGCATGTGTATGTCACCCACATGTATGTGAGGCTCAGGCTGCCAAAGATGAGTTGCAGCAGCTGCGAGCGCAGGCGTGTGCCGCGTGCAGTCTTACATGATTTCAGTAGAGTATTAGTATTACAGAAGCAACTAGCTATGGGCCACCAACTGAGTTTGTTGTACTTTGATTGTACTGCACCAAGCTGGAATTTGAAGGAGCACGTGGTTGTAAGGCAGCAGCTACGCCAGTAGCGAGTACTTCGGAGACGGAGGAGTTGCGGCGCATCAAAGACGAGGCCGTCCATGCCGCAAGTCATGGTTGCAGTTGCACTGGGTTCATGGTAAGGCCATCACGGCAAAGACAAGCCCCATTTGAGAATGGAGGTCAACCTGGACGTTTCAAAGGAACGCTCTGCTGACAATGCCACAAGTTGATCCATCATCGGTATGCGGCAGAGACTCCTGGTATACTCCTACCAGACGTGCAGGCGGAGCGTGCTGCGTCAGCAGCCCAAGAGGAAAGTGCCCAAAGAGCCCAGCGGCTAGAACTGTTGGAGAAAGAGGCGGGAAGTAGTCACTGAGAAGGAGGGAACGAAGAAAGGCCGTCCAATTTGTGAACATGAAGTTGCCGAGAGCCAACCTTTCTTGACCTACTGTTTTTGTTTGTTTGTGCATGTGTCGTGTTGGTGCCAAAGGATTTAAAGGCAAGGAAGCATGGGGGTATGTGGGGGTGATCCTCAGATGGATAATGTGATCATGGACTAGAGAGTTTCAGCTAATTTTAGCTGCAAGAGCAAGTGTGGAGATAGAGGAATGCACAAAGCAGATCGGCCCGAGCCCGCACAATACTTTTGTTACGGCTGTTTGTTGCAAAGCTTGAACTACCTTGGTTTTGATTGTGGCTCAATGCATCTGAAGTGAGGACCCCGTATCAGGATAAGGATGGCTGCTTCGGCTCTTCACAGCTCGGGTTTGTGTCAGTTTGCTGTTTGCTAGAAGTCCGCCTTGATATCGAGTGTGCATGAACCAAACTCGAAGTATTGCAGTTTGATGCACTGCGCATGTGTATGTCACCCACATGTATGTGAGGCTCAGGCTGCCAAAGATGAGTTGCAGCAGCTGCGAGCGCAGGCGTGTGCCGCGTGCAGTCTTACATGATTTCAGTAGAGTATTAGTATTACAGAAGGAATTAGCTATGGGCCACCACCTGAGTTTGTTGTACTTTGATTGTACTGACACCAAGCTGGAATTTGAAGGAGCACATGGTTGTAAGGCAGCAGCTACGCCAGTAGCGAGTGCTTCGGAGACGGAGGAGTTGCGGCGCATCAAAGACGAGGCCGTCCATGCCGCAAGTCATGGTTGCAGTTGCACTGGGTTCATGGTAAGGCCATCACGGCAAAGACAAGCCCCATTTGAGAATGGAGGTCAACCTGGACTTTTCAAAGGAACGCTCTGTTGACAATGCCACAAGTTGATCCATCATCGGTATGCGGCAGAGACTCCTGGTATACTCCTACCAGACGTGCAGGCGGAGCGTGCTGCGTCAGCAGCCCAAGAGGAAAGTGCCCAAAGAGCCCAGCGGCTAGAACTGTTGGAGAAAGAGGCGGGAAGTAGTCACACTGAGAAGGAGGGAACGAAGAAAGGCCGTCCAATTCGTGAATATGTAGTTGCCGAGAGCTCACCTTTCTTGACCTACTCTTTTTGTTTGTTTGTGCATTTGTCGTGTTGGTGCCAAAAGATATTTAAAGGCAACGAAGGAAAGGCATCCATCCTATTGATGAATATGCACTCCGTTGCCGAAGGCCGACGTGTCTTGCGTTTGACCTTCTGTGCTGATCCATTTGTCGTTTTGGCGCCAAAATGATAGCCTTTTGTTTTGAGGTGTGTTGGGCGAGCGAGTGTAGGAGTGAACTTCAGGATCATGGATAGGATATGGCAAGCTAGTTTCGTTGGTGGGCTGAAGACACAAAGGCAGAGATTGACACAAGCAGGGGAAACTGGAAAGCAACCTGAAGTTGGAAGTTCAAGCAGGGATTTAGCAGAAGTTGAAGTTAGAGTCATTAATTCCTTGAAGATCTGCACTTGCTTGCTTGCCATATATATATATATGTATACACAACACAAAAGCGAGGCCGCATCGAGTTTCGCTTAGGAGGAGGTTTTGCTAGGCATCAGCTGCCCCAGTTGTCAGTGTGGCTTATGTCAGAAAGCGCTATCGCGGCAACGGTTTGCCAGAATCCTCCTCGATATCGAGAGTACTTGAAACGCACTCGAAGTATCGCAATTTGATGGACTGCGCATGTGTATATCCCCGGCGTGTATTTGAGGCTCAGGCTGCCAAAGATGAGTTGCAGCAGCTGCGAGCGCAGGCGCGTGCAGTCTTACGTGATCTCAGTAGAGCAGTAGAGCATGACAGAAAGAACTTGTTATGGGCTACCAACTGAGTTTGTTGCACTGTGATTGTACTGACCTCAAGCGGAAATTTGAAGGAGTGAGTCCTTGTAAGGCAGCAGCTACACCAGTAGCGAGTACTTCGGAGACGGAGGAGTTGCGGCGCATCGAAGATGAGGCCTACCTGCAATTTTCTCGTGTCGCAGTAACCTCCTTGCTGATACTGTAGGTGTGTGTGTACGTATGTATTTTCGAACTTAGAGGAGAACCTCCACTTTGTAGATGAACACTCCGTCACGATTCCCCTGAGTTTACCAATTACTTTCGTTGTAGCTTGCTTAGCTTGCCCAGTCTTTCTACGGATCCTTGAGAAGAACGATGCTTGCCTGTCAAGCTCTAAAATTATCTACCGCGTATACGGTGTACTCTTCTGCGGCAGCAGTCCAAGAGGAAAGCACACAAAGAGCCCAGCGGCTACAGCTGTTGGAGGAAGAGGCGTGAAATAGACACTGAGAAGGGAAGAACGAAGAAAAAGCACCCACCAGTTCATGAGTGTGTACTCGGCTTGCCGCTGTTGCTGCAAGCCGATTTTTCTTGACCAACTTTTCTCCGGGTTGGTTCATTTCTCATTTTGGTGTCAAAAAGTTTGGTCAACCGGTGTAAGGTAAACCTTCGGTGAATTAGAATGTGTGTCCAGCTACTTTCGATGGTGGGCTGAAGATACGAAGACACGGATTGGCATAAGGGATCACAATGGTAAAGGGTGGCTCGAACGAAGTTCGAAAGTTCAAGCACAGGCCTAGCCGGAGATATGTAAAGTTGCCGTCAGTCATTCCTTGAAGTGGCTCATTTGCCAAAACTAATATGAACAATCCAAAAGGAGGACTGCAGGACGCACTTACTTTTAGGTGGGATTTTTTTCCGCTTTGCTTGAGCCTGGTTGTAGATGTGCCTCAACGTGGCTCAAGTGAGGAAAGGCGATCATGATATGGATGGCTGAGTGAGCATGATATGGCTCGGCTTCATTCAGTTTGCTGTTTGGCATAAGTCCTCCTTGGCATCACGGGTGCTTGAACCAAACTGGCAGCATTGAACATTTGATGCACTGTGCATGTGTATGTCACACACGTGCATGTGAGGCTCAGGCTGCCAAAGACGAGCTGCAGCAGCTGCGAGCGCAGGCGCGTGCAGTCTTACATGATCTCAGTGAGTGTTGTAGTAGGAACTTGCTATGGGCTACCAACTGCGTGTGGTGTGGTTTGTTGTACTTTGAATCTACTGACATCAATCGGCAGGAGCTTGAAGAAGCGCGTTCTTGTGAGGCAGCAGCTACGCCAGTAGCGAGTACTTCGGAGACGGTGGAGTTGCAGCGGCTCAAAGATGAGGCTCGTCCATGCCACAAAGCAGCATTACAGTTACAATAAACTTCTTAAATCCAAGGAATATTGAGCCTCGGGCTGATGCTGGGCGTGTCTGCCATCCGGGAAAGCGATCTTTGCCTGGATTGATTGCCTGGTTGATCAAATGTGGGCTCGTCACTATCGTTCCTTGGTACGCTTTTTACCTTTCTTTGTGTGCAGGCAGAGCGTGCTGCGTCGGCAGCCCAAGAGGAAAGTGCCCAAAGAGCCAAGCAGCTACAGCTGTTGGAGGAAGAGGCGGGAAGTAGTCACTGAAAAGGGAACGAAGAAAGGCCGTCCAATTTACAAATATATGTACTCAGTTGCCAGCAGCCGGCCCTTGTTGACCTACGTTTTTCCAGTTTGGTCCGGTTATCATTCGGTGCTCAAGATTTGGGCAAGCAAGTGTGTGGTGAAACTTCGGTGAAGTATAATGTGTGATTGTGGACTAGAGATGTCAAGCTAATCGTAACTGCAAGTGTCGAGATAGAGGAATGCACAAAGCAGAGAGCATGGTGGGCTGAAGACACAAAGACACGGATTGACACGGATTGACACGGAGGCAAAGGGAAGACCAAAGGAAGTTGGAAGTTCAAGCACGGATCTAACAGCATAAGAACAATCCAAAGGATGGCCGAAGGCCGCACCTGGTTGGGACTGTTGCTAAGCTTGCACTACCTTGGTGTTGATTGTGGCTCAATGTGTCTTAAGTGAGGAAGCTGTATCATGATACGGATGGCTGCTTCATTTGTTCACTTCATGCAATTTTGCTGTTTGGCAGAAGTCCTTCTCGACATCAAAAGTGCTTAAAGCCAATTCGAAGTATTGCAATGTGATGCACTGTGCATGTGTATGTCATCCGCGTGTATTTGAGGCTCAGGCTGCCAAAGACGAGCTGCAGCAGCTGCGAGCGCAGGCGCGTGCAGTCTTACATGATCTCAGTAGAGTGTGACAGAAGGAATTGGTTATGGGCCACCAACTGAGTTTGTTGCAGTGTGTTGTACTTTGAATTCACCACATCAAGCGGCAAGTGAGGCAGCAGCTCCGCCAGTAGCGAGTACTTCGGAGACGGTGGAGTTGCAGCGGCTCAAAGATGAGGCTCGTCCATGCTTCAAAGCACCGTTATGCTGGGCGTGTCTGCCATCCGGGAAAGCGATCTTTGCCTGGATTGATTGCCTGGTTGATCAAATGTGGGCTCGTCACTATCGTTCCTTGGTACGCTTTTTACCTTTCTTTGTGTGCAGGCAGAGCGTGCTGCGTCGGCAGCCCAAGAGGAAAGTGCCCAAAGAGCCAAGCAGCTACAGCTGTTGGAGGAAGAGGCGGGAAGTAGTCACTGAAAAGGGAACGAAGAAAGGCCGTCCAATTTACAAATATATGTACTCAGTTGCCAGCAGCCGGCCCTTGTTGACCTACGTTTTTCCAGTTTGGTCCGGTTATCATTCGGTGCTCAAGATTTGGGCAAGCAAGTGTGTGGTGAAACTTCGGTGAAGTATAATGTGTGATTGTGGACTAGAGATGTCAAGCTAATCGTAACTGCAAGTGTCGAGATAGAGGAATGCACAAAGCAGAGAGCATGGTGGGCTGAAGACACAAAGACACGGATTGACACGGATTGACACGGAGGCAAAGGGAAGACCAAAGGAAGTTGGAAGTTCAAGCACGGATCTAACAGCATAAGAACAATCCAAAGGATGGCCGAAGGCCGCACCTGGTTGGGACTGTTGCTAAGCTTGCACTACCTTGGTGTTGATTGTGGCTCAATGTGTCTTAAGTGAGGAAACTGTATCATGATACGGATGGCTGCTTCATTTGTTCACTTCATGCAATTTTGCTGTTTGGCAGAAGTCCTTCTCGGCATCAAGAGTGCTTGAAACAAATTCGAAGTATTGCAATTTGATGCACTGTGCATGCGTATGTCACCCGCGTGTATTTGAGGCTCAGGCTGCCAAAGACGAGCTGCAGCAGCTGCGAGCGCAGGCGCGTGCAGTCTTACATGATCTCAGTAGAGTGTGACAGAAGGAAGTGGTTATGGGCCACCAACTGAGTTTGTTGCAGTGTGTTGTACTTTGAATTCACCACATCAAGCGGCAAGTGAGGCAGCAGCTCCGCCAGTAGCGAGTACTTCGGAGACGGTGGAGTTGCAGCGGCTCAAAGATGAGGCTCGTCCATGCTTCAAAGCAGCATTACAGTTACAAGAAACTTCTTAAATCCAAGGCTGATGCTGGGCGCGTCTGCCATTTGGGAAAGCGATCTTTGCCTGGATTGATTGCCTGGTTGATCAAATGTGGGCTCGTCACTATCGTTCCTTGGTACGCTTTTTACTTTTCTTTGTGTGCAGGCAGAGCGTGCTGCGTCGGCAGCCCAAGAGGAAAGTGCCCAAAGAGCCAAGCAGCTACAGCTGTTGGAGGAAGAGGCGGGAAGTAGTCACTGAAAAGGGGGAACGAAGAAAGGCCGTCCAATTCACAAGTATATGTACTCAGTTGCCAGCAGCCGACCCTTGTTGACCTACGTTTTTCCAGTTTGGTCCGGTCATCATTTATGATGCCCAAGATTTGGGCAAGCAAGTGTGAGGTGAAACTTCGGTGAAGTAGAATGTGTGATTGTGGACTAGAGATGTCCAGCCAATCGTAACTGCAAGTGTCGAGATAGAGGAATGCACAAAGCAGAGAGCATGGTGGGCTGAAGACACAAAGACACGGATTGACACGGATTGACACGGAGGCAAAGGGAAGACCAAAGGAAGTTGGAAGTTCAAGCACGGATCTAACAGCATAAGAACAATCCAAAGGATGGCCGAAGGCCGCACCTGGTTGGGACTGTTGCTAAGCTTGCACTACCTTGGTGTTGATTGTGGCTCAATGTGTCTTAAGTGAGGAAACTGTATCATGATACGGATGGCTGCTTCATTTGTTCACTTCATGCAATTTTGTTGTTTGGCAGAAGTCCTTCTCGACATCAAAAGTGCTTAAAGCAAATTCGAAGTATTGCAATTTGATGCACTGTGCATGCGTATGTCACCCGCGTGTATTTGAGGCTCAGGCTGCCAAAGACGAGCTGCAGCAGCTGCGAGCGCAGGCGCGTGCAGTCTTACATGATCTCAGTAGAGTGTGACAGAAGGAAGTGGTTATGGGCCACCAACTGAGTTTGTTGCAGTGTGTTGTACTTTGAATTCACCACATCAAGCGGCAAGTGAGGCAGCAGCTCCGCCAGTAGCGAGTACTTCGGAGACGGTGGAGTTACAGCGGCTCAAAGATGAGGCTCGTCCATGCTTCAAAGCAGCGTTACAGCTACAATAAACTTATTAAGTTCAAGGAATATTGAGCCTCGGGCTGATGCTGGGCGCGTCTGCCATTTGGGAAAGCGATCTTTGCCTGGATTGATTGCCTGGTTGATCAAATGTGGGCTCGTCACTATCGTTCCTTGGTACGCTTTTTACCTTTCTTTGTGTGCAGGCAGAGCGTGCTGCGTCGGCAGCCCAAGAGGAAAGTGCCCAAAGAGCCAAGCAGCTACAGCTGTTGGAGGAAGAGGCGGGAAGTAGTCACTGAAAAGGGGGAACGAAGAAAGGCCGTCCAATTCACAAATACATGTACTCAGTTGCCAGCAGCCGACCTTTGTTGACCTACGTTTTTCCAGTTTGGTCCGGTTATCATTTGATGCTCAAGATTTGGGCAAGCAAGTGTGAGGTGAAACTTCGGTGAAGTAGAATGTGTGATTGTGGACTAGAGATGTCCAGCCAATCGTAACTGCAAGAGCAAGTGTCGAGATGGAGGCATGCACAAAACAGAGAGCATGGTGGGCTGAAGACACAAAGACACGGATTGACACGGATTGACACGGAGGCAAAGGGAAGACCAAAGGAAGTTGGAAGTTCAAGCACGGATCTAACAGCATAAGAACAATCCAAAAGACGGCCGAAGGCCGCACCTGGTTGGGACTGTTGCTAAGCTTGCACTACCTTGGTGTTGATTGTGGCTCAATGTGTCTTAAGTGAGGAAACTGTATCATGATACGGATGGCTGCTTCATTTGTTCACTTCATGCAATTTTGCTGTTTGGCAGAAGTCCTTCTCGACATCAAAAGTGCTTGAAACAAATTCGAAGTATTGCAATTTGATGCACTGTGCATGCGTATGTCACCCTCGTGTATTTGAGGCTCAGGCTGCCAAAGACGAGCTGCAGCAGCTGCGAGCGCAGGCGCGTGCAGTCTTACATGATCTCAGTAGAGTGTGACAGAAGGAAGTGGTTATGGGCCACCAACTGAGTTTGTTGTTGTTTGATTGTACTGACCTCAAGGGGAATGTTGAAGGAGTGCGTTCTTGTGAGGCAGCAGCTACACCAGTACCGAGTACTTCGGAGAAGGTGGAGTTGCAGCGGCTCAAAGATGAGGCCTACCTGCAATTGGCTCGTGTCGCAGTCCTGGTTGAATAACCTCCTTTCTGATACCATAGGTGTGCCTTTGTGTGTGCGCGTGGATGTGTGTATATTTTTTGAGGAGAACCTCCACTTTGTGGATTAGCATTCCCTCACAATTTCCCTGAATGTACGCATTTCTTTCGTTGTAGCTTGCTTAGCTTGCCCATTCTTTCTAGGGATACGGTGTACTCTTCATTGTAAAGCAGACCTGCAGGCCGAGCGTGCTGCGTCGGCAGCCCAAGAGGAAAGTGCCCAAAGAGCCAAGCAGCTACAGCTTTTGGAGGAGGAGGCAGGAACTGGTCACTGAGAAGAGAGGGGAGGGCGGCGTCGAATGTCATGTGCAAATAGGCGTTGTTTAATCAAATGGACGGGCTTATACAAAAAGTAGTGTATAGACTGTATAGGCGAACCACCCAAAAAAACAAAGCGCTCAAATAAAGCGTGTCCTCGCACAGCGCGTCGGCTGAACCAGGCGCCCCAGCTGAAGGCACAGCTGGCCCGGCTGCAGGTGAGCCGTCGCTAGTTCGTGTGAGCCGGCGATAACTGCAGTTGGGCAAATTCTGACGTGCTCAACTGGGGCTAAAGCGAGCTCAGCCATCATGAAGAGCCAATAATCATTACTTACCCTGATTCTGGTTGGTGAATTGCTGTAGTTTGTTCAGATTGCGTCGGGAGCAGAAAGTCGCATTTGCTTGCCGCCACTTGTTGTCATGCAGGCAGAGCTGCAGCAAGCAAGTGCTGTCAAGGAAGAAGTCATCTCGCTCAAGGAGGATAGTATGCAAAGCCGGTCCAGTTTCGTTTGGCCTTAGATATTTGGTTGTTGGAATTCGCTTTCGATGGTGTCGACTGCTGCAAATTGGGTTTGATGCTCTTCTGCGTGGTGGAAACCGCGTTTCGGTTTCCACGCGAAACTCGCATTCGCTTGCGCGTGTCGCAAGGAGCTCGCTGCCAAGGGAAATGCGGAGGCAGGGTGAAGCTCAAGGAAGTCGAAGTGCACGCGTGAATCGTGGCTGTGGCTCAAAATTAAACAGGGACTACGCAGGTGTTGGGTATGTTTGGTCCATGTTTCCATCTACCAGGGTTCCATTTTGATACCGGTTTTTGGAGCCACAGCCATGTATCTGCCTATTTTATAGCCTGGCCATGGGAAAGATTCTTTACTTGGGAATCCCTTATATGGGGGCCGTCCGTAATTGCGTGTCTAAAACTTATGAAGAGAGGTAACTTGTTGAGTCGCGCGATTGGGAAAACTCGAGCCGCGGTTGGCCGGCGATTGGAGCGCGAAAGGGAAACGAGTTCATCATGAATTTGGAAGTTGCTTAGCATCTACTACTACTACTACTACTACGACTACTACTACTACTACTACTACTACTACTACTACTACTAGTACTGATACTACTATTCTTATTACTTCCGCTACTGCTACTGCTGCCGCTACCGCTGCTGCTACTTCTTCTGCTACCACTACTACCACCACTACTGGTACTACTTCTACTACTATCACGACTATGCCATTCGTCTAGTATAATAGCTTAAATTGCCAGGAATCCTACCAGCATGTCTGGTTTTGCTAGTACTTTCATTATTGCCACGAATTTGTGGTAATGACTTAGTAAGCAGCAGTTGCCGGGTGCAGCTTGAGTATTCTGTTGTGGTAAGCCAAGTAGCATGCAAAACGCACGCGCGAGTGCGGACCGCTCGCGCGCGGAACCCGAGCGCGCGGAACCCACAGACGCGGAACCCGCGCGCGCGGAACCCGCGCGCGCGGAACCCGCAGGCGCGGAACCCGCGCGCGCGGAACCCGCGGCCGCGTAGAATTCGCGTAGTGCCTATTTCACGCTTCTACCTTCTCACGGGCGCTGCCCGCAAAAGGATACAACATCTCTGAAGCATCCCAGTTGTGTTGTTGCTTGCGCCGCTCCTTCCCTAGATGGGGTTTTGCGATGGCTTCGGCCTGCGTTGTATTTTTCTATCATGTCTCAAAGTGTTCGTTTGACTTGCTACCGCGCTGCGTCCAGGGCTATTGGACCGCCGCAGCAGGATGAGTGTCATCTTTTCTTGGGGATTGCTATTGCTGCTACGACCGCTGGCGTTGTAGTAACGGTACCTTACTACCGGGGCTGCTTTGTTTCTACTTTTTTGTTGCTTGCTGGAAAACGAGACGTCGTTGCTTTAGGGTTGATCGATTGTTTTGCTCACCCTAGGGCCTTAGGGTCTGAAACAGGTCTGAAACAGGTCTGAAACAGGTCTGAAACAGGTCTGAAACAGGTCTGAAACAGGTCTGAAACAGGTCTGAAACATCCTTTCTGAAACATCCCGACGCATGTCGCTGATTTTGACTGCGCAGGCTTGCCCGAAAGTTCCCTCTAGAACCCTGGATGTTGACTTTGTCTGGCAGGCCCAGACAGTGCTTTCCAAGCCTGATTGCTAGCAAGGGCTAGATGGAAGCTGCAAACCGAAGTTTCGCCGACGAATTCCGCGATTGGACGGCGATTGGACCGCGATTGGACTGCGATTGGACCGCGATTGGACGAATTCCGCCAGTGAGCCCCTGCCCATCCGGGCTCTGCCGCTTCCTTCTTGTCACTTCTTTCTTGTTCCGGTGAAAGGTTGACTTGTTGGTGACCGCCCCCGAAGACAGCGAGCCACGACTCTGAAGCAGGTTTGTGGTGGCCAACAAGTTGCTGAGGTGGAGGGAAAAATGGAGCCACATGAAAGACTTTGCTTCAGACAGCAATGAGTCCAGTTCCTCGAGCAGCGCTTCTACCACATCAGTTTCTGTGGACTCATAGGATCGAGCAAGTTGCAGCGGCGAGAAGCGAAAAAGAAGGCGGCTATGCCCAATGTTGCTCCGCGATTGGGAACTGTGGGACCGCGATTGGACCGCGGTTGGCCGGCGATTGGGAGGTTCCCAGGCAAAGTAATTTTGTACAACCCCCATATAGTTTAGGTGATGGAAATATTGTAAAGGTTGCAGATGTGTAGCTATTGTATATGCACAGGTGGAACAGGTCAGCCATTGCAATAGCAGAACAAGCCGCAAACACAAAAGCAACCAAGCAGCAAACAAATGCAAGATTGACTGAACGTACCGGGAGACTGCGTGCTGGGTTTGCATGTGCTGGTGAAACTTATAGTGGAAGGCTGGAGGCTTGTAGGCCAAGCTGCACGACGTGTCTTGGGAGTTTGCCAACGCCCGGTGTTGCTATATGGGTCTGTCTTCTTTGGAGTTGGTACCTCTTGGTCGGTTTTTCAAGGGAGACCAAAAGGACAACCACACAAAATGGTGGGTATCACCTGCGTGCTTAGGCGCAGGTTGCCGAGAAGGAGTTGCAGCTGCGGGAGTCGCAGGAAGGAAAGTTGCAGCTGCGGGCACAGGCGCGGGTCTCACAAGGATGTTTTGGACGTGGACAGTGGACATGGCATGATTTGGTGCATGGGGTAGACTTAGGATACATTTTATATTTTACCAGTGACTCAAAGTGAAGCAAACAATAAAATATACATTCTATGACTGAGCCTAACTCTAATCATGGTGCTCAGATGTTTGCTACCCTGCTACCCTTCCTGCAACAATCGTGGAAGCTGACGATTGGAGGGTTTTGGAAGACTACCTCGTGTGGGTACTGACCTTTGTTTGGCAGGCTTCATCATTTGGATGTGCGTGTCTTTGGGTACGCGCCAAAATGGAATCGATACTCCTTTTGATTCTCCTTGTAAGACCACCAAAAAGGGGTGCCCTCAAAGAACAGCACACACACATTTTGGTGAATGCCTAAAGCGCTTTGACGTTTTCTCCGTAGTCAAGTCAGCAGTTTCAGATGACAATGTGCCTTGCTGCAAGGCCGCAGCGCAGGAAGCAAGTGCGACGGAGGAATTGCAGCGACTTAAGGATGAGGCCTGGATCTGGGTTCCTGGGGGAATTTTTGAGGGCTCTTAAAATCAGTTTTGGGGGTGGTTTCTCTTCAAACCACCTTTCAGCTCGGGTGATTTCGAGGATGTCATTTCAATGGCCGACAATTGTGTGGCGCCAGTGGCCACCAGTATTTGTGCGACGCCGGCAAAATCCCTTTCCCTTTGGTGGCTTCCCTGCCAATCAAGACGAGGGTCACGGGTCGCTGACGACTAAGGACTTCCCGCCGTAGAGCCTTTGTTCAGTAAGGTTTTGGGCAACGCTATCATCCCTTGAGTGTATCTGGAGGCTTGGGCTACCATAGTCAACACCTTGTCCGGGTTGGTGTCTAATGGGAATGCAAAAAGGAGGGAGAGTTCTGGGGGGGGTGTACGGCTATGCCACCTACCCCCATGGTAGCTATGGCAGCCAGGAGGCAATGGTGGCAACTGATGCCGGACGGGCTGAGTTCGTTGTGTTAAGGGTGCTCATTGACTCATATGTTCTATGTTTTGCTCCCTAAGGATGGGGATATGAGGGCATGTCTTGTTGAGGCTATACCCTTTTTGGTGCGATGTTGAATGGAAACTACAATGGGCCTCCCGATTTTGACACAGACCCATTGTGATTCCAGCAAGTGGCCAAAAAAAGTCAGTGGGCTTCAGGCGGATCGTGCCGCATCCGCTGCCCGAGCAGAGAGCGCCCAAAGAACGCAGCAGCTGCAACTCTTAGAGGAAGAGGCCATGGCCGTTGGTTGGTCGTTTCGAACCCGCAGATTGGGGTTAAGTTGGGGGGGTTGGGGGGGTTGGGGGGTTGGGGGGGTTGGGTGGGTTGGGGGGGGTTGGGGGGGTTGGGGGGGTTTGGCAAAGGGACCAAGCTCCTGTATGGGCTGCAACCAGTATGTCGAACCGGTGGCGAACCGATCTGACACCCAAAACCAAGGTCGAAGCCATTCGCCGGAGTCGAATCGCAGTCACCCCCAATTCCCAAAAGTTAACCTCTTATTTCTGGGTTCTTTGGGCAATTGGACCGCATGGCCAAATGTGACGTCTCGAATTCCGCGAGGTGAACCCAAACTTTCAAGAAGGACACGAGGAGTGCATCTTTCACTGGACTTCAGCAACTTGGTTCTCTTTGCCCTTTTAAGTTTTCTAACTTCCTGAGTTCCTGGACTCGTTTCTTGTTGAAACCAGTTCAGTGGCAAACAAACAGTTTGGACTTGTTTGGCCAATCCACTTGATTGGAAGTGAGTTTCCTTCAATTTGCCTAACCAGCGAAAGTGATCCTCAAGGCTTTCTCCAAAGAAAATCATGAGCAAGCCACAAGGGCGTGCTGGCTTCTGTTGTTTTCTCTTTCAGGGGCCCAAATGTTCAACCCTTGCGAAAGGGTCATTCATGGGGACCGAGCCGCATACAAGATCCAACAACACCAACCAATGTTGCTGAACACTACTTCCGATTGTCCGGCCCGTGGCCGGCCTTAGCATCCTCCGCTGGCAACCTTTGCTAGGTCCCCCAGTGGTGCCCTTTTACCTTTTTCTTGGGGAGGGTTCACCTACTAAAACAGTACAGAAAAACGGTACCCTTATTCAAACCTCTCTAATGGAGGACCTGGTTTGTCTCTCACAAACCACCTTCTCCCCCGGAAGCCAAGCCGCCCGGGTTTTGTGTGGCCTGATCCGGAGAGGTGCTGCAGCTTGGAGCCAGGCTACACATGCAGGCGACTTCGCGCGTGCGGATCGCTCGAGTCGTTGTGAGCTGCGGAGACATGGGCAAGTAGGATTTTCAAGTACTCCCTCCCTGAGTTCCGTTTCAGACTTTAGTCAGTCACTTGTTGGGCTTGGACCGTTTTAGTGGTAAACAGAAAGTTTGGACAACTTTTTGAACTTTCTGTGACCAACCCACTCAGGAAGTGAGGAACCCTTGGGTGGACATCAAAATTTGGTGTGGCTTTATGTCCACCAACCACCTTGGACATAGTTGTTGTTCGGAAACATTTTACATTTTGCTTATTGTGGTTTAGAGACAAATCCCCACTTAACTGCCAAAGTTTATTTTTCCCTCCCCTTCCAACGTCAACCAAGTGGAGCTGGTTCCGACTCTTACCTCTAAGCGGCCTTGCCGGCCCAGCATTGCAACACCGAAGCATTTGTTTCAATTCCAAGTCCCATGCTCCACTACTTTCAACGGTCGTGTTGCTGTTTTTTGTTTCCCCCTTTTTTGTTCGAAAATAATAATACTGGTTCTAAAGCTCACGTGAGTGATGCTGGGTTGTCTTCTCACATACGCCATCAAGCATCAGACACGATTGTTTGGGGCATTCCGTTTCGCAAGTGCGGGAGGACAGGCCGGGGCTTACCTTTGGAGCTGATCACCTGGAAAACAGTCTGTTTGGGCCGTGCAATGAAGAAGGGACACCTACACAAAGATCAAGTTATTGAAACTCAGGTATTGTCAACCAGGATAGGATGAATCGGCCTGGACCATGCTCACTCAAAAGAGAAGACGGCCTTAACTTCGAAGAAGCCGAAGGGAAAAGCGGGGGTGGTGGTTGAGGGGGCTGGACTCCAAGGCTCGATGTTGCCAGGTCAGACCGAGGAACCGGAACCACTCGCTCGCATTCACACGTTCACACGTTCTAAGTGTGTGTGATGTCCATCTCTAGGATGGGGGTTCAATGCCTAGACAGCAAACCTACCAAATACGTATTTGCTTACAAGGGGCTGGCGTGGAACACGCTTAGAAAACCAGGGCTCCAGGCAGTGTTTCCCGGGAATCCCGGTGCCACCGGTCCATCCATCCGGGCGAGGCTATGGAGGCGGAGCAAAAGCAGAGTCTTGAGGCCAGCGACCCGAGATGCGCAGGTGATGCCATGTTGACAGCCGGAACCGATTTCGACGTTCGGGACCACTCGGCAAATGGTCCAAACCAGAACCCCCGAAACGTTAGGTTGAATGTTAATTGGTGGGACGGGATAGTTATTGGTGTGGTTAGCCTTGCTGGAAAGTGCTTATAACCCAAGTGGCTAACCACTTCCGAACTTGGCCCCCCGTTTCCAGCAGAATCCCTGGCTGATTTTCATCAGCGTAGAAAGGTGCCCCACATTTTTAGTGGATTCAGACAACTTTGACAGGGGACGCCACCCCGCCATGAATGGGTTCTATAAAGATCCGGGATCAACATTACCCCCATTGGTTGCTTGAGAGGCAAATGAATCACTGGGTTGCAAGTTACCCCTCTTTCCCAAGAATGGAAGCACAATCTTGCCGGCAAGACTTGTATGCTGGCCCTTACATATTCACTAATTGGATTGCCTGGAGGCACCCTGTTTGACAGACATGCCAGTGCGGTTGGTGAACAGAAATTTGCCCAATAGAATGGCTCTAGCCCACTTCTGTTTTATTGTTTGGGTGCTGTTACAATTCACCCAAGACAAGTGAACCCAGTTTGGACTTTTCAGGTTTAACAGTTTCGTCATTGCTTCACTGTCCCAAGAGATTCCACAAGTCCAACGTGGGCAAAGGGTGGAACACCCCCCCATGGTGTGAAAACCAGATACCAACTTGTTTGGCTCGAAAAGGTGTGTTTTCAGGGGAAACCCCAAATTCAAGTTCAGGTGTTGCCTCTTGGTTTGCTTTCAAATGTTCAAACCCGCAAACATCTCAAAGCCAGGGATGTGTTTGCAGCCTGTTCAAAGCTAACAAACCCGTGAAGGGTGGAACTTTTCTTGAGGGGTTCCTTTCATTTCCATCAGGGTAGGAACCCGGCTCGCACCCTTGCACTCAGCGATACTTCACCCAGTCAGCCAAGGAACACGCGATTCCTTTGCACATCGCTCAGGATCCAAGTAGTTTCAAAGGATGTGGGTGTGTTTAAACCTAGGACCCGCCTTTTTTGTGGTTTTCCATTGGGACCTCCTTTGACACCCTCCAAAAAACTCGAAAAACAAGTACCCATGTTGGCTCATGTTGACCCCTCAAGATGGGGACGAGGTGCCACGTTCGGATTCCCGGAGTCCTTGGCCTGCAGGAAAACAAACATGGTTTAACCATGACAATGTGACTAGAGGAGCCACGCCTGGCCAAAAAGGCCACTGACACCGACTGCAGGGGGAGACAAGAAGAGGGTCCCTCAAAGTCTTTCTGGTTCTAGACCAGCCCCCCCCCATCGCCTATCAAATGGTTCAGTGACCTTTGGTCTATGGGGGACTGAACCGACCATGTCACGGTGTCCCTTGATTTGACGTCCGCCCAATTTCTAGCTAGTGAGCCCTAGCCTGAATGGTACCGCGCCTCGGCTGGCCATTTGACAGCCATGGAACCTGGGGGGCTGGGGCCTGGGTAGTAACATGGTCAGTTTTCAGCGCTCGCGTTAGCGCCGCTGCCATTTCAGCTCGATCCGTCAAAACTCTTCGCGACTTCAGCCGTCAAAATGGGCCTCGAGGCACAGCTGCAGCAGGCGAGAGTGTTTGGGATGCCTGGGAACTGAAAAGGTTCTTGAGTTCCTGGACTTGATATTTTTTGGAAGACCATGTTAGTGGTAAGCAACAAGAAGGAGGACTGTTTGAGGCTATTCACTGAAAGATTTGTCATGTTGGACAAACACATGGGATGGGGTTAGCTGTAAATTCTGCCACACGTCATTGCTACCCGTCAAGCCCAAAGGTTTTTCACGGGAACGCATGAACCTCTGGATTCAAGTCCTCGTGGGGTTATCTTAAAACCATGGAACCCGCGAAAACGTAGGCCAGTTGCTTATTATTTGTTGTTTTAGGGCGAATCTCTGCGTCTGCCAAGAATGATTTTCAGGCGCTGAGGATGTAGCAAGCGACTCGGGCTGGATGTTGTTTTCAACCAAAAAGGGGGAAAAGTCCTAAGACCAGTTTGTCGTTTGAGGACAACCCCTTCCCCTGACGTCCTGCAAATATGGCATGAATCCTCGGGATCTGTTTTGTTTGTTTTGTCGTTCCTGTTGGGAAATAAGGGAAGGGTGGATGCAATGATTTGAAGGCAACGAACCAAATGCGGACGAAGTACGGACATGAATTTACCATGGCGATACCCATTCACAAACATGGAACCTCACAACGGGGGGGGGGGGGGCTGGATTGGTCCGTTTTTCGCAAGGCGCCCATTTCCCCTGGTGGGTTCCACGTGTTTGATCCCCGCCCCCAAAACGGAATTGGGGGAGGGATTTCGAATTCCGGAGATGTCCATTTATGGCAACCCATTGCCTTGAAGGAAGACTAGAAAAATGGTTGATGGAGGACCGGGCCCCCACCCCCCCGCCCCCTAAGGTACTTGGATGTGTGGCCAACACTTGGGTTGCAAGCCCCGGACTGACAAGTCTAGCTGGTGGTTGGAAGGGAGCCCAGGCGAGCTGAGGCGCTACCAGGAGTTCTGTAAGGACATGGTAGCCTGCAGTGGGTCGTAACCGAACGGTTACCAAGAACTGACTAACTTGGCAACTATATAGGTCATAGGGCAAAAACCGTCAGGCGTCTCTCCTGAAGAAGGTGGCGGAGTCCATGAAGGACTTGCCCCTTGGATTCGAATAAAGGTGCCGGGTGGCTCGTCGAGTTGTTTCTTTGGGTGGTTAGTACTTTAGGCAACTGGCATTTGTTACGTTTTACCTTGGGCCGGTTTTTTTTTCTTCCCCGGAGTTGGTTTGCCGTCTTTTTTGTGGTTCTTGCCGGAAACCCAACAGGGAAAGCACCATTTGGAGGGTGCCCTAGACCCACGCGAATTACTTCCCTGTATGGATGTGTCAAACAAGGTGAATCGGACCCTAAGACACCTTTGGTTTCCTTCAAAGCCCCAGAAGGCTCCAACTCGACAGGGAACCCAGGGAACCACCCTTCAATACGAACAGGAACTTGTTTACTGGTAGCTGGCATTTGTTTTTGTTCCCACGGTGCCCACATCCCCATAGTTCAAGCCCTCCAAAACAGGGCCATTCCTAGGAAACAAAGATCCATTCCCAGTAAAAAAAGAAAAACGCACCGACCATGAAGTCAACCTTACGTTGTCAACTCTAAGGAGCTCGGCTGGGTAAACCGAGCCGATATGAAGGTCCCTAGGACTCCTTTCCGGCTTAAGGAGCAATTTGGGCATGTCGCGTTTTGTGGCGTTGGAACCCTTGTTGGTTGGTTGGTTACAAGGGAAACCACAGGAACAGATTCGGTTCCTTTGATTAACTTGAGATGGGTCCTCAAATCGGGTAGCCCGTAAAGATGGAGTCCATCATTCCCGGCCCGTCTGGGATATTCCACGGGCCAGATGGTACAAAGTACTCCCGGCAAGATGCCGCAAGGTGCAAGGACGTGAACTTTGACTGCTCTGAGAAGGGCATCGAGGTGGGAAGTCGGAAGTGCGCTTTTCCACCCGATGGCGTGAAGGGAACTGGTTCAAACCATTCATGAGTTCTCAGGTAACTCCTGTTTGGTTTGGATTGCTGGGAACTGGGGATTTCAAGCGCTGGTTCTTGTAGAGGGCAACGGGAAGACCACTTACTAGCCTGCAAACCGCCGGGCCCCAAAGTTACGGGGTGGAAGAGGGCAGGGTAACCGACATGGGGGACTTGCGTCTACTTTTGCCCACTAAAATGTCCCCAACCAAGGACGCCCCCAGTTTTACATGGCTATGTCTTAAGGCCCCCAAAACTGTTGTGCCGTGTTGCTGTGGTTGCTCTAGAGTGAACAACATCTCCCCTGGCTGGTCAAAATGAGTTGCAATCCCCTTGTTTGTCAGGCAAGCAAAGGAAGAGGGGGCATTGGGATCTAAAAAAGGGCCCGTACGGCCATACCCCTCCTTCCAACATGGATGTGGACGAGGGTTTTGGAAGACTGTTCTCTTGGAAAGACCCTTCTACTTCTGATTCTTGCAAGCGTATATAGTTTGTTGACAACCCCCCTATATGTTGAAGGGTTTGTGGTATATGTTGTTTGACAACCCCCCCCCATATGTTTGAAGGGTAGTTCCAGTCCCCAGGGAGAGGGGAGGGTTGGGGGCGGAGGGGGGGGGGCGGTTCACGGTCTGGAACATATATGGGAATATATACATACTGTGGATGGACAAAATCCTGCACCACTTGAAAACCATGGTTGAAACCATTGTTTGCTGGTATTTGCAGGGGAAGCATCCGAAACCAGGGTCTCTGAACGGTGGTGCGAAATGTATTTTGCCCATCCACAGTATCAACCTTTTGAACAATGCCCGCTTTCCATGTGGTTGAAGGGTATATGCTACCATACATATATATACATATTGATATATATATATATATACACATTAATATATATAATATATATACATGCATCATATTTTGGGAACCCCCACCCAGCCAGCCCGCCCATCGAAATTCCAGGTGCAGTGCATGGACAGCTCCCACGTGGCGCTGGTGTCCTTGGTGCTGCGGGAGTCCGCCTTCGCGGAGTGGAAGCCTCGGTTCGTCGGTCGTTGTTTCAGGCGAGCCACGTGCTCAAAACCCGGGTAAGTGAAGGTTTGTAAGGGTCAATCCCAGCCATAAATAGCTGCGGCCGCCTTCTTAATTCTTTGCATGGTTCTGGGTCGACCATTTTAATACCGGGTTTTGATTGTGACTCAGGTGGGGACCCCTCCCAAGTGGCTTCGGCGCTCCTTTTGTTTCTAGTACTGTAAAAAACTGCACCGAAAGAAAACCACCAAAAATCAGTAAGGAACACCAGTTATTTTGGCGTCTGTTTTGGGTGTCCAGTAAGAAACCATCAAAATAAGTGGGACCCCCCAAAAAAACGACGCCTTGTCTTTTGTGTCCTTACCAAAAACGTAAAACACCAAAATGGGGGTACCGCCACCACAAAAAGTGATACGTCCAATGGGGGATCCTTTGAAAAAAGCCACCATAATAGGGGTACCCGCGCACAAAAAGGAGACACCTCAGTATGGGGGGGGTGTCTCCAAACTTACTTGACAGTCGACCAGATCTGATCTTTCAGTTTCCCCATGTTGGCTTCCCATGTTTAGTCACGACTCCAAAAGGATAAGCCTTTTTTCTGGGCCCTTTGGGCAACCGAGGAAAATATGGATCCGCTTTGGGCGTTAAATGGAAACCAAAAGGAAACAACAATATTAATATGGGTTCGCTTATTTTGAGAAGCGATGTAGGCATATGGGCCTGACTTTTTTGTAGGGACCCCTTTATGGACAGCATTTCGGATGGAAGTCTACCTTCCACTTTTGAGGGGGTTCCCTACTGAAATGTGATTCTTTTGGGAACCGGCGACTTAGCCCTCTACAGATGAACACGGAACCCCAAATCCAACCCATTTGTAGAGGAAACTCCTTCTCAGAAATGGACCCCCCTTTGGGCAACCAGGTATATAGGTCTATATAGGTCTTTGACCCGGGTTGGGGATGGAAGTGGTAAGATGCTATCTAGGTAGGTCGAACAAGGAGACTGCATATGGTTTGTGCGCCGGTATTCTTTTTGTCCTCAGACTAAACGGCTTGCATTTGCAAAGTGTGTTTGCCCTTTTTGATTGGTTCTTGTTTTTTTTTTGCCCTGCGACCAGCAAGCAGTTACGACCTGTTTGCAGGTCTCAGTCTGGCCCCTGTTGAGCTCTGACTCGTGGATTCCATTCGGACTCGTGGCATGTAGCACGAGGAAACTGCGAATCGGTTTCCTTTGAGCTTCCCTTCAACAGGGACCAGAATTGAAGTGGAGCAACCTTGCAGGAGCCACACGTTGCTTTTTGTTTTTCCAGCTCGGAAACAAGTCCGCCCACTAATTCAAAATAATCATCTCCCATTGGGCCCTTTCATGGTGTGAACGGGAAACCATGTTGAGGTCCAGGATTTTGAGAAATGCGTAAATGGGTTGGACCCCCCAAAAAAAGAAATATGAATGGATCCCATGTTTTTTTTGCAAACACCCAAGGGTACACACTCAAGCAACATCTACGCAAATGGGAGGCTATTCGGGGTTCTGTCAGGCACCATGCGTGAATGTCCACTCCACAGTGGATGGTAACGACCTGGTAATTTTGGTTGGAAGCAAGATTCAGGCCTGTTGATCGAATCCTCTCAAATGAGAACATTTGATCATCTCACTTCAGGTTCAAGTGCGATCGCCCGGTGTCCCTGGGGATGAACATCGACTCGCTGACCAAAATCCTGAAGATGACAGGGGCCAACGACTCGCTCAAAATCCGCCACCAGACGGATGCTGACACAGTCAACTTCCAGTGTCTTGTCCATACGGTATGGATCGCCACGAAGCCACGGGCTTGAGTATTCAATGATCTTGGCAGGCATAGTTTGGTGTGTCTTTTTAGGGCACCTGGTCTTGGTGGTTTTAAAGCACATCCATAAGGAAAACCACATTTTTGGGGTCCCCTCAAAAAGACACACACCCAGTTTGGCCAAAAAAGACACCCAGTTTAGCCAAATCTGACACTTCTTTTTGGGGAAATGACTGTCCCGATCACACAATGTAAGTTATGACGGGGGGTCCAAATCCTACCTAGCCTGCGTCGTCATGTGCTTGTGGCTCAAAATTGTACCCAGAATTAGTACTTGGAAAGACAGACCGAAGCCTGCGTGCCCGCAGCTTTGACATTTGGCAACATATCCCATGTTTCTTGCGTGCCCGAAAACTGCCGCGGTGCTTTCCGAACGAGTTTGTTTTTGCGTGTGCCACACTTCCTGTCTCGGACCTTGGATCTCCTGATTTCGGGCAAAGATATAAGAAACCAACTACAGGAAGTTCTACAGGAAACCCCTGATTTTGGTGGGAATTTGGCTAGTTTCCTGTAGAATTTCCTGTAGCTGGTTTCTATGAAAAGAGGTGAAAGCCATCTCTGAGTTTTTGACTCAACGACCCGATCAGACACCTTTTTGGGCTGCCTCTTCTCCTCTTCCCAGTGCGTCCGGGTCCACAAGGATTTGTTGACCTTGATTCGCAGGTGGTTTTTCTTGCTGAAACTAGGACATGTCCACAATGGTTCGTTTCCTTTTGGTGGCCAAAAAGTGCAGCTTCAAAACTTGGTGGCTCCCAGCCATGCGATTCCTTAGCTTTTTAGCCTTTTGGTGTTTAGTTGTAGTTTCCGTTTAACCCACTAAAAGCGATGACACGCCCAGGTGCGAAGGCTCGGACGATCGCATCGCAGACTTTGACCTGAAGCTCATGCAGATCGAGAGCGAGCACATGGAAATCCCGGAGCAGCGCCTTGGGAAACAAGCAGATTGGTCTCAGATTGGTCACGGTCCAAAAGGAGTTTACTCAATTCGTTGCAGGAAGAACCTCAGGCGGTAAGATACCCACCCGTCAGTTACTTACTTCCTGGCCTGGGTTCCTAATGTTTTGTCTAGACTCTAGACCTTCCCGGGCAATCAAAGGTGGAAATGAAGGTGGACAGTGCCCACCGATCAGGCCTTTGGGTCGGCCCCTTAGGTTCTTGTTGATTCTCAGCGTTCCGGTTCCTTAGGCTTATAGCTTTTTTGGATTAAGTGGTAGTTTCCACTAAACCCACAATAACAAGTTAAACTTTTAGGTGGGGATCTGAGGACAGCCCAGGTTTGACCCTTTGGTCTTGCCCTCTTCCATTTGAGCCAATGAGAGCCAACCTGAAATGAGATCTTGGGCCCCAGGGTTGAAGCTGTTGATTCCCTTTGAGCTTTGAGCTGGTGGATTTGACGAGCAGCCGCTGGTTGGTCAAACCAAACGCGTAAAAGGAGCGTTTGTACCAGCTGCAAGCAACTTGACCTCTTGATTTCGGAGGCTTCATTTGGCGTAGCCAATGTCGACTTGGTGTCGAACTGTCTAGCTCAGCCTGTTGATCTGTTGGGAGTTAGTGGAACAAGTCTTAACAGGTATGTTTCACCCTGAAGGAGAAACAAAGAGGAGAAGACCAAAGGACCCCGAAGACGAAGCTTGGGGTCGGTTTTGCCTCATTGGAAAGTTGGCGCGCAACATTTTGTCAGACGTGGGAGTCCTTCCTGTGGAGAGCCCCTTTTGAATGTTTGTTCTTTTTCCTCAGGCTTGGCACCACACGAAAGCTGTCCACAGGGGACAGGGGACATCTACAGCTGTTGCGCCCGACCAAAAATGTCATGAGATTCTGATCTAGTGCAAGTAGAACGAACAAGAACCGGTTTGCAGGTTGCAATCTTCGCCTCAATCCGGAGGACTCAGAAGAAATGCTACCTAGTCACCTATCAAACAACTGATATATTGGTTTTTGCTCGGTTTGGGAACCAAGGGTTTTTCTGGAACCGCAGTTCTCACCATGCGACTCACGGATTGCAGGCACTACAAGGTGGTGGCACGCATCCCCTCCGCGGAGTTCCTGAAGATTTGCCGAGACCTAAAGGCGGGATCTGTGGGAGTGCCATGGATGTTTTACTTGGGTCCACGGTTATTCTTTGGGGGTTTGGATTGTCTTGCAGTATTTCTGCAGATATGTTGGATCTCTGGCACCTATGGGTAACCAAGGGAAACTATGTAACGCCTAGAGGCAAACATCCTGGGTATCTGCCCCTGAAACTAAATCCACCGGGTGTGACGTGGCGGTACCTTGTAAGTTTCACAAAGTATGGACCGGAATCACGCAATGTGATTGTTGGTTGGGCGCAAAAGCTGAGGTAGATGTGGGTGTGTCTGCTTATCCCGTGAAAGTTGAAATTGGACGCATTCCGACAGACCTTTATTTGTACCCGCAGTCTTCCTTTCGTGTGGACGACTACAGATATGGAATTGGAAGAACCTTCTACCCCCCCTCCCCTGAAAATAGGGGGATGGGTTCTTTTGAGTTAGAACCCTTTGTTGGTCGTTTTGAAGGAAAAACCAGGGAACACCACCCACTTTGGGGGGTCAGCCCATATCATGTGGGTTTGTGTTTTGTAGCTTTCCTTTCAACCGACCCCAAAACAGGGTACCCTCAAAAAGAGGCACGCCTGCAATACTTTTGCAGCGAACAATTGCTTGTGGGCCTGGTCTTCTTGCTGTTTTTGGTTCATGAACCGGACTTCATGTTGACGCCTCAACATGTATCGAGGGAAGCCGTGGTATTCGTCGTAGCGTAATGATGTATTTAGACATATTTTAGCCCGGTGGGGCTTGCCCACTTAATATGAGCTGAAAGACAGGGATTGGCGATGATTGGACCCACTGATTCCTAGCACTGCACAGCGAGTCTGGGGAACCCTCCGCAAAACATAAGGAACATGCAATCAGTTGAAAGGACGGCCCCCCTTTATCAGATGGCACTTGTTTGTCACCGTCACAAAATGCTGTTTTGACAAAGCTGATCGCTGGCATTTTCCATTAAATCACAAGCAGAGAGGGGTTCTAGCTTTTTCTTGATGGGAAACAAGCAAATGAAGCCAGGCATGTGCTGCAGCGTCTTTGCAACTCTTTCGCCCCTCTTCCATCGACTGTCTCGATTTCTCATCATGATGAAGGCAAATGTCATATTGATAAGATTAAGAAGTGATGAATAGAATGGTAAACATGCAGAGACTGTAAATGGGAGGCCTTTCAGGCATGCTTTATTTGTCTTCGCAGCTGGGATGCGTTTCAGGCATGTTTTTCTTGGTTGTGCAAATGAGAGGTCTACAGGATTGCTCAAACACAGGCACATGCGGATCGGTTATCTTCAGACTCCTTAAACAAGTGTTTAGTTTGGTAACTGTGCTGTTTTTTGGACGAACCCACTGTCGCGGGAATCTTCCGAAACACCCACCACTCAGAGCATTGGTTTCTGAAAAACAATTCTAGGGGTAACTTCCCCAGTCTCTCCAGGGATCCTTCTTTCTAGAAAATCACTAAACACCCTGGGGAAGTGCCTGGTTTTTGAAAAGAACGATGGCTGAAAAGAATGGGGAATCAACCCCTAGAAATATGGTCATTGATGGATTTCCATGCAGACCAGGAGTTCGGGGAGACCATCCAGATCACCGGCAGCAAGGAAGGCTTGAAGTTCATGGTCCAGGCGCTTTTTCGAGTTCGCACGAATTCCGCTGGTTGCATCTCCAGACCGGCTTGAGGAAGCCTGTGGGAGGGTAGTTGTTGAGGGTACCGTTTTTCCTGGTTGGTTAAGGGAAAACCAAAAGAAGTTCGGGGTTCCCTTAATTGAAATACTCCAAATTTGGTTCGGGTGAGATGATGGGGGGAAACAAACCTCGTTTTGGGTTGGCTTAGGGAAACCTGGGGGAAGCACATTGCAAGTCCCCTCATTTCGAGAGAAACCACTAATTCAGGCCCCTGAAACGGTTTTCACAAGCCTTCTTCGGGTTTGCGCCAATTATTTTGGCACAATCCTAAATGAGAGTTGATCTAAAGGTCCTTGCTTTACAATATGAAGGGGACGACCATTTGGTACCATCCATGATCCCCCGCGAAAGCTCCGCGATGGACTTCGCGAAAGTATTTTTTTTTTCGCGAAAGTTTTTCGTGCATTACGTGAATCACTGGTCTTATAGGACCTCGGACATATGGGATTGGGTATGTGGTTTTCATGCGAGCGGACTTGCTGACAGGGGGCCTGTGTGCAGCGACAGGGGGCCTTGAAGAGCGACACCCCAGCCAGCCATGACAGCCAACCACAACACATGTTTTGACCGCCGCACATATGGGACAGTGCCCCGTGTAACGTTGCTAAAGTGTTGAGGGCCCCTTTGGGCCCGCGGATGAATCCAACTTGTCAGCCACATTTCCACCAATGTTTGGCGCAAGATCCGCGAAAGTTTCGCGAAAGTTCATGGACCTCTCAGCCCGCTTCCGCACATGCCTGGCCAACGGGGCTGCTCCTGCCAAGACAGTGGGCTAGCACTTCCACTTCCGGGAGCAGCACAGACAGTGCTTCAGACTAACGGCAACCAAGCCACCGCAGCTAAAATTTGGCTGCGACTTGCTGTTGCGCTTCTGCTCATGAACCACCACAGGGTTGCGTCCACTTGCAGTTTTATAGGGAACTCCATATGGCACACAACACATGACCCCAGCGCACCCATTGTTCGCATACGAGCAATACGAGCTGGGGCAAACTTAAGGGGGGCGGTTGCCTTACGATGTTCTATACAACAAACCTGCCGGCAGGGCATGGGTATGATTATCGGCGCCACCAATAACATCGTGTTCGTAGTCCTGGACATTCTTCGGCTTTCGCAGTTCCAGTTTCTACTTGTGAAAGGGGTGGTTCTCGTAAGGGTAGCTGCGCGATGAGGGTCGCGAAAGTTTCGCGAAAGAGAAATTTTTTTGCGCGAAGAATGGCCGTTCCAGGAACAAGGAATTTAGATCAACGGCCAAATAGGAATCCACTTTGAAGCAATCGCCATCCCCAGAATCATGCCTCTCTCTCGGTCTGGATGGTGAACCCACCCCAGCTCTCGCCAATCGACTGGGGAAAGTGTCCTGCATTTAGGGATCTCATATACTCCCATTTTTGCTTAAGAATAGCGTTTATTTTCCCTTGTTGTTGGTTTCAGAAGGAATTTATCACCACCGGACATGATTTTTCTTGTTCTTGTTCGAGCGTTTCAATTTCGGAATTTATCACTACTGGACTGTTTTTTCTTTTTCCAGGGGTCTTAAGCAAATCGAAGTACATGGCCCCAGAAATGGTTTCCCGGCGACGGAAACCTCGATGTCTCCGCCTGCTCGCAGGGGGACTTGGGCTCCGGCAACGTAGTTCTGAAGCCTCGGGAGGGTGAGAAGCCTGAGGACAAGGCAGGGGAATGCAGACGTGGGTCTGTCGTGCGCCCCACGATTTTGGATGGTTCTAGGGGACACTTCCATTTCTATTATATCAAGAGATAGTTTTCCTGTTGCTTAGGTCTCCCAGTAGTGCCCCTTTACCCGTTTTTGGGGCTTTGGGTTCCCCTACTAAAATAGACTACAGAAAAGAGGGTACCCTTATTCTATCCTCACTACTGGAGGACCTAGTTGCTTACTCGCCCACAGCCGACCTTTTGACCTTGAAGTTTCCCCATGGTTGGTCCATGTTCAATCATGGTCTCCAAAAGGTTAACCTTCTATTTCTGGGCTCTTTGGGCAAGTGAGGTTGGTTTCCCTTCAAAACCAACCCCAAAAAAGTTAGCCTGAAACAAAAGCAGACCACATGGTGGTCTGGCTGGGTTTGATGCTTGTTTGCAGACCATGTACTCACCAAACCGCAAACGGTTTGCAAAGGAGCAACATGGAGGTTACGAATTCATGTGACAAGGAAACTCTGATTGAAGCAAACAAGTTTGCTCACTCCCTGAGCTTCTCTGGGGGGAATTTAATCTTTTTGGTAAGACCATCTCTTAGTGGTAAACACAGACTGGGGTAGACTTAGGATACATTTTACGTATTTTACCAGTGACTCAAAGTGAAGCAAACAATAACATATACATTCTAGAGCTGGGCCTAACTCTAGTCATCGCATGTCATCGCCAAGTTTGGATTTGTGTTTAGCCCATGCAGGAAGTGAGGATGGCCTACTTTGGTATCACAGAATTAACGATGTTCCACCACCATGGATGAATATTGGCTACCAAACCATGGTACCATGGTGGCTACAAGGTACCACGGAACTACCATGTTCCACCAAACTTTAGCGTTCTGGGTTTGGTGAAGTTTTCCTGATTTGATGGTTCATTTGGGGCTTCGGGATACTGGGAACGAGCTCGAAAATCTCACAAGGGGACTGACGAACGTTCTGAAGGCCTCTCAAAATGACCAAGTTATTTTAACCGTGACAATGTTGATTTCGAGCCCTTCCTAATTTCGTTAAGCAAATCCCGGGAACCCAAGGGATGGGTTGGGGGTCCACGTCGTATTAGCCCCCCTCTATATCTATATCTATATCTATATCTATATATATCTCTATATACATACATACATACATACATACATACATACATACATACATACACACATACATATATATATATATACATACCTCTCCGTAAGGGCTACTCCTGGGCGAAGCCAGGAGGTTCGGAGGGTACAGTGGGACAGTTGGCCTTCCATGTGTGATATATTCCGGGCTACCAGTGACTTAGTGTAAGATTGTGGAGGCTCGAGTGGGGATGGCTTTTCGTCTCGAAGGGCACGCCACAAACGGTGGCCCTTTGAACTCAGCCGAACCGACCACGCAGGGGGCAGGGGGCAGGGAGCTGATGCCCAGGTGACGCTTACCGTGCACGAGCCCGTCACGGCCACCTTTGCCCTGCGATACCTGGTGAACTTCGCAAAGGCCCGCCAAAATGTTTGGTTGTTCTTTTACAGAACAACCACAAAAAAAACAAGAAAAGCAAACGAAGAGGCCGGTCTGGGGTGGGACTGCTTCTTGTTTTTGTTTCCAGACCCTTTATCAACTAGGTCCCCCATCTAGGTGCCCGCTCTTTCACCCATTTGTTGGTTGGGAGGGTTCCCCTTCCTAAAATGGACTACAGAAAAAAGGGTGCCCTTGTTCTAAGCTCTTTTCTGGAGGACCTAGCTGAAGAAAGAAGGGGGCAAGAAGGGGAAGGAATGAAGGAATGAAGGAAGGAAGGAAAGATGGAAGGGACAGACCAAAGTCCGACATGAATGAAGAGAGCATGCATGCAACACAACAAGTTTGTTTTGTTTGCAGGGGTGACTTTGGAAGATACACTCCAAGTAGGTGTCCTAGTTTGGAACCCCAAATGAACAGGAAATCATGTATGAGCCCTTACTTACTAAGTTCCTGGACTTCAAATTGTTGGGAAGACCGTTCTAGTGGCAAACAACCCGTTTGGACTGTTGGACTTGTTTTGGCAAATCCACTGACAAAGCGAGAGGCGCAATCCAACCCGGGTTGAGGTTAGTGGGGCATAGACTCCTTGGCTCAAGGCAAAACAAAAGGACAGCACCAATTATTAGGCTCCCTTAAATCGAGAAACACCCATAACAATAGTGGTGCCCCAAACCCATTCTTGTTCAATCCCTTTTGTTTGCGGCTTCCACACTAAAACTGACATGGTTCCATTTTGCTACCAGTGGACCTGTGTCACAATAGGGGACTCTGTGGTTCCCCATACTAATCCCAAAATGGTCCTCAAAAGCTCGCGTCACTGGTTGCAGCTGAGAGGTTTTAATGGGACCCCCCAAGAAACTGGCTTCCTTTATGTTTCCCTTCAAAACCTTCCCTTCCGAACACATATCCCAAAGGGAATTCATTCAGGGAGCCGTTTCCATTTTGGTTGAGTCCCCTTGTGAGATGTTTTCCCCCCACTAGGGGACCCCCAAAACTGGTGAGTTTCCCGTGAGTTTCCCTTTAAAACCACTCCAAACGAGGCATCCTCAAAGAAGGACAGACTTATATTGGGTGTGGGTCAAAGCTCAACCACCAGGGTTTTAAGTTTAGTCCTCGGTTTCAGTCCTTGGTTTAGTCCATTTGTCAGGGCAACCCATTTTGAGGTTGCCCTATGTTTGACCCCAAGCCACCCATTTCTCCCGTCCCACGTCTCCAACGCCGCCAACGCCTCCGCTCGCGCGACGTCAGGCGGAGAAGCTCTGCGGGGCGGTGGAGCTGGGCCTCGGCCCGGATGCCCCGCTGCTGGTGAAGTACGACCTGGACCGCGTGCGCGCGGCCGTTTTTTTTGGGTTTCGGGGTCGGGTTTTGCACGGGCGTTCGTTGTGGAGAGTTGGGGTGGTTGTATTTGTTTTTTTGAGGAACTTAGTAGCTTTTTGAAGTAAGTAGGTTTATGAGTAAGTTTCGGGTTTCGCACGGGCTTTCGTCGTGGAGAGTTGGGGGGTTGGAGCTTTTTTTTCAGCAACTTGATAGGTTATAGAAGTATGTGGGGTATAGGTAGGTTGTAAGCGTAGTTATGACTAACTGGTGTAGCTGGGGCTAGTTTTCTTGTAATTAGCGTCCATTTCTGGAAGAGAGTTGTTTTTGTTTATCCTCCCCTGCTGGTGTTGACGGGAATGGGGTGGAGGGGGGGGTTAATGAATTTCCCGGAGGCTTTGGGGGTTGCATGTCAATCTCCTGGGGAGTGTGTGTGTGTGTGTTTGTTATGCTTTCTTTGGTTTGGTTTTGTTTGGTTTTGTGTGGTGTGGTTTGATTGTTTGTTTGTTTGTTTGTTTGTTTTTTTTGTGTGTGTGTGTGTGTGTTTGCTTGTGCTTGCTTTCTTGCTGGCTGGCTGGCTGGCTGGCTTGCTTGCTTGCTTGTTTGCTTGCTTGCTTTTTTTGCTTGCGTGCTTGCTTGCCTGCCTGCCTGCCTGCCTGCCTGCCTGCCTGCTTGCTTGCTTGCTTGCTTGCTTGCTTGCTTGTGTCTTGCTGAGTTGGTTTGTGTTGTTGTGTGTGTGCAGTGCTATTTTTCGTTTGATTTCTTGATTGATTGATTGATTGATTGATTGATTGATTGATTGATTGATTGATTGATTGTTTCTTGCTGTGTTGCTTGTTTGCTCGTTTCTTTGTTTGCTTGTTTGTTTTTTAGTGTGTTTGGTTGTTTGTTTCTTGCTTGCTTGGTTGGCTTGAAGTTGAGCTTATCTCAGCTTGCATGCAAGGCGTTTTGGCAACAGGGCACCAGCCACGTCAACACAAATTGTGTGGCCACTGTCCGAGGAGTCGGGGGACAACGGGAACATGAAGTTCTACTTGGCGCCGAAGATCGATGAGTGAGCGGTTCACTCGTAGGGGTCCGTCCCACCAACATGGAGCTGACAGGAGGTCTGAACATGGTCTTTCAGCGGGCATCCCCGGAGGTGCCTTTCTTGTAGCGTTGAGTGGGAGGGAGGGTAGTGCCACTGCAGGGGTTGCAGTGCATGTGTGTTCCCATCACACGCACATAATTATCTGTGCGTGTGTCTTTCAGTCTGACACAGAGCCGAAGACGAGGCAAAGCTCGAGTGCTGGCTGTGCTAGAGCTTGTTGCGACTTTGGATGAGGGTACTCGGTTTTGGTTGGTTCACAGTCACAGGGAACCAATAGTAAAACCATTCATTGTGGAGGTTACATGTTAAGTGACCGTCACAATCGGTGGCTTCTGTTGGTGCTTCAGCATCCATTGCTGTCGTTGCCGGTAGATGCAAAGCCCTCCCTTAGCTCAAACCACAAATTCAAGTCACCCAAAAAGGAGTTTTGTCTCATCAGAATTCCCACTGGTATCCCAGTTCCTGTCCACAGCAGGGCGACATCTTTCTCATTCTTCAAAACAACCTTGGCTTATCTTTGTTTTTTTTCTCGCATGAGTGGAGCTGCTGATCTTTACCAGCAAAGGGCAGTCCCAAAATTATTCACCTCCAAGAACCTCATGCCAAGCCCTCTTCGTGTCCTCTCTCAGGTTATTTTTTTGAATCAGCACCAAAGGGGCCCGCGCAACCGCGGCAGCGTCCGCAGGCGCAGAAGCTGCGTGACGAGGCAAAGGCGCAGCTTCGAGCACACGACGATGTGTTGTATTCAGAACACCATAGCATCATGCGGGTGTGTCTTTTTTTGAGGGTAGCCCTTTGTTCGCGGTTTTTAAAGGGAAGCCAAAAGGCAACCACCATCTTGGGGTCCCTGAAAAATACACACCCCTGCAATGTGTAGAGGTGATTGGACTATTGTTTAGGAGACATACGATACTCACTTGCCCAAGGCCAACCTTTTGACCTTTTGGTTTCCCCCATAGCCTTAAAAGGTTTACCTTTTATTTCAGGGTCCTTTGGGCAACTGCGGATGCGCAACCTGCCTTGGTTGGGCACTTGTTTTGAGGCCCTGGACCCATTGAATAAGTCCCATATGTGACCCAGCGAGGGCCTCGAATCTTGGTGATGCAAAATGTGGGGGTCAGAGAGATGGGCCGATGCTTCAAGAAGCTTCTGTAGCCCAAAGCGAATCGACCTTTTTAGTTTCCCCTATGGTCCATTAATCATGGCTCCATAAGTTGAGGGGCTACTGAGGAAATGGATGGTGACAAGCTCACACGTCTCTATCCTTTGTCATTGTTGATCATCCATTGTTCGGTTGCTCCCTATGCTACCCCAAGCAGTCCCGAAAAACTACACTTGCTCAGAGGGGTCACATCATAGGGCATGAGTCACAATGGGGCTTGCAGCCGCAGACCTTCCGGAGCCGACAGATGTCTCTCATCTTGTTGCTATTCCCTTAAGCAATGCACAATGCATGGATTTCTTATTCTCCCATCTGAAATTGGGCTGAATCCCACTTGTAAGTTGTGCCCAGTTGTATTCCTTCTGGATTGCCTCTTAAACCATCCCAATCGGCACCCCCAAAAACACACCCATATGCCTCAAAAGCCTTATGGACAGGGCAAGTGCCTTAGACTTGTCTGCAGGCGGAGCAAGCTGCGGTTGCTGCCGAGGAGAGCAGCTGGTTCGGTTGAAACATTAAAAAGGCAACCACATAGATCAATCTAGGTGTGGCTTTATTTCTTCCAACGGGAAACCATGAAGAAAACCACCATTTTGGGGGTCCAAGCATAAACAAGGCCCACCCATTTTCAACTCTCGCTGTTGCGGTGCCTGATTGTTGGTCGTAAACACACACCACCCAAACTATTCTGCTATCAGTTCGTAGGTTGGCAGAAAAGTTGCTAAGCCAGAAGTGTTCAAGTTGGGCAATGGCGGTGTGGAGCACATTCACATTTGCCCCGACGGCCGGCAGCCTTTCAACTGAGAGTATGTCAAAGGAAGAAAACAAGACTAGCAAAGTCTGTGCCACGGCGTTTTTGATAAGCGTTTGGGGATTTGAACCCCTCTTAAGAATAGAATGTACGTGGAAAACCACCCCTAACCTTCAAGTCACCAATGCAAACCACCGAGTTAGACGCACGCCAGAAATTCATGGGACCTCAAGGATGCGTTTCAACGCCCTCGCTGAAGACAAATTGCTGGATCAAACCTTGAAGACAGCACTACTCAGCCCCATCTCGAGCTTCATCCAACGGGGGGAACTTGGACTTGTGGAGGTGGCTTTTGTGGAGGCGGTTGGTGTATTTGGAGTTGATCAAAAGGTCCTTTGAATGAACAACCCACTCAAAATATGACATGTCCCACGTGGGAACAGCTACCCACGGTCAACACTGGGGGCCGAATGGAATATTGATCAACCCCTATATGTTGTCCTCCTTTTGGTGTCCCTTTCCCCCAAAAAAAGACACACCCATATTTTTGGTCAACGTCAAAGCACTTTGTGTATCTGAGGCCAGCGTGGGCCTTGGGAGTTCCCACAGTTCGGCAGGTTTCAAGAAACCGCGCAGAGGAGGTCGCCATGGCCGGAGTGCTAAACCACTTTTGCTGACCTGTTGATCTGGCAACCATGGTATTAAAGGTCCGAACATGGTTTGGTGAAGCACGGGTTCGTGTTGCGGGCTTCAAAACACATGTCTTCATCCTTTTTTGGCGGGGGACCACCTCCCCCAAGCAAAGGGTATTCTGTTTCTGGCGAGCCAAAACTTGAGCAGTTCAGGTCCATGGACAGAGGCCCAGGGCATCGCTTGTAGGCGCAACGGAAGATTGAGCAGTTGGAGGCGGAGCAGAAGGAATTTGCAGCGCAACAGGCGCCCTGAGAGAGAGAGAGAGAGAGAGAGACAGAACAGCTCGTGGCCGCATAAGATATAAGATTTCCAAAAGGGCAGGATCAGCAAGTTGTGCATTCAAACACGCTTGGTACTTGCTCGTTTGCTCGTTTCCTGGTTTGCTTGTTTGCTTGTTGCTTGCTGGCTTGCTCGTTTGTTTGATTGTTTGTTTGTTTGCTTGTTTTTTGTTGGTTGGTTAGTTGGTTGGCTGGCTGGCTGGTTGGCTGGTTGGCTGGCTGGCTGGCTGGCTGGCTGGCTGGTTGGCTGGTTGGCTGGCTGGCTGGCTGGCTGGTTGGTTGATTGGTTGGTTGGTTGGTTGGTTGGTTGGTTGCTCGGCTTGTTTGTTTCTTCATCTTCCGTTGCTTGCAACTCATCCAACGTTGACTCCGCTCGACTTCAGCATCGAACATAGCCGACATAGCCCGACGCAACCAACCGCGACGGTCACGGCTGGCTCGTCTTTTTGTTGAGGGTTCCGTTTTTGGGGTCGGGTTAGAGGCAGACCAAAAGGAGTCAAAGGAGACCATCCAATTTTGGGGTTCCCCATGAGACAAACCCCGATGGGTGAAGTGTCCTTTCGCCTTCTGTCCGACGCTAAGGCATGTGGCGCATTGAAAACAAGCTGTAAACCATAGCAACATTGTGGCTACTCCGCTACGGTTCAGCATGGAACTCAACAAATCCACCCCTTCTAGGACCGGAGCCGCTTTCTTTTTGGGGACCACCCCCTTTCAGTCTCCTTCCATCCGTTTGTAGGGGAGTATATGTTGCAGACCAAGCTTGGGTTTCAAGTGTTGCAGCCCCAAAGATCATTTGCTAACAGCATTTTTCCACATTGGACTCACGGAAGTCTTGCCTTAGACCCGAACCCGAGCCTCGCTGGAAGTGAACTGGGCCCATGGCAAGATCGTTTCTGTTTCCAGGAGTCCTCAGACTGGCCGGGTCATCAGATGAACTGTCGGACTTTGATTCCATTTGCCAATGTCAGGCTTGGGTAGTGTTCTCGTTTTGGAAAGGATGAACCTTGCCAGGTTCATGGCCACTAGAGCGGGTTCATCCTTCACGAGTACCATGTTTGCAGAACACCATCCCTGACTAGTACTATAGGTTTCTAGGCGCAGCCATTTTGGTAAGGCCTGTTGAGAAACAGCCGCACTCCCTCGTGTGTGTGTGTGTGTGTGTCGAGTGGCATCGCTGCGTCCATCCGGACGACCAACCGGCTAGAATCGTTCAATAGTTGCAAGGGTGGATCCTATGCTTCTTACCACGGATGTTTGACAACTTGACCACGTAGCCACCATATGTGTGGATATCGCTGCATTTGTATATTACTGCTACGCTGCATGTGTATATTAAATCGTTATGCATCAATTTCTTTCCGTGCTTTGTTGGTTTATTCGTTGTTTAAGAGTCTTGTTTCTGACTGGTTGATATTGCTTTACTCTCCTCCCCAGTACAAATATGGGCTGCCCAAGAAAGGCGGGGTTCGCTTCGCCGGTTCCCAGCGGGTGCGGAGGCCGCGGAGAGGGCCGGGCTGGAGGCGAAAGCGCGGTGGGCGCAGGAGGCGCGAGCGGAGCGCCTCGAGGCTTCGAGTCCGTTGGCATAGAGCCCTGGACGCGATGGGAATAAACAAATCTAGCACCGCATGGGAGAAAAAAAACAAATCTAGGGGCATGGGAGAGAAAAAAGCAAAACTCTAGGAGTTTTTTTTTGTTTTTACCTTGGGGACTCCATTCCAGGGTTTCACGGTGCGAGATTTTGATTTTCACTAGCCGCGGTGCTGGATTTTCACAGTAGCCATGGTCAAAGGATCGGTTCCCTGGGGTCAAGACACAAGTTGCATCCTGGTCAGGATCCTAAAGAACCTTTCTAAGGAGTCTCATGGGAACCATAGGCCAAAGCACCGGCGTTTGACAGCTAACAGCTGGACTTGAGGCCTTAAACCCAACACATATGGCGCGTCCCCTGCAGAAGGGTCCCCGCAAAATGGTGATTGTCGTTTTTTGTGTTTTTTTTTTTAAGAAAACAAAAAACATGAGAGTGCCTTCAAAGAAAGAGATCCCTACACATACGATAGTCAGAAGGAATGTTCCTGTGTGTGTACAGGAAAAGGTAAGCCTACCGTGGGGTTGCCAACAAATGGAACCTCTGGTGAATTTCCCAATTCCGAACCCCAAAATATTGGGTCATCAGTTTGACTGTTTTGGGGTGCATTAAAGTCAGAACTCTGGGCTGTCTCCCTTTAACGTCCCATTCAATGGGTGACTTCTATTCAAATGGTAATGTTGGACCGTCTTCTGAAATTGGGGGCTCGCTATTATATTATAGAGTGCTGTTTTTCCTCATTCAGAATCCAGTAACTTTTTTAGGGTTCGCTATTATGAGCGCGGTCCCCAAAGAACGTCCGGGCAATAAAGCAAAACGCACCAATTGCTAGATCACTTTTACTTTTGAAGGATGGCTTGTCTAAGCCCTTCCCATTTCAGAGGCTAAAGGTCTTAGATCCAGGAATTATTGTTTTTGCAAGTGGCCCCCAAACCATAACATGAACCACTTACAAAAATGCAATGCCAAACAGCTACACACAGGGGGTTGCCCACAAGAGCCCCTGATCCGCTTTTATGCTACTGTTTCCGGGTCCGCTTTAATGGCAAGCTTTTTGTTGTGTGTGTGCGTGTTTGGGGGTGGGGGGGGGGGGGGTGGGAGGGTGTTTATCGAAACTTTCGCCTTTACTTTTAAAGGGCGGTCGATTTCAGATTTGGGAATCTGAGATGAAGTCTTAGCAATACTAATTGTAAACGCTTCGCGTTGCCCGCTTCGAAATCGACTCTACGTGTCCATGGCCTGGGGAGGAGGGTGTAATATTAACTCAGTTGTTCAAAGCCAACCTTTTGACCTTTTCGTTTTTGCAATTTTGGTCCATGTTTAGTCATGGCCACAAAAGGTTAGCCTTTTAGTTCCAGGTCCTTTGGGCAACTGAGTCAAAGAAGACCCAACATTCAACTCATGGGAACAGAACCCCATGCCAGGAGTGCCAGCAGCAGGCCCGCGAGGCGGCGGAGCTGCGCATGTCCTTGGCTCAGGACGAATGGGACGCGTGGTTGGACTCCAAAGGAGAACGATTGTATGGACTTGGCGGCTCCCAGCCAGAATCTGATTCCTTGGCATTAAAGCCTTGTGTTTAGTGGTGGTTTCCATTTAACCCACTAAAACTTAAACTTTTAGGGGAATCTGAGGGCAGCCCAGTGGATACTGTTCCAAGCAATGGAGGGGGAGGGCCTAAATAAGGCCTTATTGAGTGCTTAATTGGGCTCCCTTCTCCCCCAGCCCCCATGAAATCCAAGACGCCAACTGAGGGTTACCCGATCCTGAGCTGTCCCATGGAACACACCGGATCTTCCTGAAGAAGCTACCAAGGCTGTCGTAGACATCAATGCCTCCCTCCCTCCCTCCTCCTCCCTCCCCTCCCTGCCTCCCTCCCCTCCCTCCCCTCCCTCCCCTCCCTCCCCTCCCTCCCCTCCCTCCCCTCCCTCCCTCCCTCCCTCCCTCCCTCCCTCCCTCCCTCCCTCCCTCCTCCCTCCTCCCTCCCTCCCTCCCTCCCTCCCCCTCCCTCCTCCCTCCCTCCTCCCTCCCTCCCTCCCTCCCTCCCTCCCTCCCTCCCCCTCCCTCCCTCCCTCGGTTCTGGTAGAGGGATGGGAACCAGAGGGCCTCATGGAGACTACAAAATGCGGGGCTTGAGGTGCCCATGTTTCTATTTGTTTAAGAAGATTTGTTGGTTTTCCCGAATTTTCCCTGTTTGGTTTTAAAGGGAGTCGATTTCACTACAGGAAAAATGTTTTGCCTCCAGTGGGCTTAAGCAAATGGAAGCATTCCCGAAGGAGCGTGCCAGCTGCCGGGCGGTGCAATCGGAGCAGCAGACGCAGCAGCGGCAGCTGGAGGAGTGTCCGAGGGGCCGAGGGGCCGATGCCGAGAGCTGAACGTGGGTGAGAAATCGCCATGGATTGCTTCACACGACACTGGTTGTCCTTTTGCCTTTCCTTCAACCCCCCCCCCCCCAGTTGGTGGTCGTCCCTTTAGTTTCCCTTGGAAAAGCACAAGACTTGCTGGTGCTCAACAGGGAATGAGGGAACGACACCTATAAACAATCGCTTTTGGTTTCCTTTCAGAGGATCTCTAGGTTCATTTCAACGCCCCTGTTGATTCCATACTGAGAAGCAGCAAGAAAAACCAACTCCTTGAGCTCCTAGACGTTAAGCACTGTTCTTGGTATGACCATTTTAGTGGTAAGCAAAAGGTTTGGACAGTTTCTGGACAACCCACTCAGGAAGTGAACTTTTCTTGCATTAGAATTTAAATGGAAGCTCAGGCCCAAATATGGCTGTGGCTCAAAATATGATACCCAAAATGGCACCATGGGACATGGAACAAAGACTTAAATCTGCGTGCCCCCAGCTGTTCAATTTTGAGCCACACCCCATATGTGTTCATGTTCATCAAGATCCAAACATAAACTAAATCGATTTCAATAAATCGACCTGTGGGTCACTGAAATCATTCAGCCCCCGAAATATACTTCTGGCATGAGCACTTTGAACATGAGTGGAGTGAGGACTATCCTCCCAAATGGGTGATGGACATGAATCCCGAGCCAAATGATCAGCAAAGGGTCTCCAAATAAATCCATCATATCTTACCGGTAGACGAAATATGAAGCAACATCTCACATGTTTTCTGTACCCCAAAGATCGGCCAAGGTGACAAGAACGTGAGGACGCCCCGCTTGCCCCTCCCTGAAAGACCTGCTTTGGGAAAGCCTCTAGGTCGCTTTTCGATTGGTTGCTTGGACGTTCAACCGACTTGGTTGTAACCATGCTGAAACCTGGTGTACCTGGGCTAGGTCCCCTTATAGCCATGAAAAGGAACCTGCTTACCTGTCGTTGGTTGAACACCCAAGGTGCCGAAATCCTAGACTTCCAAAGATGGTTGTTGGGTTTGGGGCTGCTTCAGCTTTTTCTTTGCAGGGTCAAACTGGCAAACCAACCTAAAACGGAAACCAAACCAATGTCAAGGCAACCCAGCCCGAAACCGGGATGAGCGTCACACAAAAACAGAAAACAATGCTCTGAGTGGTGGGTGTTGTTGGCGATTTACAAAAGCGTTATTAGTCCAAACATATCAAGCACACAACTACAAACAAACAACAAAGTCCTGAGGCAAATGTTTTGCGTACCCAATACCTTCTGTTCGCGGCATTGTTCTGTTTGTTTTTATTTATGTTCGGCGGTGTTTCAATTTTAGCAATTCTCTTGGCCTATGCAAGAGCTCTGTCCAGGCATCGGATGCTGAAAAGAAAGTGCTGCCACGTTCCGCATAGTCGCAGACACATGCTGAAACATCTAGACATGTCCCAAATATAGTACATATGCGTGAAGCAGTCTGCGATAAACGCAAATATAGTGCTGTCAATCCTTTCAAACGCTTCAGAACATCGGTCTCTTACTAACAAGAATGTTCATGGATCAAGTCAATTCAGTGGATCGAACAACCTACACCCACAAGGTGACCCCCCCCCCCCCCCGCAAAACGAATGCGACCTGAGAAAAAAACATCCCTTTTCTTTTGTGCACATTTTGGAGATTCCCACCCATTGACATGGAACCTGACGTTTCGGGGTTGGTTTGGACCATTCTCCTTAACGGGGCCCTTTGGTCGCGAACGTCGAAGGGTTCTGGCGGTAAAAACGGTGACCGGGGGGTTCTGGTTTGCACCGGTTTTTGCCTTTGAATGGGGACCGGGGTCCGAACGTCGAACAGTTCCGGCTGAAACTTGTGGGAGGGTAGCTCAGTCCTGTTTGCCCTACGAAGTTTCAGGAGCTGCAAGAGAAGCTGTCGAAGCTCCGCGCGGAGCGGCCGCAGGACTCGCCATGCGGATGCGCTGGGAAGTTTGGATCTGAGGAGTCCTGGCTGTTGTTTGGGGTTTGTCTCAACATAGGGGAATTCTACCCAAAAAGGGCATGCTCAAATAAAGAGGCGGATCTTCTGGGCACCGTTTCAAAACCCTGAAACCCAAAAACAGGGTTCCATTGTCTTCTGCAAGAGTCACCAGACAACTGACGCCGGATGAAAGACCTCAAGACGTATCCCCCACCCCTGCTTGGAAACTTCGAGGAACCAGCCCCAATACCACCAAGCTCAGGAGCGGCTCGTGGGGAATAAGCCCTTTTTTTGCGGAAGCCATGGTGCTGGTTCAGTTCCTTAGAGAAACCCAACGAGGAGTTTCAGACTATAATAGGCGTTCCGCTGTTTGAGAGACAGTGGGTGGGTGCAGGGTCCAAGCTTTAATCAAAATATGCTTGCGGTTCAAGAAGCATTTGTAAAAAAAAAAAAAAACAGACAAAACGGGGAGGTTGCCCCACCCTGCCTGGTGTACCAACCTTTGAGACACTCGGATCGCAGCCTCCCCGTCAAGAAGCCATCGGAGAGGCGCTGCTGGAGCTGGAGTTGCAGAAGCTCCGTGCTGAGGCCCTGCTGCGGTTTTCGGGTGCTTTGCCTCGGGTGCTGCTTTGGTGGTCACTAGAAATGTGGGTGTGGGTCAAAATCCAGATACCCGGTTTTGGGTAACCCCCCCGTTTTGTGGTTCATTTTGAAAGGGAATCTCGGGGGAAAGGGGGGTACCAGGGTTTTGACCCACAGCCATATGGGACTGACACCTATTGTTGAAACAACCTCCATGTTCGTTCCCCAAACTCACTTGCCCAAGGCCGACCTTCTGATTTTGCTGTTCTCTGTTTGGTCCATGTTTGGTCATGACCACAGAAGGTTGACCGTTTATTTCCAGGTCCTTTGGGCAAATGAGCCAAGGGGGCACGGCAATTGGCTGTTTCACATGATCAATAATATGTTGCAGCCACTCCTGCAGAAAAGGTTGTTCTCGGATGCCGGGAATGAGGTGGAAGGACCCTGAACTGAGTCATCCAACTTGTGATTCCTTGGGATCCTGATGCAAGGGTGACCATCCTTGTTCAACCCCTCACCATGTTTTTTGTCGACCTCCAACTTGGCTGTCTGAATGAGGGATACGCCCCCTCGCCCAAGGGGATCCCTTACTTGAAGACACACCCAGATGATCGGTAAGATGGGTAAGATCATTGCCAAGCTCAGCTTGCCTTTTTTAACTTTGTGCCTTTCCCTTTTCGTTCTTTCTTTCAACCAGCCGATAGGCCGACTTTTTGGGCGTCGGATTCGTCTGGCCCATGGCCCTACGCTAAGCGCCGTATCCGTGCTTGGGAAGGTCTCTGCTTGGCGGCCGCCCTCCGCACGCAGTAGGCCGGAGAACGCCAGGGGCGCTTGAGTCTTCAACCAACCGTTTTTACATGGAACCTGACGTTTCATTTTCCATAAAAATGGGACCTGGTCCCTGTCGGGTTCCGGCTAACCCCAAGGCTTGGGTTGCCTTGGAAAATGGAATTAAGTTGACTAAACCCTGCGGTCCAATTCCTGGCTTAATTTAGACCAGATTACCACGTTTGGGGAACGATCACATCAGTTACACCGGTTACCATGGTAAAGTAACCTACTTACCTGACGTTGGGAAGTGGGGTGTGGGTTTGAGGGTCAGCACCCTTTTCACCTTCATGACTCCATTTACCTATAGAGGGTAACTAAGGAAATCCATGGTAAGACCGAGCCCAGAGAGGTTGATAACAGGAAAGGGATCTGAAAGGTTGGGAAAGAGAGGTTGCAAAGCATAACTCTCAAGAGGGGTCACCATGCGCAGAGTCACGCACGGCATCTCGCGCAACGTCGTGCGTGGCGTGATCTACAACATGTGCAGCACCATGCGCAACATACATCACGCACTGCGTCGCGCTCAGCATCAATTCACAGCATCGCGCGCAAGATATTCAGTTGACAGGAGAGATTATGAAGCATGATGCTGAGCTTGCTCATCGCTTGAGCAAGGACGTTGACGTGTTTAGTTGGGCGATTTGTCAGGGTTTTTGAAATCTGTGTCTATGCTTCCGGGCCCCGCCCCGTAGATTTAAACCGAAGACTGCTTGGGGTATCTTTCTGGTTTTTTAGCAAGCTCGTCACTGTGGATTCCATGTCGAGCTGAATTCGCTGTTGCTCGTGGAAACTCCTCGAGCGGCGATTGCGTGATGAATTGCAAATCCACACTTCAGATGTCAGTTGCATCCAATCAATGTAGATGAGTCGCAAGAATTGTTGTGCGGCTGGGGTTCAGGCACGTTGACGCACCGCAGCGTTTTTTTCTCACAAGGACGAGTTCAAGACACGCGATAGAGGCCAACGGCTTCACTAGCGGTGTTGCTGCGTGTGCAGAAAAACTGCCTTGCGCTTTTTTGCGACAGTTTTGGTTCTTCAGACACCGCCTTGCAACAGATGGCCGCGTGGACGCGTCCGGCTGCGAAGGTCCGTATCCGTAAAAGGCCTGCAAAGAAGCTGGTGCCAAGCTAAAGAGGCTGCTTTTGAGTGACCTTGGCAAATTCTTCCCTGGAGTGGGTGAGGATGGGCCGTTCCACTAGCACATTCAAGCAGATGTGCTGGACGTCATGTGCCAAGCGCCGGGCTGGGAAGGGCTGGCGTGGTCAAGCCATGACGATGAAAGACATACCGGCACGGTGGCTGTGAGTAGCGTTCGACAGTGTTTGAATGGCCCACGGGAGAAGGGGCACTGCCATGGCTTTGGGCTTTGATGGCCCAAGTTCGTCCATAGTGCTCGGAAGCTATTTTCGGATGGTTGATCTTGCTTGCTTATAACTAGATATGAGCTACTTGGGGCACAACGAGAAGTTGGTGGATGCCCTCGCGGATCTTGGAGAAGATCAAGGTCAGCAAGGCGGCAGCGAAAGTGCGCGGCGCCAAGGCGAAGAAGGGTGAGAGGTTTGACGAGGGCTCGGAGTTTCAGGGAGATGCCGGCTTGGCATCCACGCGCAGCGTCAAGCATAGGCGCGCGAGGAGCTCTGAGTCCGAGAAGGAGCGCACGAGGAAGCCCGCCGCAGAGCGCCTTGTGTTGGATGGCCAGCGCTTGGGACTGTCTTGACAAGCCCGACGAGCTTGCCCTGGCCCACCTGGTCGCTTTGATGGACAGCCCGCCGAAGGTGCTGGTGCTAAAAAACAAGCCGTGTGCCTTGCAGTGACTGGCAGCAAAGTATGATTCAGGTCATTCTTGTTTTCTGGCATGAAGGCTCCTAGGGTTGAGAGGCGCCCGGAGGTGTACAAGCCCTTCCGGGCAGTGCCCCGCAAGAAGGTGTACAGCCAGGACGCACTGCGATACCCAATTCTGGTTGCGCTTGGCCCCTCGCGAACTGGGAAGACAGAGCGGGCCAAGAGCTTGTTTAAGCACCCGCTCGAGCTCAAAATCGGCACGCTGGAGCTCTTCCCGATGCGCACATTCAAAAGAACGGCGCATGATGGATTGGTTCTGGACGATGTCAGGGATCTCCAGTTTCTTGTCAAGCGTCGAGAAAGCCTTCAAGGCAAGTATGGCTGCCTTATCAAGTTCGGGTCACCGCTGACAGGACCTGCAATTCTTGGACAGCCAGGATTTGCTGGGAAGCCCAGGCAGCCGTGTGCTTGTGCAGTTTGGCACAAATTGAATGCGAAACATGTGTCTGGTTTTCGTGACTTTTGGAACCCACGCACGGCGACCGAAAAATTGCAACACAGGGTGTTCTTGTGCGTTGCGTCGGTCAGGCGGCGGACCTTGTGACTTCTTGAAGCAGGCTCTGAGGGCTGTCTGCAAGGCAGCAAGATGGACCCAGTTTCAAGCTCATGGCGTGAAGTTGCATTTTTCCGGGTGTAGCTGTTGCGGCCGCGTTGACGCTTGACAATTTTTGTCTCACTGGAGGCAGGGTGCGCCTCAGGGAGCGTAACGCTCGATTGCGTGCCAGGCCATGGCTCCCAAGAGGCGTGTGGCAGCGGCCCGATGAAACGATGTTTTTTGGAGGGCTCAGTTGTAGGTCCCTTTTTGATAGGCCAAAACAGTTCCTTCAAAGGGGGCTGCGTGAGCGTTGAGCGAGTGCGCGTGAGACATGCTCCTGTTGGGTGTGGCGCGCAGCTGCTTGGGCGACGAACGCGATGCTCCCCCCTTCCCCCTTGCCCCTGCAAGAGTGATCTGACGGAGATGGCCGGCGTGGCAGGCAAAGCACTTTGAGAGATTTTGTGTCTGCAAGAGGTCGCTTCTGGAGCTGGGTTCAGTGGCAGGCGCAGTACTTTGAGCGATTTGTGTCGCAAGTGATCGGCAAAAAGTTAGAGACGCTTCGTGTCGCCAGTGATCGGCAAAAATGTGTCGCAAGTGAATGGTGGACCTTTTGGGCGTGATGCAAAATATCTAACATGAAGCCCAACATTTTAGGGGTTACGTAAGTCCCAAGACACACCAACAGGCTCCGGCCTTATGGTTGGAGCAGATTCTCTTCTGAACAACCTAGTTCGGATATACCTGGCAAAATCATGAACCCCTTTTTGAGGGTTGCTCCCAGACTCTTGCTTCCCTTTACCGGCCAAGTTTCCACTCGCATTGTTAATTGCCCTGGAAAGGGCTGAGCACAATGCCTCAACTACGAGGGAGTTAATTCGATTTCCCGAGGGCCGGCAAGTCACTACCTAAACCTGACGCTATCCTGGCCCCGCTGGTGTCATCTGCAGGCCGGCGGGATCCCTTACGGAGGCACGGGGCAAATCGAAGTTCGCAACTGGAGGCCAACTCAGGTTCCGCATTTTGCTGCCCCTCTGGGATGCTCCTTCAAGATGGCAAATGGGTCTGTCTTTTTAGGGGGTACGCGTTGTGGGGGGGAAGAGAAAGAGCAAAACCGCCATTTTGGAGGGCTCCCCAATTTTTTGACATATTTAACGTGTTGCTAGGATTTCTGGCTGGGAGTTATTGCAACCTGAAAGATGTTGCTGGGGGTACCCCTAAATCAACAACATATCTAACATGGCAATTCCGTGGCACTGCGCCGGTACTCAGTTGCGAAAAGCGAATCGACCTTTTTTACCTATTGGGTTTTCCTAGTTTGGGTTTATTTTAGGGTCCCAAAGGTCAACCTTTTGCTTGCAGGTCCCTTGGGCAGAGTAAGCTCATGCATCGATCTTCTCGGGGCAAATAGCAACGAAGTTGGCTGGGTTTGGGGAGAAAAACCGGTAGAAACTTCAAGCTTCACTGTCAAAAGCGTCGGATCAAAGCACCCACTGCAACCCACAGGCACTTATTTGTGTTGCAGCCAAGCATCATGAATGCAGGTCATTGTCACGACGAGATCTGGCTCGGATTTGTTTCCAAAACTGACCCAAGGTCAAACGAGGAACGTAAAGATGATGTGCCATGTCGTTGACTTGGCTGCAGTGTTCCTTGCACGGCCAACGTATGAGGTTGTGCCATGTTTGAACCCTGGTTGCGGGTTCTCTCGAACCAGGCACATCAGCATTTTGTGCCTCGTGTTCCACCTGGTTGTGTTTTTTTTCTTGAACGACGAAGGTACAACATTTGTTGTGCAATGTGTTTAGTTTGGTTGCAGAATCCCTTGGTAGGCAGATTCTGGATGGGTTCGCCCGTGCAAGTAAACGCGTACTTTAAGATATACGGCTCACCACATGGCGGAACATCCGCATTTCTTCCACGGGCGCTTAGGATGCAAGCACAGGTGTATTCCAAGACTATGTGGGGCGATTTCCTATAGAAGCGGGGTTTTCAACTGGGTGCTGACAAGCCCATATGAGTTTTCAATTTTCCCAACAGGCAAACAACAGGGGATTGGCATTATTTTTCAGGCCCCCATCGGACCTAGTGAGTGAGCGGCGGAATTCTGGCAGGCGAGCGTCATATCCGAGACGCAAACAGAGGCGCGTTTCCATGGAAATGCCAGAAGGGTAACTAGGGATTCTGGCTGGTGCTAAAAGTAGAGTGGGGTGAAAGTAGATGGCACAAATTCGTAATTCGGATCTGACCATCCCCTTAGGGAACATGTTCATCTAGTCTCAACTGGGTGTATGCCCTTCAAAGATAACCTAAACCTCTTGGGAGGCTTGAAACGTGACATGGGACACGTGAGTTCAGCATGCAAGTTTTTGTTTGATTCTCAACGCTATGGTGGCTACAGTGCTACCACTTCCCACAACAAACAATACATGTTGGACCAGGGGGGGTGTTCGGGGAGCTTGTAACCCAGCAAAGGGTGTTGCGTAGCTGGTAGAACGTGCTGGCTGGCTGATTTCTAAGACAAATAGCATTTGACTCCTCCGACACCGAACATTCACCTAGTGCACTGCTATTCATGTTGCTTTGCTATGGCTGGAGCCAATAGAAACGTTTGAGCTTCAAAAACCTTGGGATTTGAACCAGGTCATGCCTACACATGTTGTTGCAGAGGGAAAGGTGGGTTCAATCACCGAGACGTCAGGCCATGGGCCAAAGGTGGGTTTCCCAGGCTGGTTCAAGCCGTGGAGTGAACTCAGCAGTTGGCCCACGTTTCACGACTCAGATGGCGAACCAGGCGTTGCCATTCCTTTGTGGAGATCCCGACCCAAATGGCGGGTTTCGATGGGTTCTATGGGGGGTGTTGAGGGGCTTTATACGAAAAACATCTAGGGGAATTATTATTATTATTATTATTATTATTATTATTATTATCATCATGGTGTTGATAAAATGTTGGTGTTGATTAGGTACACACGGGTTTAACACACATCACCATCTCAGGATATCAGGGACCAAGGATTCTAAGTTTCACCAGAGTGTCAGGGACCAGTTTTAGTTTCACAAAGATATCAGGGACCAGTTTCACTTTCACAAGGATATCAGGGACCCAGCAGCACGTGGGTATTTTTAGATAGATGTGCGAGGCGCAGGCCTCAACATGCATGGACACCTGTGCTTTAGAGCCACTTTCCCAGATCTTCTCAGGGAATCGAAGCGACCGTTCAAAGTGCCAAGTAGGCAAGCTCTCTTGGTGCAACTGGTCGTCCATTTCAGGCAGGTGATTTGGCTCGGCCTCGGCAAAGCCGTTGGCTGCTTCGAGCAGTTGGCCCGCCAGATGTGAAGCCCTCAGGGTGGAGAATGAAAACGGTTCCTTTCCTTCTCCCTTCAGAAGCCATTCGTGCCTTGTTTCTACCCTTGTCACAGTCGCAAACCTTTAAAAAAACGCTCTTAAAGGATTCACTGAATGGGTGAAAATAGGGGTTGTTTTGTTTTGTTAGCTACATATCCGGTTCATACTCTATCTCCCCCAGTAGTGCCCTTTTACCCTTTTTTGCGAGAGGGTTCCCCTACTAAAATAGACCACAGGAAAAACATCGGGTACCCTTATTCTAACCTCTCTACTGGAGGACCTAGTTGTTTTGTCTGCGGTTTCCTCCAGTTTTGGGTGTTCAGAACAGGATCCATCCGCGCAGGCCTCGCATGCGCCTAGGATCGCGCTGCATTTGGATCTCAAGGAGCGGATTTTTGCTGGTCTTCACCTGTGGGTCTCCTACACTCTCCCAGATCTTTTGTTTCGGCGTGTGTCTTGTTTTGAGGCTACCTCATTTGTTTTCCAGATGTTTTGTTCATATGGGTGTGGCTCAAAATTAAATTCGATCGGAGGGGTTTATATACGCAGGTTTTGGTCCATGTTTCCACTTAGGGTTCCAAAAGGGTACCGGTTTTTTGAGCCGCAGCCATTTCGGCGTGTTCCTTGTTTTGAGGGTACCTCTTTTTTTGGATCGAAACGCGGACAAACACAATTTTGTTGTGGGGGGTCCCCTAAAAAAGACACAAATTTACCTCTAATTATAGTCGTAGTCATGGGAAACCATCATGCCAAGCCAAATCTGAAGAAACCAATCTGTGTTTGATTGATGTTTGTTCACCCCAGATGTGGAAAAGGGGGACTACTCCCCTCATTAGTACAGTCCTCCCGATGACGACACAGAGAACTACACATGCCAGTCTTCGGCCGAGTGCAACTACACTTCTATTTGGGGGCTGTCTTCGGACGTGGCGGTTCGCATCCTTCAGTTATGAACCTCCAATGTAGATGATAGGGAGCAGGGGGCTATCTGTTTGACCCTGAATATGGCCTTGTTCAGCACCTCGAGCCGCAACCTGTCACCTGTTTATGGGTACATGGAGTCTCCATGACCCTTTAAAAATAGGTCCATGACCCCATTATTTAGGGTAATGACCCCATTTTTAAAGGGTTATGGAGACTCTAGGTACATGGTTTTTGTTGATTCATTTTCATCTTCTGGCGAGGCCTCGTCAACGGGCTTTGGCTTATGCCAAGCGCTCGCCCTTCGTTGGCTCGAGGCTTGGGCCACGACTCGATCCCCCGAGGCTTGGCTCGATGCCTGGCCTTCACCTCTCACTTGTCCAAAGCGAATCAACCGGCCTTTGAGCTCTGGCTCCCATCCGTGCCAACTCAAAATGTGCGGTGGCCCTGTTCTTCTTGGGGGCTGCTCGCCTGGATGCGTGTTTTTCTTCGCGCTTTCAGGTGTTTTCCCTCGAAGCCAAGCCCACAAACAAATCGCGGCTTTTCCTGGCAGGACAGATGCGGCGGTATCCCCCGGGCCGATCTGGGCTTTCAGGCCTCGCGGCGGTTGGGGGCTTGTGGGAGGTGTTTTTGTGTGTGTCTGTGTGTCTAGGGTGCCAGTGCCCAAAGAAACCAAACAGGAATGCCTGTTTTGTTAATATGCTAGGTCCCCCAGTAGTGCCTTTTGGGGGTAGGGTTCCCCTACTAAAATAGACTACAGAGAAAAAGAGTACCCTGATTCGAACCTCTCTACCGGAGGACCGAGGGAGGCAACCCAAAGCGATGGCAGACGAGATGCATGTGCCAGCTTTAGGCAGGGGTGTTAAACCTATGCCAGTCTGTTCCCAGTGGCCTTCGAAAACAACAATACAAGGTGCAGTTTGCTTGGATGATTGATCTTCAGCTTGATGGTTGGAAATCTGTACTTCCACGCTACCCCACCTTTTTGTTTGTTTGTTTGTTTTGCGCAGGGGCTCATAGCCACCAACTTGGATGTTTACCGAACTTAGTAAGTAGCTTACAACAACGGTCATAACCGGGGTAACTGGGTGATCGTTCCCTTATGTGCATGGCTTCAATCCTACTTACCTGACATTGGCTGAACACCGAAGAAGCAAGGGCTGGAATTCCTCCTCGTGGCATTCCTCTGGTGGGTCGATTGAGCGCGCAGGTTCTCGGCTCTGCGAGATCCGGAAATCTGTCCCCGGCCGGGCGCCAAAGCTTTGGTAACGGTTCCATCCAGTGTGGAAATGGGTCTTGTCCATCCACATCTGCATAATTTGTGGCGAGCTCATCTGGGGGTAAAACGAGCTCACTATGACAAAGGCCCTTTACTTGAATTGAGGATTCCTTATTTCAGGTTTTGGACATCTTGTAAAATTTGCAGATACTATACTCACTTGTCCAAAACCGCATCTTGTGACCTTGTGGTTTCCTATTTTGGTCCATAGTCACGGTTCCAAAAGGTGATCACCTTTGATTGTCCAGGTCCTTTGAGCAAGTCTTGCGAGTGTAAGGGAGTAAATGAATAGAGCGGGGTTGTGGGAGACTTTAAGACCAACGTTATGAGTAAGAGAGAAAGATGTTGGCACTTGTTCAGCCCTTATGTGTCCCTTTCGAAAGGTGATTGAACCTCAGTTTTCTTGTGGTGTCAAAACACACCGCTTGGGGTTCGGGAATTTACATAGACCTGTTGCATTTGGTTTCGATATCCGTGACAAGGCCCTAAGGAGTTTGGACCATGGCACTGCACTTCAAACGACAAGCTTCCATAAAGAGGTAGCTTTGGACAGCACGGAAGAGGTCTTTTAACGTCCGTGTCCTTTGGGGTGATGCGGAAATATGGGGAGCCCTGAAGCAAAAGGGACGAGCGGAGAAGGATAGGTGCAGGGAAAGTTATGCAGCCAGCCAAAAGCTACCAGAAGAAGTAACACGTGCCTTTTTGGGGCCCGTCAAAAAGAGCATAATTCCTAGAAAATGAGGCTTGTGACAACCCCTCAAAGGGAAATGGGGAAAGACCCCACTCTAAGGGTCGGCTTGTACTATTTGTCATCTTCTATAGAACGCTCGCATCACATGACCATGTTGTGTGTGGGGTACGATTCACCCAAATTTGGTCATTACAGGACAATGCCTCCGCAAGTCAGGAGAGACATTGGGAGCCCCTTTCCTCCCCCCATCGCGGCGAAGCATATCATGTGCGAAGCTCCTCCTGGCAAATTGGTTCTATATCAGTATTTGCTTTTTCAGGTACACTGTTCAGGTTGGTTTAAAGGACAAGAACAGGAAACAAACCATTTGCGATCCTTCTATTTTGAGATATACCCATTTAGATTTGCCGCTTTGGGAGGTTATCGACATCCTCTCGCGCGAGCAGAGATCACGCAGTTGCCCCAGAGTTCGTGATGCTTGCATAGTGGCAAGCTGTTCCGGGTTTTCAGAGGCAGTTGCTCAGTGGAATCTGCTTTTTTTGTTGTTGCGGGGCTTCCTTCAATCTGGGTTTGTCTTTTTTGAGGGTACCCTGTTTAGCTGTTAAGTGAATCCAGAAGGGGAGTCGGTGCTGAGCAAAAAAAAGGTACCGGCGGCAAAAACAAACAGAACCTCTGGCCCAACCAAAAATAAATCCACCATTTTGGGGTCCCCCTACAAGAAGACACACCCCAACTCAACCCACAAATCAAGGTTTGCTTTGTGGAATGGGAAGCCAGTGGACAAGTAGAAGCATTTTTCAGGCAGCTAAGCAGCTAAGCGTTCCTTGAGGCATAGGCCCATTCGGGGAACCTTGTAGCGCGCTCGCCAATTTGTGGGTAAGCCGAGCTGACGATGAATGTGCTTGACTAAGGAATTGTCACATATGCGCGTGGTGGTTTGGGGGGGGCTTCCGTGTAATTCTGTTTATGACGTGTGTGTGTGTGGCTGTGTTTGTGTCTGTGTCTGTGTCGGTGTGTGCTTGCGTGTTTGCGCACGTGTGTGTGTGGGGTTGGTGGAGGATGGGAGGGTTGGAGGAGGTGGGCGAGCTTCTTGGTGTTCGTGCTGGTAGGTGGGTGCACGCACTTTGTGTCACTTGCTCGTGTGCTTGTTGCTTCCGCTACTTTCCCAAAGGCCATTCTTGCATCTACTTAAGTCCCCTGGTAAAAAAGCACAGATTTTCAGTAGCGATGGATTCCGCTTGCAAAAAAAAAGGAACCTGAAGCAAATGGAGGCACTGCAAAGACAAAGTGCTCATAGGAACGGCGCAAATTATATCGCAGGTTTCGGGCCATGTCCCGCAATGGCCGTTTCTCTCCTTCCATGTGCGTTTCCATTGCTTTTTGTTTGTATTGTTCCTAGTTTCAGAGGGTATCTATCACGACTGGACAGATTTTTCCCATTTTTTCCAGGGGGCCTTCTCTCCAAACGGATGGCTTCGGACGTGCAAACTGAGGCCCGGAGTCCGAAGTTTGCGGCACGGCGCCAGGCGGCTTCGTGACGCGGATTCGGGGATCCCCTGAAGCAACCCGCAGATCGATTTCCCGGCCCTGGCGCTGGTTTTCGCCCACCATTTGACAGTACAAGGGGAGGAACAGTTGGTGCTGAACAACAATCAGGGGACTGATACTTTCCCAAGGGTGCGGTGGGACATGCAAATGTGTGTTAGTTCCCCCATTTTGGGACTCTGATTGATATTTTTAAAGGTTTCATATGAATCAGAATCTGACAATGATGGTTTGGATTGGGGCTTTGAAAGACCCCAAGGCCAAATTTGCTCGAGAAGGGATTTAGACAAGATTCAGGAGATGTGACAATCACAGTTTTTTTCTGGGGGTGTAAAAGGAGAAGTGAACATTTCCTTTGTTGTGCTCAGTAGGGGCTGACCCAGGGTTTTGGGAATGAACCTAGGGATTGCCTTGGGGGGTGATTTATTTCATGATTTCCTGCTGAGAACCAGGTGCGCCAGTCTCGGCGGGATCGGGGCGCGTCTCCTTCGAGGCAGGGCACGGCCGGCTGATGTGACACATCACAACGTAGTGTTTTGTTTGATTTGTTTGGGGGGGGGGGGGGCTGACCGAAACATCACAACATGTTTTAATTGTTTGTGTTTGATTTGGGGGGGGGCGGCTTCGATTTGTTTCTTTTCCCCTTTGTCTTTTGGGAGGAGGGGGCTCTGGCTTTTGGTGGCATGGTGGCTGAAGGACGCGTGGAAAAAGACCTTGGTTTGCAAATTGGAGAGGGCCTGCCTTTGTCAGCCCCAGCGGACTTTATTGACGTTCTTTGTAGCTTCTGAGTACTGGAGGGACATGGTCGTCGATGTCCATTATTGATACATGTTGAGTACGAAGTTGCTAGATTGGCAACAAATATGGAAATACACAATCGAGAATGAACAACACACCACAGCATCCTCCTCCGTTTTCATGTTTCGCATGGTGTTTCCTTTGAAAGACAAGTTTCTGTCTTGGAACATCGCACTAGCACGTGGCTGCCGGGAAAAACAAATCATTCAGGAGGCGCAATGGGCCTGCGGGGGGGTTGATGTGTGTGAAAGCCCGTTGTTTTTTTTTTAACTGGGGTTAAAGTTTTTTGGGAAACTCAGTGGATCCAGGCAAGCCCCTGTACGTAATCATTTCCCCATAGAGTCTATAGATGTAAATGGAATCAACGGGCAAGGCAAGGAGGAAGCTCGGATTTTTGTTCCAAGTTCCTGCCATGAATCAACTGCTGGTGACTAGGGTGCCCGAATCCAAGATGATCCTAATCACTTTGTGGGGCAAGACTGCCCACATAATCTGCCGAGTTGATTCATCCAGGGTCAGCATCATGTCGTCCAAGGCAGTTGAAACCACTTGTTGTCCTGTCACGATAATAATTATCGTTCACGATCTTTCTTTCCAGGAACATAATGGGAGTTCAGAAGGACTTTTGTCAAGTCACCCTTTCGTGGTTTGGGGATTTGATTCCCTGTTTCTTGTAGAGGGTAGATGGGAAACCACCCCTCAACCTTCAAATAGCAAGTCAGAAGCACCATTTTGAGGGAAGCTGATTTGGGAGTCAGTGCAGGGCTGAACATCCTATCCCGGGGATCCTGGCTGACCATTTCCCTACCGGCCGGAACCTGACAACGTGGGGTACCTTGAAATCATACCAAGTCATGATATGTGTGTGTTTTGAGGGATCTAAACGCAATTTTGTCCATTTCAAATTTTCCTCCCACTTGCTTAAGAATGCTTGTTATGTTCCCCTGTTGGTTTTACAGGGGATCTATCAGTGCCAGTTGCTTATTTGTTGAAACAACACATGTTTCTCATTTTTCGAGGGCTTTTCTCTGATGGCGGTATTTGTTGGGAGTTTTAGAGAAGACCGAAGGGAAAGCAGCCATGCCAACTGCTTTCGTAGGCTGATGGCCTGGAGAACTCGCCCTCGGCCCGGGGTCCCAGTTGCAACCAGCGGGTTGCTTTCCTGAGTTCGTAAAATGGGACTTGACATATGTTTCTACACCCGATCATACCCCAAAGTCACTTGAAATCTCGCTCGTGTTCCTGGACTTGAAAATCTGGGTGGGTCTGGACCCTTTGAGTGGTAAACAAAAAGCTAGCTTGCTTTTTTATGGCCGATCAACTCAGGAAGTGAGTTTGGGTGTTTAACCAACGTCAGTCAAGTAGGTTATAACCATAGTTGTAAGGGGACTCACCTCAGTTACATCACTTACAACCATGGTTAAAACCTGGGTTTCCCGCTTTTCCGGTTTAAAATCCATTGCCAGTCCAAACGCTTACCGTTCGAACGTTCTTCCTTGCCAGCAAACTGTTGGAAATTTCCAGGGGGTCTGAGTCTGGCCAAAAAAAGGTGCCCATGGTTGGCAAAGCCCTAAGCTTCTGAAGGGTTGCCTACTCGACTTTGGGCAGGAATGTCCGAAAGGTTTCAAGGCTGGTTTTTGCGGTTTGAGCCACCCTCTTTGGAAGGGTTCCCCCCGATCTTGTTTCGACTTCACGTCAGATCGCCCAAAATTGTCTTCACAAACCCGGAGGTTGTTTTGGTCAGAGATACCAAGTAGGGAAGACACCGGATGTCCAGCTTTGTGGTATCCTGATTTGTCCATGGACCATTTGGGGTTCGGGACATGGGGGGCGAGCTCTAAATTTGGCTACAAAAACCTTACAACGGAACTGTGGGGGAGGCTAAGTAATTTGGACCATGGCTATATTATCCCCGTTCCCCTTTCAAATCAACTACCAAAGAGGGAGCACCGCTTTTCCCATGGGCATTATGGAGAGGCACCTCAACCCCACCGCTCCGCTAAAAAGTTGGCAGACAAGTCTGCTTGCTTGAAGGGCATCATCATCCGGAACATGAGGCGGCCGGGCCAGAACATGTACATAACACATATATATATATATAAATAGATAGATAGATAGAAGCGCCCAGCAAAATCCCAGGCAGACCAGCATATTGTATGTAAAGGGCTGGACACTACATACCAACATGTGCAGTAGAACGTGCCGCAAGTCTTTAGGAACGATAGGGTTACAACAAAAACGATAGCTCGAGTGAACATGGTTTTGTGTATGGGACTACCCGTATGTAAGGGAAGGAGCAGCTGCCAAAGTGTACTGCCTGTTCTGCACTTGTACATGGCTGTGGGTCAAAAATTGGTACCCCAACTGGAACCCCGGTAAGTGGAAACATGGACCAAAGCCTGCGGTCCCCTCTGGTGGTTTAAATTTGACCCATACCCCTAGGACTTTCACGATGGAGCTGCCAAAGTGTAAATCCTCTACTACACTTGTACTGAAGAGTTGCGACGTGTACTGTGTATTCTTGTGAAAACCCTCAGGGACGATAGGGTTACAAAACACAAACCATAAGCGCTACCCTCTGTCCTTTTCCAGCACAAGAGGTTTCGCAAGTTGCTCGTATCATGTAACTAATCTTGCAGTGTGTGTGTGTGTGTTGTTACTGATATTGTAGCGAGCGTGTTGCACAGCAACGCTGAGTAGAAAGCCGGATTTGCCAAGGGTAACAATCTCAGCTTAGGATCCACGTGCCCGGACGTTTACGCAGTTTTTTTGTTTTTTGTTTCTAATGGATCGTAAAGTGTGCAGATACAGTTCCCTTGCCCCGTTGTGGTTTCAAGCCGACCAACCATTTCGGCACATGCTTTCAGTTTCCCTACTGCCAAAAGGAAGCTGGTTGAATACAGGTCCAAAAGCAAGATGTTCGCCCATCTTTGAGGGGCTAAAACTTTAAACAAGCTATCTACCGCAGTGACTCCATTTATCTCTATAGTAGATAACCGGAGGAAGCCATCGTGCAAAAGCTGAAGGTTCAAATGGTTGCCTGCACATCCACGAAGCCCAGTAAAGGGAACCACTCAAAGGTGTCCTTTGTCGGTTTGTTTGGTTAGACATAGATGGTACTGGTTTAGATGGTCTTGTGCATTTACCAGGGAAGCCCATCGATTTTGCCAAATCACCTATGGAAACACACTTCCGCTTTTCTCCCTGAAAGATTGCGGAGGATCTCCTTACGTGCTTTCTTCGAGGTCCAAGATTTGCACGGCGAGGCGCGAAGGGGGATGTCGGGGGCCGCGAACCTCGAACTGCCGGCAGTGGGCCTCTCTCCTTGCCATTTCTCTCTTCTTGGCTGGTTTGCGAGAGAGGTAAGATGAGTGACCAACTGAACATTCATTCCACTCACTCACCTGGCCTCTCTCGCAGAGTGAGTGAGTGGAAAACAACGGTCTTTGCGGCCGCTGCCTTCCCTGGCGGCCATAGAGCTTGGGATTTCGATTTCGCCGCAAACCGCTGGTTTCCATTCTGGTAGTAATCTTATGGGAACAGATAGGAGAAACGGATGGGGATGGGGATGGTCTTCACTTGCTCTTCTTCCTCTGCTAGAGATTACATGGAGAAGTCTCATTCACTCACATTACCCCTCTTGCATACCAGCCAAGAAGAGAGACATGGCTGGGAGATCGGCAATCTCTTTTTCTCTTTTTCTCTGTCCCAGTCTCTCTCCTTTCGTGGTTGCCAGAGATGTAGTCGATGGTAGAGAGGAGAGAGGTAGGAGAGAACCCATCTTCCTTGCCCTTCCTTCTCATACCTATCGCATTCACCATTTTTGTTGGAGATAGGGAAGGGAAGGTCGTAAAAAAAGCTCTCAACAGCTTCCTTGGCACCTCCGGAAAGAGATGAGCCGGGTGAACGACTCCCTGCCTAGCGTTTTCCCATGGCTGCGTTTGTTGAGTTTGTTTTGCGTCAAAGCTGGTTTGTTTTTGGTCAGGTTCTAGTGGACCCAATTTCCCTTATGGTAGGTGACCTGGGGGGGCCAAGATGTAAGATCAGAGGGAACACCTTGCTACCTGCGACACTGCAACCGGATCTTTTGATGGAGCCGGTCATGACGTCCGACATGTACAGTTGGGTGCCTATAGATGTATCTTAAATGGGTTTTCGCAGCTGTTATATATGTCCCTACTGCTCAGAAAGGATTTCAGAGTCGATCTGAATCCCTTCCCAGGTTCAATTGGAAAGGGATTGGCAAACTGGTTGGTTTTTGATCGGGGGTGTATTCAGACAACTTTTGGAGGACCACCCCCTATTCATAAGACGGCTTTCCAAGTCCGCTTCTTTGTGTCAAAGTCACCCGGTCGATTTCCGTTTTTGCCCAGCATCCAGAAACGGGGGGCTGACCTTTTCAGCCACGGTCGCCGGCTTTCAGTTTTGAGGTCCTAACGTGTGTATCTTGCTTCCAAGAGTTGCGAGCTCGACGTTTTTCTGGGGTGTTGAAGGAGTCACTGGTCCAGAAGACTCTTGCAACATCTTACATGATGTGACCATGCGCAAGGTGAACCCGTAAGGCAAAAAGGGCATCCTTGTCACTCTAAATATTGGCGGCCCCATGATGCGATCTTTGGAAGGACTTCCTGGTGGCAGTGACTGACACAGAGCCAACCTTCCCTGAGCTCTGCGGCAGTAAGGACTGGGCCAGCTTCAGTTGACTGGTCTGAGAGTCTAGACACAGGTGGCAGTCACTGTGGTGCTACAACCATGGGAGTCAATGCATGGCAAAAGGATAAGAAAGCAGGGGGGTGAAGAGGGAGGGATTCTACAGCCAAGAGTTCATTGGAACCAGGGGTTGCAGGGTTCTGGAGGTGTCTCTGTGTTTGGAGAATGCTATGTATCCAAGCTTGGTTGCTGTCGCAGTCTTTTGACTTAGAGCCACGGTAGCATTGCTCTATATTGCTCTCAAAGCTGCGCGGGGACATGGCCTGTCAAGACGTCCAAGTTGCATCAGTTTTTGCCCTGCTGATGATGACAACACGGCTGGACAACACATTGCCCTGCAAACTCAGAGCTTCAAGAAAGTGGCTTTAGCTTCCCCCATGAATTCAGCGCGCGTGGATGCTTGTTCACTTGGTTTCACCAAGTCTGACGCTGTTGCTCTGCCCATGAGGCCTTCTGTCCCCTTCTCCCGCCAGGCCATCCCACCTAAACCCCCACCAGGCCTGCTGGCCTGCTCCCGCCCGAACGGCCAAAGGTCCACCTACCAAGTAGCGCATTTGTTTCTAGCCAACAAAACCCAAAAAAGGGCCCTTGAAACGGATGGCGGGCTGAGCGTCGCGGGCGATGAGGGAAGCCGAGGCCAAAGCCCAAGACGTTAGACGGAAGCATCCTGAAAACAACACTTTGAATGGTGCCATTCTTATTTCACCTGAGCGGTGTCTCAGGCCTAGCTTACCGCCCCTCAGCGCCCAAGCCTTGCCTGAACCTGTTCAGTGTTGGTGGCCGTTTGGGCTGCCTTTGCACTCGCGGCTGCTCGCGCCGCACAGAACTTGGCAGCAAAATAATAGTAGTTGGCATGACGAAGGCAAGTTGAGAACAAGTCGGTTTTCCCAAGATGCCGCTCTTCTTGCGTGAGCTCTCTGCCTTTGCTTTTGCAGACATTCGATCAATGATACTTAGGGCCCAGGGGCTAGGCGATCCAGTTCCTGGCCTTCCTTTTCTTTGCATTTTGCCAAGGGATGTTAGGACTTTAACTTTTTTGCCAACTAAGCGGTTTTTCTTTAAACCACTAAAAGTTAAACTTTTAGCAGGGGAGCAGAAAGCAACCAAGCTTTCTGTGTTAATGATCCTGGGTCGAGTCTGGGGGGTCGCGGGGGTGTCTGCCAAACAACAAACAAGAATGCCGAAACCGTTGTCAAGGTCTTGAGGATTTGCTTCCCATGTCTGAAATTAGTTTCTGCTATAAACAAGACACTGTGACATAGGGACCCGTATACCGTATACCGTATAGTGCCCTTTCTGGATTTTCTATGCCAGGGCCTTGACTTGATCTCAACTATTGAGACCTTGCGCGCGCCCAGGAGAAGCCTGCTGGGCGGCTGCTGCGCCCGCCACTTCCGCGAAGCCGACGCCTGGCTCAAAGGGAAGGGCTGCGGAAATTGGAAGGATGGGTTTGGGACCCCTCGAAGGAAAAGGTCTCCCTTTGGTCCCCCCTTTTACAGCAATCCAAAACATATTTTTTTGAAAGTGGCACTTAGGTGAGGGGGTCTTCCCTGCTTTGGCATGGTCTTTGGCGGAGTTGCTTGGGTCCATTGGCAGGGGTATTCATTCCCTCTGCGTTTCTTTGTGCTGGCCAGAGGATTCAGTGCTTCAGGTGAGTCGAGCCTCGCAGGGCCTGCTTTCAGGTCGATGGAAGGCGTGCATGTTCACGCAGAGGGAAACCCACCAGTTTGCTTCTTCCACTGGGTTTGGCTGGGGTCCCACACGGGTGTGTCTTTTTTTGGGGCGACCCCTCAAAATGGCTTCGGTTTTCCTTTGGGTTTCCCTTTAAGACCAACCAAAAAGCGGTACCCTCATAACAAGACACCCCTACATGTCGCAAGGTGTAGGAGTGGTCCCGGGCATCCAATGCCATGTGAGGAAGCTCCAATTGAACCGAAAGCAAACATGTCAGCGGCGAGAAATTCAGGTACCGAGCCCGCTTCCATGCTGTTGACGAGCTCCAGCTCGGACCTCGGATTTGTTGCCAGGTTCGGGTAGCGCCCACTACCGCTACGACCGCAGCCTACTCACTAAGTTGGTTGAACACCCATGGGACAGTTTCGGTCAGAGCAGAGGAATCCCCTCTTTAAAGTGAGAAGGTAGTGATTGGGATGCCCCGCTCGCGTCTCACAGAAAGGGTTTTATTCCTAAAACATGTCGCACGAGCCCATGGCTTCAGTTCAGTGGCATCATGTGCGCGTGCTTGTGAGCATGGGCGACCCACCCCCAAAATGGAGGGTCCCAAAAAGACTACCTCAAGAAACACAGATCCAGTTGTTTGTTCATTCGTTTCGACGTTCACAAGTTTGATCCAAACCCTGCTTTTGACTTTCTGCTCCCCGAGAGCACGCAACAGCCGATGGTTTAAAGATCCTTCGCCCTTACGATCCCGTGAATTGCACGTGTCATTCTTGTCACGCGTTATCCAAATCGGCAGAGAGCCTGATCCACAATGCGCATGGCATTCACATCTTATGCTTGAATGTATTGCTCTGTAAATCAACAAGAACGTGTTCAATCAGAAACCATGGCTTCGCGAGTTCGGTAAAGCCTGGGAGGCGGAAACCATAGGCACACGCGCACACGCGCGCATCAGGTTCCTGTGCTGGTGTCCGTACCTCAGATGTTTATCCTTGGCCTGCGAGCCCCGAGCTTATTTTGTTGTTTGCGCTTTTTGGGATTGGTCACACAGCTAGTATGGGTGTGTATTCTTTTCTGGGCGACCCTCAAAATGATGTGTTTCCTTTTGGCTTCCCGTTAAAACGACAACGAGGTAGCCTCAACCAAGAAGACATCCATATGGACAAATTGATTAGTTTACACATGAGCTTATGATGGTGACTGACATTGGTTTTGCAGTACCCCACACCACCAGTGCAATTATTCAGACCCTTATGACTAGATTCATTACAAATTGGGATTGCATTGATTCCTTACTTCACGATGGTGAGCGAGAGTAAATAGTGAAGCTGGTTCTTCAGTGATTTTCAGTGGCTCGCAAAAGACGACAACTAAACCGTACCGGCCGACTGGTGAGTGCTAAACATTCAAGGTATGTCGATGTGTCGGACAGGCATTTGCCCTTGTTGGCTCTGAGGTCAGTGAATGTGAACTGTTTTAGTGCCCTGCCTGGAGGATTAAAGTGTTTTTTTGTTTTTTGTTTTTGTTTTTCTGGGGGCCCCCTTTGTAGTTGCTTGGAGGTTCCCTCTGCAGGTCCCAACTGTGTCCAAGTGTGACATGTCGGCCTTCCAGGCATCCTTCGAGGTGCGAGCAACCCCACCCTTGCTGCCGCGACCCAGAGGCGGGATTCGGGTGGCTGATTGGCGGACATGAGCCAATGAGGGTCCTTTTTACTTGTTTTCCCCTTCATGATTGTTTGGCAGAGAAACACCCGATCTTTCCGAAGTTATTCAGTTTTGCGGTTGAACCGGTCAGATCTCACGGGGAGTCCCCGCAGGAACTCGGAGATTCCGTTTGGGATCGCGGTTCCCGGCGAACGATAAAGCCCAACATCTCTCATTCAGGGTGGAACTTCTCCAGCGAGGGACGTTCCATCCCGACAGAAAATAGGTATGGGTTAATATCAGTCAAGATGTCCGGATCCCACGCTACCCAACGATCGATGTCCGGGGATATACGGCTTAACATTTGGAGAACTTGTCCAGAGCAAGAGGGATCATATTCCCAGAAGAGTGGTTATCACTGGATGAGTTCCATCCCGAAGACACGCGATGTTATCTCGCTGCTGAGACCCTACTTTGGGGTTTGTGCTGTTTTGCGGTACAACCCCCATTAGCTCCCCCATTGCTCTTCCGCATCCCCCTTTTTCGCTCCCGTAACCGTGTATCATTTACCTGCTCATTTAGTTGTTGAAGCTCAACATTAAGAAAGTAAAAGTCATTCTTGAGTACAATGAACTGTTCATCAGTAAAATATGTGTTTACAATATTTATTTTCAATAGATTTCAATCGAAAACACTTGCCTGTTAAGGCAGAACCATCCATATTTATTCAGACGATCCCTGTTGTTATCCTTTTACCCACACTTGCCCACTGGAAGTTATTCATTGATATGCAGTCCTATGGTAGCATGAGCCCTTGCTGGATCACGGCCCTACTTGTACTTCCGCGCCCGCGGCAAGTCGGGATGCAAGCGGCGAGCAGGAGACCTGTTTTGTAGAGAAAACACTTAGCGCTTGTTATACGTGGAATGATGCCGCAACTAGTGCGAGAATTCCGCTTCTTGATGCAGGGGAGGACCCATGCTAGTCTTGGCGACTTGTGGAGGGTCTGGATCCCATTGAGGATCAAGAGGAAAGACCAGATGACCAGGAGGCAAGAATTCCGTAGTCCAATGAAGCACAACCATCAGGTGCCGAGATTGCATCAGCTCTTTGATCAGAGTGTAGTTTCTGATCAGGTGGCCCCCGATGCTAAAGTCTCCTTCAGCGGAGTATGTTCCTTGGTATGAAAAGCATGCCGATGTCCTCACTGCCCACATTCGTCTTGGAATCCAGGCGTCAGGGCGGGGGCATGGCTTAGAACCTGCTTCCCCGACAGCCCAGACTTGTGGAAGACGTCTTCCACTGCTTGTCGATCCCTGGCTAAAGGGTCGGACGTTCCGTGTCAGCTTCCATTCAGGTGTGTAGAATCAGGACTCATGTGACATGTTACCAGCGCGTGAATGTGGATCACACACAATGGCATAGTATATTGGGGGGTTATCCTTCGACCATTTCTCAAGCCATTCGAGTGATGGCTGGTTGTTGGGGTGGCTCCTTACACCTCGTTTCCCTCCTAGGAGGCCACAAACAATTTTCATAGACGCGCATGAAAACACATAGCCGTGGTTGTCTTGCTTGCCAACAAATCCATTCTGCTGGCATTTTCCATGTCGCGTCATGTTTTTTTGCATGGGCACGGTGGCAGGGTAGAATTTGCGGTTTTCCTTTCGGCGGCGGTGACAGGGTCGAACAGGAGCCGGTCTAATGAGGTCATTTTGGATGAAGGTCCCTGTCTTAGGGCCTCCTCAAAATTATGTTCATTGCTTTTTTTGTGTGTTCTTGTAGTTCTTGTTGAAGGTTGCTCAGGTGGGTTTAAAGGAACCCAACCGGAAGTTCGCATTTCTTTGGGTTCCCCAGGAGTTGCGTTCTTGCGCACGCTTTTTCCTTTTCGGACCGTACCTGCAGGCTGGTCAGGCACGCTGCTGGAGCGCGAGGCAACCAAGGGTCGTCCAACGCGTTTTTTGTTAGTTTCCGGTGACCAGAGGGAGCCCTAGGGGTACCCCAGTTCCTCGAGAAACCAAATGGGGATGGGGAGATCTCCGTTTTTGCTTTTTCCGCATTTAGTGACCCCTCGGCAAGAATACTGCTGCCACGTTCAACTGTAAGCCAGGTGCCAGGGTCTCTTTGGGAGTTCCATCATGGAGGCTCCATGACCCAAGTACCCAACAGAAGGGTCACAACCCCAATTGGGCTTGGCTTCAGGTTGGGGTAGGCGGCTTGACACGCAAACCTCGCAAAGCGGAATCAAGCAACTTCGATGTGGATGTAACATGGTGGTGTTTGTTAGTTGTGTTTCTTTTTTTACCCTTAAAACCTACAAGACATGTACTCTCAAAAATGACAGGCCCATGTTGATGAAGGTTCCAACAATACGAAAAGCGTTGGTGAACGAGTATCACAGATTGGTTGCTGCACGTTCCGTCAGGTTCCGAATTGACCACTGAAAGGAAGAATGTTGGGGGACTCATTCACTGAGGAGAGTGAGAGTAGGGGGCTTTCAGAAGACCCCTTCTCACAGGGATCTAAGAACTGAAATGGCTATGCGTCAAAACCCCGTACCCCCAGTGAACATCCCAATCCCCACTAAAATAGACTAACATGGGTGGTGCTATCCCAAAATGGTACCATTGGTCTTGAACCATGGAGGCTGAGGTAGTCAAGGAGCCAGTCGTGCCAATGCTCTCTTGGAATGTGAGCATTGCCACCTGCGTTAAGCATGGTCATAAGACCATCGATTGGACAAGAACAACGCCTTGGTCTGGCTGAACCATATCAGCTTGTTGCAACCAAAAGGTCACATATGGTAGCGTCTTATACGTTATATTTGGGCATGTGTGGAACACACTTGCGTGCTGGACATTCACGCCATAGGCGTCATTTACTCATCGCCACCTTGGAGACGCATACTATAGTTTAATACTGGTTGTGACTGTTTATGTGAAATAACTTTTGGGGGTTGTTCGAAGGGAAAACCAAACGGAAACCATCCCCCATTTGGTGGGTTCTATTCTTCAGACACACCTATTCCCCTGCAAAAACATGCCGTTTTTATGCGATCTCTTTTCAGGGCTCCCCATGTTTGGGTTCCATGCTAATTTGTAGAGCACTTGGGGCATCCATCCTACCTTTCAATGTTCAACAGATGCGGTTGCCAGAATCTGCCGCTATCCCATATTAGCCACGTAATAAAGCCTTAGTAAGGGCTTATCCTTGGCTTATCCTGGGCTTGTCTACCCCCATTGTCCCCCGTAAAGGTCCAGTCTTGGAGTTATAAATCTTGCAAGCGCTCTGAGGAAAAAAATCCAGGTTGCATGATTCTACTACCATCATGACGTTGGTTGTAAAGTATCTTGTCTCTTGGCTGCGGTTTGCTTGGATCTTCAACCTTTACCCTCAGCTTCACCAACATGCAACCCACCGGGGTGTCCCTTTTAAAGGCAAATAGTGTTCCAGGACCCCGAAACGTCAGATTCCATAGTAGT
>CAUJNA010000113.1:776050-986439 GCA_963377175.1 Effrenium voratum
GCGTTCCTGAACAATTCAGTGGTAAATAGCCAGTTTGGACTTTTTTTGCCAATCCACTCAGGATGTGAGTTTGAAAACCAGACTGCCGACTGTTTTCAGGAGAGAATCCCTCAAGATTGGGAAGATGCGCCTTGAACGACAAAGTACTGAGAGAGTTCCCTTTGCCATGGCGGGAAGTGCACATGGCGGGAACGCAAGTTACGGATGCCCGCGGGCGCAGTTGTCGCAGGTGCCTCCCCGGAGCGCGTCCTGGGCCGCGGCGACGACGCCTCGGAGAGCAGCGACTCGGCGGCGTTCGGCGGCTTTCGCGACGGCGACGACGCGGGCGGAGGGTGGCATTTGTGTTTGGCCGGGGACTGCTGGCTCGAATTTGCGTAGGAAAATGTCGTAATTTCGAGTGGTTGTTTTTTTAGGGGACAACCACCAGTGGTTCGTTTAGTTTGTTTTGTTGGTAAGCCACGCAAAAGGGGCTTCCTTCATGTTGGATGAGTGTATCTTTATAGGGGACCCCCCCCCAACACGGTGGTTCTTCTTTTAGTTGTCTTATGTTTGTTTTTAAGCCACACAAATGGGGCTTCCCTCATGTTGTAGGGGACCCCCCCTGACATGGTGGTTCTCCTTCTTTTTTTTTTCTCCCGAAAGACACAACACCACAACAAGGGACACCCACTTCCGTAAGAATGTTTGTTACTTTCTTGGTTGGTGGAAAGAGAGTCTATCACTCCTGGAAATACGTACATGCATACATGCGTACGTACATACATACATAGATACATACATAGATACATACATAGATACATACATCCTTCCATCCTTCCATCCTTCCATCCTTCCATCCTTCCATCCTTCCATCCATCCATCCATACATACATACATACATACACACACACACATACATACATACATACATACATACATACATACATGCATGCATGCATGCATGCATGCATGCATGCATACATACATACATACATACATACATACATACATACATACATACATACATACATACATACATACATACATACATACATACATACATACATACATACATACATACATACATACATACATACATACATACATACATACATACATACATACATACATACATACATACATACATACATACATACATACATACACATACATACATACATACATACATACATACATACATACATACATACATACATACATACATACATACATACATACATACATACATACATACATACATACATACATACATACATACATGGAATTCGGACTTCCAAGGCAAGCCACTCCTGGGTAGCTGAGATTTAGAAGGCAACCCCCTGACATCAACATTTGGTATTTGTGTCCCTCTTTGATTTTCTACAGACTCAACTTACCGTTTCATTCGTACCTGTATATGCATACACAGATAAATTTGTGGTTATAAGTATGTCCACCTACACGTGGCAGAATATAGCTAGAGTTATTTTAATCTTATTGATACGTTCAAGTTTGTTTTGGAAATGTTCGAGGGCCTGGGTGGATTTCATCGAGCTCCGGATCTCCGAAAACCGGATCGCTTTTCGCGGGACGGAGGCTTGATCGCTGCGGAGAGCACCGCAGCCCCTCTGGCCAGATTAATTTCGAGAGCGAGAGAGAGAGAGAAGGCGAACACCACACGGGTGGCTCGTCTTTTTGGAGGGTGGCCCTTTTTTGTGGTCTTAAAAAAGGAAACTCACCCATTTTTGGGGGTGTTTTCTATAGAGGGGTGAAATTGTGTCAATTCTTTGTTTGGTCCAAGCCAGACTAGACCGATATGTTACCTCGAAACTCGGAGCTTGAGTAACTGTTGGGAAGGCGGGCCATTCTCGTGGCAAAGAAACAGATTTGGTGACTTTGTTTGGCCAAACCGCTCGAGCGGAAGTGAGTGTTTGCGCAATGCCGGAGATTAGCATGATGAACAAAAAAACATGTACCTGGAGTCTCCATGACCCTTTAAAAATAGGTCCATGACCCCATTATTTAGGGTAATGACCCCATTTTTAAAGGGTTATGGAGACTCTAGGTAAATGCCAGGGTTGAACTTTAAGTGAGCATGGTCTTGCGAAGCCTTGTGATCCCAAGAGCCTCCATGAGGCCATTGCTGTTTTAGCAGGCTCGGCGCGATCTTGTGAGCTCCCCCATACTTTTCTTTCCAGGGGATCTACGCAAACGGTTGTTTCCCCAACCACCCATCGTCTTTGGACACCACCTATTTTCCGTGATCTTCCCAACAAGCAACCGCCAACTTGAAGACAAGATCAGTAGAACAGATGGTTGGAACAAACATCCAATGCAGGCAGGTGCCATTTGAAGGTGCCATCTTTTTCGATGCAAGGGTAGCCTTTCGATTCTGTCAGACATGGGCATCCATTAGAAAGCCGGAGTCCAGGTTGCCATTTTTTCTCATAATAAGCGTGTTTATGACTGCGGAAGACAAGTTGAAATCCTTCACAACGAGGGTCCCTATATGTCCCCTGAAACATCAGCCGCAAGAGAAAGCACATGGCGCGAAGAGGCCAATGTTTCAATCCTTCGAGGAGATGTATATGATTATATGGACCGCTGTTGTTACAAATCCAAGAAGCAAAAGGACAACATGGCGTGACCACGTTCCCTCTACTCACCAACACAGAGCCTTGGGGTTCCTCAGGCTTCAGGGTTTGGGAATCAACCTTTGAAGGGATGACTTTGCTTCGGGGTCAGTCCCTCATGTCTGAGAACCAGCAAGCCAACGTACCTTGTACTGTAGGTGCCACGATGCACAGGGACAATTCATCTGAAGCTGGTGGGAAGATCATTTTGGTACACCAAAGTTCAGACTTTTTCGGACCAACCCACTTGATCCGAAGTGAGTAGCTCATGGAACAGGTTTGACTTGGAGCCACCCTCCCCTTCCATTCAAAGAGGGCGCACGTTCCCAATGGACTTGCGAGTCTGTCTTGGCTCCCAAACTCAGTTCTGCTTGTTTCAGATACTTGTGACTCAAGCTGTTGGACCATAGGTTTCCTCATTGATCCGGTCCGGGCCCCGGATAAATCAAGGGCTTGATGAAGAAAGGCAACTACAACCATGCCAGGGAACCTACAAGCCTCCCATTTCTCCTGGCTTCAACATCACAAAGGTCTTTTGGGGCAGGTTTAACTTGCTGGTGCTCGGTAGGGAATGACCAACGGTGTTGGGAATGAACCTGGGGATTTCCGCAAAGCAAAGCACAAGGGATTGCTTAAAGGGGTCATTCCCTCGTTCCTGCTGAGCACCAGCAAGTACAGTGAGTTGCCTTGGGTGCCCTGTCCCAGTAACGGGTCCCCAAGCGCTTGGGCCAGTTGATGGTCAGCAGCGAGCTGCAAGCAGCGCTGAGCGGCGCCTTGGGGCAGCAGAGCCCACATCCAGGTGAGGGCCCCATGTGCATCGCGCATAGCCAGAATCAAACCCGGACAAGTGACGGTTGGCCAGGCAAGGACAAGTCCAACCGGAAAAGATCGGCGCAGCTATGCGCGCTTTTCATGTTTTGGTTTGGGTGGATCCGAAGAGCTGGTTTGTCTTTTCTTCGACTAGGATGTTTGAAGATCTACTCACTTGCACACCAAGCTTTGGGCCTTTTGGTTTTCCCATGTTAGTCCACTTGTAGCAAAGGTCCCAACAGGCTGTGGGTCAAAACCAATGAGATCCCATTTTGGAGTAGGTGCACCACCCATTTTAGAACCTATTTTAGTGGGGATTGGGATGTTCACTGGGGGTACGGGATTTTGACCCATGGCCAAAAGGTGATTGCCTTTTTATTTGCAGATCCTTTGCCGCAACTGAGACATGGAAGTGTCATTTACATGTGTCAGACCCCCTGGTTGCTCAGGAAGGTGTCTCAAAGAGGTTCTCCAGATCAAGGGGGGAGCATCCCATGAATCCGCCAGGTTTTGATCTGGGCCAAGCACAGACGGTGGTTCAATTTTCAGGCGGCCCGACGGTAGATGAAACTCGCTCCCTGAGTCCCTGCAGTTGAGCCACTTGGTTTGGACCATTTGGCTGTGGTTGTCAAACCCCATTTTGTGGTAGGTGCACCACCCATTGTAGTCGGGATTTTAGTGGGGATTGGGATGTTCACGTTGGGTACGGGTTTTTGACCCATGGACATTTTAGCAGTAAATAAAAGGCTTAGACTTTTATTGGCCAATTCACTCGGGAAGTGAGGAAAAGCCTCAAAGTGATCAGTCTTTTCACCAACCGGTCTGTTGAAAAACCCACTATTGCCTTGGGTTGTGATCCATGTTCTATTAGTAAGAGTGCCTGGAAGGAGTGGGGGAAGTGCAGATAACAAGCTCAAAGGGGCTGTCCGGGTGCTAATGGCTTTATCAGCCGAAAGCATTTTCCAGCATCTTTGATCTGATTAGCGGATGCGTTTTTAACATGCGATCTGCTAGAGTTTGAACCCAACTAGTACCTGGTTGCCTCTCATCATTCAGGATTGGAACACACACCGCAAAGTTGCTCTGAGCGTTGAGTAGGTTTTTGCAGTACTCTCAGAGTTGGAGTCCAGCCTTATTGAAAGCAAGCTGGACAGCGTCACGAGTCACGAGTACGGTTGAATCGAGTCAAGGCGCAAATAAACCCATCACGAGGCATGGACGCACCACATGTTGGTGTTTACATACCGTATACTAACAGCGGTTGTGTTTGTCTTGTCCGGATGTGGCACACGCGACCTTTTGGATTGAATGCGAAAGGGATCCCCTTTGTAATTAAATTGTATTGATTGTTGATTGGCCAACCCACTTCCATATTGAACTCTCAGGAAGTTAAATAGAACTAGGGAACCCACCCTTTTGGTGGGATGTTGACCATCTCCAGAGCAAAGTCCACAAGTAGAATCAAGCTGAAAGCAGCGGTATTCATCTATATTGCCAAAATTGACGGTTTAAAGGGATAGAAAAGTCACAAAGATTGTTCATCCCATTGAAATCATAAAGGCTCTTTTGGCGGAAGCCCTCTGTCGCTTGGCTTCGGCCGCTTTTTTGCCAAGGTTGCACCTCCTTGCGTGGGTCCCCACGGCCCTGGGGTTGATTCACTGCCGGGTGTCCAGCGAGGGCAGGCGGAGGGGGGGTCCCAAAGCCCGAGGGGTACCTTCCCCATTCTTCCCAGGGATCCCAATGTTTCTAGAAAACCTCCGGAAACCCAGGGAAAACGGCCGGATCCGGTTTTTGGAAAGAACGATGGCTGCAAAGAAGGGAAATGGAATCAACCCCTAGAAACACCACTTCAAACCCATTCACTCATGCTGATTTAGGTTTGGCGCGTTGCCCTGGAAGAATCAACCAGCTGCATAAGGGTGACCTGTCTGTTGTTTGTTGCCGGCCGATTGAAACAGGAAAGCCTTGGGCTGAAATGTCAAAATGGCTGTGGGTCAAAACCAATGGGATCCCATTTTGGGGTAGGTGCACCACACATTTTAGACCCATGGCCAAGTGTCGGAATGTCAAAAGTTGCAGATCGCGAAAGCGATTTCTGTCCAGTCAATCCTGGGACCCATACCAAGCTTTGCAAAGCCTCGCAAGCCAAGTGGACGTGCCCACAATTGTCCTCCGGACGTACCGTAGTAAAGGTGATGACGCGAGGTGCAGATTCCAAATAACTGCTAGGAATAGGAGGTCATTTCCAGGTCAGTTGGCAAACAATTGAGTGTTGACCGTGGCTCCTATCGCACTAGTGTGCACAATGTTCCACTCAAACGCATTCCCGAAAAACATTCCTGTTGGTTTCCTTGAATCCTCCACACTTCGCAAGGGTCCCTCGTTTTGATATGGCACGAGTCTTCCTTCGATTGGCTTACACGCCACGGGCAAGCGGCGCAGACTTGCCGTCCGAGGACTTGACGTCAGGTGACATCCGTTAATGCTTCTGCGGAGGACGGGAAGTGTGCAAACTAGGCAGGCGTATGTTGAACATGACAAAGAAACAACAGCAACGTGTAGCTTAGTGAGTATGGCACGATGTCTTGTGCTCCCTATGTATCGCCTTGCTTAATCCGATATTTATCCTATGTGGCATACTAATACATTCGAATAAGGAGAGGAGGAGGAACACTTGACATGTATTGCTGAAATCGGATGGGTCATTTCGCTGTGCTTGCAACAGTGAGGCATGAAGAAGTTTATGTGGGCTTGGGGCAAGCTTTGGCAACGTGAGCTGTGCAAGAATAATTGTATTCTGTTGACCGGCTTTGACATGGGTCCCGTTCAAGTGAGGACGGATGCTTCGAGCGGTTTGGTGCAAACCTGCTTAGGAAAGTGGTCGCTGCCAGCTGAGCCAGGCATGCCAACTCAAGCAAGACATTGTTTCAAGGGCGTGGTTTGCAATGAGACGCACGCGCAAGGCTCTTAAGGGCAAGTGCAGTATGGGCTGGGGCAAGATGCAAGGAGGTTCCCAAGCACTTCCCGGTATGCCATGATAACATCCCTTCCAAAACGACAACCATAATTGAGGTTAAAACAGTTGTTTGAATCTTGTTTTGCGTGTTGAAAAATAAAACACATTCTGATGCTGTCAGCAAACTTCACTATAGGTCATGCTTCATCCCCTCGGAAACATTGGGTGTGTTTGGACAGCTGCTTGGGTTGAGTTGCAGTGTGGGATGCAGGCAACAACAGATGTTCTCTGATGGTTATTGGAATTGGTGCTGTTCGATTGAGGGTACCATAGCTTGGTTTCCACCCTTTAACGCTTGAACCTTCCTGGGGTTCGCTATTTGCCTGCCAGCCAAAACCACAGACTGAACTGAGCTGATTGGCCTGTCATGCATTTGTGTTGTTTGGCAAAGACCTTTATGCTCTAATTCTGACGTCGGCCAGCAAGAATCAGAAGGCATGTGGTCTAAGTCATTCGCCTTGTGAATTGTCCAGGCCCATCGCAGTTGACCGCGGACGCTTGAGGAGCCAACCACTCCTATTTGGCGCGTCTGGCGGGGGGCCTAAGATGAAGAATGGTTGGCAATACTTGCATGCTGAATAGCATGTTTTTGCTTTTCCTCGTTTGTTTGTTCCGGATTCTCCTTTCAAGACGCGGTCACTGTACTGAAACAAAGAGGATGGCGCAAATCTCGCCCAAGCTAATGTCTGGGCACGTGTGGACTGACTGGGCTCCCTTTAGGCAAAGGATGTTCAAAGACCGTTTTAGTGGCAAACAAAGGACATTGGTTCCTGTGTTTTAGCCCATCCACTCGATCGGAAGTGAGTGGTAAATGTGATTTTCATGGCTGAAATGTATCCTTCTAGAATCCCGACTTGCGATGTTAGGACCCGAGGGCTTTTGCAGTGAAAGCAAGATCTGAGAGCTTAATTTTGTGTGGGAGCGATGAAGAATTGGAGGATGATTTAGTTAACTGCTTGATGATAGTAAATATAGTGTTGATCTGTTGCCGTCCCCTTCCTGCCAAAATCAAACCAAAGAGGCTGAGTTGGTTGGTTTCCTTTTGGTTTCCCTTAAATACCAACCAAAAGGGTGGTCCGCCATTTTGCGAAACACTCATACCCTCCCCAAACAGTTGATGACCAGCAACACTACGCATGACCTAAAGTCAAAACTCGCCACAGGCGGTGACATCTTCAGGATTGGCTTAAGCCCGACTTTCTACAAGGGCTGTTATTTCACCTCACTAAACGGACGAATCAAAACAATGCAAACAACCAGGAAGACATACCAACACGGCGAAGCAATGGTTTGGACCGCTTAAAACTGCGATGCTATAATTCTTACCCAGACCTGTTTGTGGGTTTTACCGCATTGCAAGGGCCGTTTTTCAGACCCAAAGCCCGCTTTTTAACCTACATTTCACCTGTTTGTTTAAGGGCCCAACAGACACAGGTTTGGAGTCACACAAAAACGAATCCCCCCTCCCTACGCTGCAGGTCTCTTTCTGCGAGCGACGCCATTGTTTTTCGTTTTGGGCGAGGGCCCTTTTTTGAGCGAGCTTTTTCGAAGCCTCGGGCCATTGCCGGCTGTACAGACACGTTTGGCAAGCCCAGTGGATCCATTTGTCAGAAAGGTTCATCGACCCTTCGAGGACTTTCATGACTGCAGACATCTCGCGATGCAGCATGGTTGCTCACAAATTTTGAACAGCACTTGATGCCCCCTTCACACTCCCCTTTGGGGACCCCCGCCAACAGACCAGGTGCTCTATTTGACGCTGGGCTCAATCTTAGTGGTCCCCTTTTGTGAATGATTGATTGCTCTTGAGCATCACTTTTTCGGCAACATATATTGTAGGGTATTTCCCTTTGTTTTCAGGAATGCTCTAATATGGACCGGACATCTCAGGCATACCCTGTGAACGTTACCTGGGCGTTGGTCCTGGGCTTCAGAGAGCTTCAGCGAGATAGTACTCGTGATGTCCGGTTGCAGCTTGTTCTCTCCACAACCCAAAGCTGTTGATCTGAAGGAATATTCTTCTTCCACACGGCTATGGGGATCAATCCGTGCCACATGCTGTTCGAAAACGAATTCTTAAAGGAATCCTGGGAACGAACTTCAGGGGGTCAGACCTTGATGTTGCCAGTGGACGACAGATTTCAGTTTTCAGCTACAAGCTGCCTCCGGACTTGCGTGTTTCATGCAGCGCCCTGCAGAAACCTGCAAGGCGCCCCGAAATTCAGAGATCAGAATTTGCTGAAGTGCAAAAGATGTGTGACATGCTCTGGGTCAATGCGTGACGTCAAACAAATTCTGGATGTTGCCGAACTGGTCGCAACGATTCAAAACTCCTATTACGCGTTCGAGAAGGCCTTGGACCTCCAGTTCCAACGGCGGATTTGGTTTTGCTGTGTTGCTGTTTGAAGCGGCAAGATCAACCTATTTGAGAGGTCTGGCTCATGATTGCTCTGTGCACTTTGGGTGCTACGTACCCTGTGATTGTGACATATTGTGACTGGCCGCTGATGGAAATCGCTAGGGAGTGGACTATTCATTTCTTCAGAACCGCCCGTTTGACACCCTGTTTGTCTTCTTTGGGCACCTTGCCAGGGGGCCGAACCTAACCCCGACCTTCCGATGCGGTTGACCAACCGGACGAGGGACCCAAGGGCCCCCTTCTTCTCCACCAGGCTACTGAAACCTGCTAGCCGTGGGAAGAAAGGACACCGCAGCATACTATTGACCTATGGCTGTGGCTCAAATAAACGAACCAAAATGGCACCTTGGTAGATGGAACCAAAGACTAAAACCTGCGTAACCCTAGGTCGTTAATTTTGAGTCACAGCCCTATCATTTCAGGGTAATTTTCTTACTTCCCTTAGTCCCTGAGAACAAGCAAGAACAGAACCGCGGCATGTGGTTCGGCACGAGCCACGTCACCACTCGGCAATGGGCAAGTCGCCCACTTGCGTGCCAATGAGAAGGGCGAAATGCCTGTTCCTTTTTAAGGGTACTTTTTTGGTGGGCCATTTTTGTCAGGGAGTCTTGTGCCTGACTTCAGCCGAAGTGCTCGGACGGCCATTTGAAACGCCCCAGCTATCTGGGCAATGACCGAGCTCGGTACGAGCTCAACCATGTCCGAGGTCCTTGAGGGATTTCATAGATCCAGATGTTCTTTGGGGATTGCAGGCTTGACTCTGGGCAGTGAATTCACGAGGGTTTAGACCTCCGAGTTGGACATCTTTGCCTCCGTGAAACCAAAGCTTGTGCCTCGGCAAAAGGGTAGCCCCGTGACAGTGAATTGGTTGTGAGGCACAGCCCAAATCTCTTATAGATTCTCCAAAGGCAGCAAAAATGAGTCACAAACCAGCGTCAATGCATTTTCAGGGGTACGCTGAATCGCATCCAGTGTGCGATTTCAACCATCTGCCACTTTTGAGTCACGTTCCTTCGGTGTCTTTATTTTTTCCAAGCCGGATATCCCATCCAGCCGTGCGGACATCATCCTCCGCCATGGTTGACGCGTTGGCCGCAGCCCCGGCGTTTGCGCTGAGTTGGTCTGGTCTCAGCGCGCCGAGCCGCGTTTGGAGCACTTCAACTCAGAGGCGATCCCATGAAGTGGAAGCCATGCAATCCAATGGCATAAGATGGATGTACTGTTTGTTCATTGTTCATTGGGTCAAAAATTGGTCAGAAATTGGCATACCAGTTTTCATTTCTGGGTGGGTCCACAATTGGTCTACCTGAAATTGAACCCTGACAAATGGAAACAAGGACTAAAAACCTGCGGTCCCCTGCTGGATTCATTTTGACCCTATATTTCCAGAATTCGTGGTTTGTCATTTCATGAACAGAGGCTTTCTGCAGTTTGACTGCCAGGTTTTACCGCCAAAGCTCGGGGTTTTCCTGTCAAACCTTTTCTGTTTTGGGAAATCAAGGGACTCTGTAGAAGCCCGGGAGAAAAAACCTGTTCCCTCCAAACAGGGAACCTCGCTCCCTCGGCTCCTGGACTTGAGTCACTTGCGACCATTTTGGGATCGGAAGTGACGGGATCCAACTCAGCTACTTGTTGCGGGCGGCGAGCGGTAGGCCTTTGGCAAAAGGAAAGGCGCTGCTTGCAAGGGCAACAAGGATTTGGATAGCCACAACTGGTTGTTGACCAAGGATCTGGCTAGCAAAACTGGTTGTTGACGAACCATGGGGTCAGGCAAAACTCCACACGGAGCGGAAACCAGTCACCACCCTTCCAACAATGCTAGCTGACAGGGGTGTGGTTCGTTTCCCTTCCTGCAAACCTCCCGGTCCACTCTGATGGTTAGGAAAGCTCCATGCGCCCATTCTTTGGGCGTCCCCTAAAAACGAGACACATCCCACTGCTGACTTTTCACCCCACGAAGGGATCACCGTCGCAGGCAGCGATCAACGCCGAGCGGCACACTGTGCGCTATCTCCGCGCTGTGCGCCATCTCCGTCGTGCGGCCGGCGCGGCGAGGCGAAACACGGGGGCCCAGCGAGACCGGGACTCTTTTCCGAACATTGACTTCGGATGAATCAATCCGGAGAAAAAGTCGCTTCTTGCCCAAGAAAGTAAAGGATGCCCTCTAAGACAGTCTGCAGCCCCTACTATTTATCAGCCAGGGGCTTGCTATCAGCTGGATTCCCATCACCCTTCAACCTTACAGTAGTCCTGATTTCAAAGGTGAACAAGAACACACATCAGGGGATGACCAAACTTACCAAGAAACACAACCGCACCCCAACCCTGGGACCCTCCAACCCCAACCGCAAGGTCATTTTACGATTAGACAGAGTTGGAACCCGCTGGATTTTTCGCACCGGCAGCACCCAGCTCGGCTTTTGTTTCTCGCATCAGGCAGCCTTCGGGCCACCAAGGATGATGCTCCCAAGGCCGGGAGAGCGAGTCCATGTTCCTCTCGGTTCGGAGTTTCGGAACCAGCGAGTCGTGCGGTTGCTCAGGTTTTGGTTGGTTTTAGTTGTTTTTAGTTGCGTTTAGTGTTTTTTTTAGTTGATGTTACTAGTACTTGTTTTTACATGTTTTGGTTGTTTTTAGTGAGTTTCGCGGTTGGGTTTCCGCATCTAACTCACAAGTTAAACTTTTAGCAGGGGATCTGAGGACAGTCCGGTATGAGCCCGGGTTAATACGCCCCTGGTCGATTAATAAATTAATTAGGGGGGGGGTTGCTGGTCGCAGTGGGGATTTGTCACTTTAAGAGAGGCACACCCCCTATGTTAATAAACATGGGTTTGTAAGTCCGGGGTGAACGTCATAGCTCATTCCCTGGGTTTCTGGAGCTTCAGTCACTTGTTGGGTCTGGACCGCTTTAGTGACAAACAAACAGTTTAGCTGTTTAGCTACTTGTCTGCCCAATCCACTCAGGAAGTGAGGTACCCAAGAGCAACCATCCATGGCAAGATGCAACACATTCATTGTTCCCGCAGGCAAGCGCCTGGATCCACTGGGGTGGGGTTGTTGAGGCGAAATAACAAGTGTCTTGGGGTTCGGGATACCCTCTTTCCTTTTTGTGTTTGGTGGGGGGACCAAAAGCCAGCCGGGCCATTTGGGGGATCCCTTTGACCGCGGGCATGTGAAAAGTGGACCCCAAATCCACGGCTCCCCAACGGTTCGGTGTTTCCTTTCCCCCTTTGAAGCCCTTGAGCCCAAAGTGGGTGGGTGTTCCTTGAGTTCCTTTCAACCAAGCTGAAGGCGAGCCTCAAAAAAGGCATGCCGGGCGATACATTTCAGTTGGAGCACCCAAATCGCGGAGGGCAAATGTGCGGGGCGCTATGAATTGCTGACTTTTTGAGGGCATGCTTTGGAAGGAAACTCCAAGCTGTCACATGGTTTGTTAAGTGACCTTTCTTCGGGGTTTCTATTTTAGGGCCATCCAACGACCATTGAGGGGTTCTGATAAATATCCCTAATTTTGAGACATACCCATGTCGGGCCGAAACAATGTGAGCATGTGTGAGCGAGTCAGGTGGTTTTAATGGGGGACTCCATCCTGGACAACTTTTACTGGCTGCTCGGCGAAAGCGTTTCGCGCGATGTGGTTTGCCGTTCTGGCACAAACAGGTGTCAGCTTTCGTGAACCGTTGTATATTTTGTGGGCACGTTTTCTATTTTTGCCCAGCCAAAACGATGAAATAAGGGGCGAAACCAGTGCCATGCGTTTGCTAAATTGGGTGTTGCCCTTCAGGCAATTGCAAAACTGGAACGTCTGCTTCCCCGGTTGGAGCTGCCCTTAGAAAACGGGTCCGCGTTTTGCACAACCCAGCAGGTTTCCAGACAGGCCCAACTTAACTTTCTGTCAGCGGCAGGAGCAGGGTGTCTTTTTGAGGATACCCCCGTTTCTGTCGTTTTTCAAGGGGCTGGCCTTGAGCCATGATTTCTCATGTAAGTTGTTTCTTTGATTCGGGCTGACTTGCTTGGGATGGCCAAGATTAGTCGCCACGAATCAGGAGCACCAGGATCCGAATCTGCTGAAACAAGAATTGGAACCCAAAAGCAAAGCCGCCTTTTGGGGGGTCCCCAAAACAGACATCCACCTGTCTTTCCGGCGCTTGCCCAAAGCGAGTCGACCTGAAATAAGCTTTCGCTTTCGCCCATAGTCTGTCTGTCTCTGTCTCTGTCTATGTGTCTGTTTGTGTGTGTGTGTGTGTCTGTGTGTCAGTCTGCATGTCGGTCTGTGTGTGTCTATGTTCAGTGTAGCCGTGTGTCTGTCCGTGTGTCGGTCTGCCTCTGTGTCGATCTGTCTGTGCGTCGGCGTGTCTGGTGTATACGTGTATGTGTCCGTGTGTCTGTGCTTCTGTGCGTTTGTCTGTGTATCTGTGTGTCTGCGTGTCTGTGCATCTGTGCGTCTGTCTGTGCGTCTGTCCGTGCCATGGGTCTGTGGGTCTGTGGGTCTGCGTGTTTGCGTGTTTGTATGTGTCTGCGTGTTTGTGCGTCTATGAGTTTGTGGGTCTGCGAGTCTGAATGTCTGGCGTGTCTCGCGTGTCTCGCGTGTCTCACGTCTCGCGCCACTCGCGCGACTCGCGCGTTTCCACGCCCGCGCGTTTGAGCGTCGTGCGTTTGTGTGTCTGCGTGTCTGCGCGTCTGCGTGTCTGCCTGTCTGCCTGTCTGCCTGTGTTCGTCTGCGCCTACCGTGTCGGTGCTTCTGCCTGCCTGCTTGCCTGACTCTGTTCTTCCTGTCCTGTTCCGTCGCCCGTCAGTCTGTCTGCGTTTTCCTTGCAGCTCGGCAATTACTGTGTGAAGCAAAGCCAAGAGGAAAGCTTTGACCATGATCCTGTGCTTCTCAGGCTTCAGACGCCGAAGCGCCACTTGCGAGTTCGGCTGAGAGAGCAGTTGGCGAATTCGAGAAATGCCAAGGCGTGGCAGAGACGTAGACGGGGAGAGCCAAAGTTCTCTGCCGGTTGATGCAGGCAGTCGCGCCACAGCTTCAACGGGTCAGAATTGTCACTTCTGCAACAACAACACTTTGCCTTGCGAAGTGAAACAAGTCGGCATCGGCGCTAATGTCATCACCCCCTCACCATGAAGCCGGCAGCAAACTGTGCCCAAAGCCTGGGGTCTTTTTAATTGTTGGGTTGATCACACCAGTTCAACGTTGCCTGGTTGCCCTTTGGCATGGTCGAACTATAGCCATCAGCTTTACCAGTTTCTTCCATTTTTTTTGTTTAAGAATATGTTTGAGCCGGTCTTAAAGGGAATCTGTCACCACCTTTTTGTCCAAGGACTGAAGCAAGTCGAAGTAGATGTTTTCTGAAGTTGCAAGCATGCTTTGTCAAGGAAGCCTGAGAGCTCGTTTAGGACTGGTGGGCCAGTTTAGTTGCCCAAAGCAAGAAGACACCTTTTTCCTACGTGCTTGCCAGTGCTTGCCAGTGCTTGCCCTACGTTCGCCAGAAAGTCAGGCCTCCCGGTCCTGATTTGCTTTGGGTTCTTTTGCTCCGGGCCTTTTGAATGTGATCAGGCGCCTTCCCTTAGCCAACGGCATAACAAGAACACACAGGTTGTGTGGAGATATAGTAAGCCTTGGAGGTGTCCATCTCACTTTTGGCTGTGTTTGCACCTTGGATTGACCTTTGACCCTGCTTCATGCGTTGGAACAGGACAGTGTTCCCCACTGACCAATGGAAAATGCAGTGTCCGAGTCTTTAGATTCCCGGCCTGTTGTTATCGGCACATGGTCCTTCGGTCCGTACCCATGAAAATGCCACAGTCTGTGATTTTGGCTGTAGTTATGGGGCATGATGCCTCCCAAGTAGCGTTCTGACTCTCAGGGGGTCCTGCTGCAATCAATGCGGGCAGTTGAGGCCAACCCCTTGATGCCCAGCCGCCAAGGTTCCCCATGAGAATGACCACACATGGTTTTTTGACTGAGGAAGAAGCTGTTGTTTGCATCAACAGTGCTTGGAACGGATGGTCCGAATCACCCCGTGCAGCTTCTTGGTTGTAAACAAGTTTTTCCCACAAGCTAGTGACATATCCCTTGTTTGCACAGTGTCAGCTGGAAACCAACCCAGGAGTGGGAGATTTCCAGGTGCACCTTTTCTGCTCGCGTAAAGGTACGGTGCACGCCCTGTATATTGCAAGTAGGGGAACAACACTATATAAACAAGTCACCGGGGTTTTAAGGTTGGATGTGGTTCACCTACAGCATTTAGTCGGAGTCCAGCTTGTAGGTGAACTAACCAGGGACATGACATGTTTTGTTGGGAAGCCCTTCAAGGGAAAGGAAATGGTTAAGAAGAGTCCTTGCCACGGTTGTCTAACATCTCTTCCAAGCCTAGTGAGTAGCACTCAGCTAGAATAGGGCCGCCTATTTGTTGCCCATTTTCAGTTGGAAGAACGTGTGATCACTATACGTCACTATTTCTATTGCCCACTGGCCAAGTGGATCCAGTTACCCCTACGTACCATATTTGTACAGGTTGCACCATGAATGATTTCTGTTGCATTTCTTTTTCGAGGTGAATATGTTGAATCGCCGCGTGAATCGCCAACCTTTTCGCCAGGTGAGGCAGCTGCAGTGCGTGAACCTCGCGGTGGACCAGATGACCACCTTCGACTTCGCCGAGCGCAAGGCCTCAGCGCCTGGAACGCAAAGCATCGGGCGGGCGCAACGTGTGGGGGGGGGGGGTGTCACGGATCGCCCGGCCCCACCTCACCCTCCACGTTATTTTTAGTGGTAAGTAAATAAATACCCTTGTTGATTGTTGACTTTGGCGCAGTACAATCTCATTGTTTGGGCGTGGAAGCTAGATTCGAGGGTCGGCGGTTTTGGGAGAAAATATTTTGCGGTCGCACTTGTTTTTTGTTTGTTTGTTTTTTGCTTTTACAGGAAGTGAACAAGAAGCACTTACAGCAACTGGCATTGGGAATTACATGCAGAGCGCTCTAGCCCCATAAGGTAACTAAGAAGCTTTGTTGGGGTGTGGGGGTCAGGAATGGACATGAGCACAAGTTGTGACACATTCGGTTGTTTGTGGCTCTGCCGATGATGCTCAGGACAACCCTTGGGATGTCTATGCGAAAGCTCGGCAACAGGTCGATTTCGAGGACGATGAGGCCTCTTGAGCGTGCTGTTGGATGAGAGAGAGAAGAGAAAAGGATTGGTAAAAGAGAAACATAGAGTCGGAACAGGAGGACCAATGGGACCTCTTTGAGGTTGTGGTTGAAAGGGCGAAATGCAGCTTGACGCGAATTCAGTGCCTTGGCATTTTGAGCCACGGGTATGCAAGACCGTAAGCCTTCCCGAATTGCATCAAGGAAGCCACGCAAACTGCCATGTGAAGGATCCATTGGGTTCACTCCCAGCGCCGCTGATGGTTTGCAGACGAGCCGCGGATCTCGCTCGTGCATGACTTAGTTCCTAACCCAAACAACATGATGAGCAAGGGACAAACGCTTGTGCGGGTTGTGAATATCAGCTTCAGATTCATCCAACTACTCTGGGGTTGTCCGCTTCAAGTGGATATTGACATGATATTGAGTCATTTTTTGGGCTCTCCTGTGAATATTTGCATTGTTCTCCAAATTATTCCGAAGCCATCATTGGTTCTGGCAAAGTCGGGCGAGGTTTCCAAAGGAGCCCTGAACATGGTGCGAGAATTCGGGCGAGTTTTCCAAAGGAACCCTGAACATGGTGCGACAATTCGGGCGAGTTTTCCAAAGAACCCTGAACATGGTCGAAAATGTTGCGAACATGTTTCCTTTTGGGCTGCCCTGATAGGACAAAGAGTATGCCGTGGATAGTGACGGCGTCATCCGATCCGTTGAACATCTCAAGCGGCTCAGCAACGTGCAGTGGGTGGTGCTGTCACTGGGCGGCAACGACGCTCGGCCTAAGGCTTTGGTAATGTTAAGAGGGGTCTGTACGGATGCCCTAAATAGCGCTTGAATAAATCAACCAAAAACCATGATAAAATACGGTAGATTGGGGGGGTTTTGTGGTGTCACACATCACATGTTGGTTGCCAGTTTAAGGTGAGTTTCCTTGAAGTGGGATTATGTTTGCAGGAAGCCTTGGTCCTTACCCCAAGTCCGTAGTGGCTTGGACCTTCAGAGGTGCCCAAACCCCATGTCAGCTTATGAAGTGTGGTTCCTTGACCCACTCCAAGCCAGCTATTCGCGGCAGTGAAGCAACCCACTGTATGGGCACAAACTTGCAGGAAGTGGATGAATCCTGGACCCTAGCCCACTAGCCAAGGCAGAGGGCTTGAGGCGGGAAGCCAAGGACTCGTTGTTTGGCAGCCCACTTTTGGCACTTTCAATGGACGCCGCAAGAGAAAAAAAAGGATCAACTTAAGGGGACATCTGAAAAATCCAGCGACTGAGCAAATGGGTCTCCCCACCTTAAGCTCAAAGCCTCCAATGGGCCACTGGCCACTTCGGTGGATGTTTAAGGGCCCCGGGGTCGCCGTGCTCTTTGTGTTGGAGGTGGTACCTTTGGGCCAAAGGGACAACTGGATTCCCCCAAGTCTTGTTGGCAGACGAGCCATGGAGGAGAGCCAACGTGGGCGGGTTCCCCTGGTTTTCCTCGAACGCCCTGTCTCAGCAAAAAATGCTTTGGGCTGGAAGTGGCAGTTGATGCCAAAGGATCAGATGTCGGCACATCGAGCTGATGGCTCTTGTGTCTTAACCCTCATGGGATCTGAGATGTGGTTCTCGGAAGAGAGTGTCTCTGGAAAAGGCCGGCAGCTGTTCAGATCCATGATAGTTGCAACGTTGCGCGGTTCGTTTCCGAGCGACCCGCTCGATGCCCGTTGCTTCGAGATTGCCTGTGATATTGCCCACGGAGATGTTTCCACCTGTGTAATTCTGTTTGTTGTAGCTCGGATTGCGGTTGCCACTATCCGGATGACTCCCCATGGGCATCTGGCTTCCGAGGACGTTTATCTCAATCCTTCCGTGAAGAGCAAACTGGTGGGATCACTGCTACCGCCCATGGAGGAGCAAAGGAAAGAGGCAGGGTTCGGAGAATCGGTTCTCAGAAGAGTGGTGGGGATACTATATTTTTCTATTTGCAGTTTTACTTTGTTTCTCCCTGTGTTATACTCTATCTTCTCTGGTTGTCCAGGCTTTATATAACCTCCCCCCTGCCCCAAAAGGGCTTCTTGGGCCATTTCAATCCGTGATGCTCAGCGGCAAAGAGACGCCCGCGCTCGCGGATCGTGTGTTGGGGGGATCACTTATTCTTTGGTTGCCATACTGTTCAGGCGCTTGATGGAAACACAACCCGCAGCCTCACTTGCCCAAAGCGAATCAACCGACCTGAAAGCTGTTCCATGTCCCTGGTTGCAAGTAAACCCTTCGAGCATGGCACCAGACAGGTGAACATTGAAGCCGCTCAAAGTGCGTGATATATGACAATTGGTGACCTCAAGAGCCTAAATGGACGGGGTATATCCCATTTAACTCATGAGAGCCACCTATGTACATTTGTGCAGCCCCTGAAAAACCTGGTCATAGGAGCGGGCGGCGGGGGAGGGAGGGCATCAGGTGGCCGAAGAGTTTGCACAACGCCTGAAGACTGCCGTTGAGCAGGCGGGGTCTGGGTCTGGATGAGTCATGCCGTGGGTTTTGGTCTGGAGGTGGCATGGGTTTGTGGTTGGATGTGAAAAGAGTGAAGAACATGGCGCGCAAAGAAGTATAAGTTGTGATTGCGGGAAAGGAGTTTTATGTGTGTATATGGATATGAATATGTGCATATGAGTGTGTTTGCAGGGGTTTGTCTTTATGCACAGTTTCATGATTATGGTTACTGTTATGGTCTGTAATGTTTGTTACTATTCTGGCGAAAAGTCATTAGCATGTTCAATGTTCATCAATAGCATTACTATTTGTACATACACAGCTTGCTTAGGATAAGAGTTGGGCTGCGACATGAGTCCGAATGCTTGACACGGTGCACACATGTTTCTGGGTTGGCAAAAGTGCGGAGTATTCACATTGACATTGCAACCGGGCTTTGCCAGGTGAGTTGACAGTGTTTATATAGATGTTTTGATTTCTGCTGGTGGCTTCTTGGTGTGGTTTAGCAGGTTTGGCCGGTTTCCTTAGAGACGCAAGTTGCTCCGGAAGGAGGGGTGGAACGCCTCGGTTCTCGCTAGACTGATCAACCCCAAGGATTGGATACCAGGGTCAGTAGGCAATCGTTCACTGGGCTTCCTAGGGCTGCCTGCCATACCAGGGAGCCTTCCTTCAATAGGGATTTCCCTTCCCTTTACGTGAACCAGTTGCCCATGCCTTGCATTTTTCAACCAGTCTCACAGTGCCCCCCCCTCCGCCGCTGTTCAGGAACCACTTATTTGTTGTGTGCGGATCTCAAAGGAACCGTTTCAACCTCCTTTTTTTCGAGTCGATGTCTGTTTACCACTTGCGAGCATCCAAAGTGAATCGACCTGATCTGACCGTTTAGCAATTCCCCCTGGGTTCCCATTTTTCGTATGTCACAAGGTGCTCACCTTCCAGTTCTCCCTTTTCGTCCCCATTCTTAGTGGGAACCTTTGATTGGCTCCACCCCATGGTTTCCCTTTAAACCAGCCCCCCAAAAAGTTTAGGCACTCTGAGCTGCAGCCATCCCGGGCCTCCAGAGCGCTCCCTGCGTTTTGGAGCGATCTTTGGTGGTGTTGGTACTGGTTTTTGGGGTGGTGTCAAGGGAAACCAAAGGGAAAACCGCTCTCCTTCTTTTGTCCTCCTTTTTTCTGTATTTTTCTCTCTCTTTTTTGGGGAGTGGGGGTTCTGAGTCCTATTTTGAGAGACAGCCGTATGGTCGGACCCTAGGGAAAATAAAAGAAAACACAAAACCAACAGGAAGCCACCAATTTTGGGGGTTTCCCTATTGTGCACCACCCTTTATGGGTTCCTTTGAAGCACCCTGCAAAGAAACTCAGCTTACAAGGTGAGGCTGCAGGAGTTTCCTATTCAATGGGCACGTTCGTTGTAGGATTTGGACCCCGAACAATGGCATCGGTTTCCTTTTGATTTCTCTTTAAAACAACTTCAAAATGGGTCCTCAAGCAAAGAAACATCCAAATCGGAAACTCCAGAAACGGCAGGCTTTCCCTTTGGTTTCCCTTGAAACACCTCTGTTTTTTCCGAATTAACAGGGGGCTAGAATTGGCCATGTGGGCCCACTTCTTTTAGCCAGCTGCTTTTTGAGGCTTGTAAGCAATATTTAGCCCAGAAGTTGGTTGGAATTGCCATTGTCGAGCCAACTTCTGGGCTGAATATTGCTTACAGGTTTTTCTGGACATTGCGTTGTTTTCGAGACATGGTTTCTTCCTGGACTTTTGTCAGGTTTTTGTTGCTCGTTGCTTTGATAGGTTCGCAAAGCACAGCCCGGCGCTTCGCTGGTCTTGGTGGTGCCCTACCAGCCCCACGAGGATTGGTTTCCGCCGCGAAAGCTGTGGACAGTGGAGCTTAGCGGAGCATAGTGGACACTCCCTGAGTTCCGTTTCGGATTTTAGCCACTTAGTGGCAAATCAAAAGTTGTCTCGACTTGTTTGGGCCAATAGTTCCGTTTCAGATGTTAGCCACTTAGTGGGCAAATCAATCTTTGCTTCTTTCTCCCAATCCGCTCGATCGGATGTGAAGGGATGCAACCGGGCGCCATACTCTACTTTTAGGCTCCTCGAGATCTCAATTGGTTCACCACCCATTTCTATGAGCCCCAGTGATGGAAACTTGTGAGGCTGGGCACCCCAGGGCCTGCGACGGAAGCTTTGTTTGTTTGTTTGTTTTAAACAACTTGGGATCAACAATATGCTGGTTGACGGGGCATGCTCCCTTGTAGTGGAGCTTTGGACCACTTTTGGAGGGAAACGCCCCCGCATTCGCAGGACAGTGTATTAATTCTTGGCAACCATTACAAGGGTACAGTGAAGACAAGCCTCCTTTACGGTGCTTGCCAGAGAGACATTTCCAGGGAACCCCCTAAGTTACACGGGTTTGCATGGGGGCTACCTGGCATTTGCTGGGGTACCACTTCCCTAACTCCCGACCCATCTCAAGGACACTATCTCGACAGGCTTGATATGTTTGGGAGCTCAAATAGTTTCGGGTTCCCTTCCAAGTGAGACCTTATGAACCAGACAGGCTCTGTGATCATGTCTTAAGGGACCCGGGATGTGGACATCAAATTGAGTTCGGTGGCTGGATTTGTGTCCAGGAGTTCTCGCTGCTCATGGGCGCGCCCATCAACGACGAGGGCAAGAGGATTTACGGCGCACCTCGGCAAAACAAACGGGGTGGAATATGGGTACTTCCTCCCTGGGTTTCTGGACTTTTTGTTTTTGGGTTTGGACCATTTTGGTGGTGAAACACATGTTTTACTCTCTCCTGCAAACTGGCTTGTCATTGTGAGTCTGCCAAGTTGCATGTATCAATATTTCCGGGGGAGCGCCAAAATGATGTCTTTGCTCCGTTGGGTTTCCCTTTGGACCAACAAACCCCCAAAAGGATACCCCCGAAAAGACACATAGAGATCCAGTCCAACTTGCTTTTGCCGCAGTTGGAATGACGAGCTGAAGGATCCAACTTGTAGTTTTCATTCAGGGGATCCTTAGGCTCATTCAAATCAAAGGCAAAAAATCCGATCCGCATATATGTGCCACTCACAAAAGTACTGCACCGGTAGCCTGGACGAGAAGGGGGGACCCATTTTCTTTTTTGCAAAACCGGGCAATGTGTCAAAGCAACTTCCCCTCGGGCAGCATCTTCCTTGTTGGTCCCTTTCGAAAGGACCAACAAAGCCTCCTAGTTTCGATAGGTTGTTTTTCAGTTTTGGTTTCAGCCAGATTTTGAATTATCAGAGGGCTGAATCAGGTGAAGTATGTCATGGTATGTCCAGATCCTTTAGCGAGGTGGAGGTAAATTACACAGGTGCTTTGACATATTTCAGCAGATTCAAGAGGTTTAGGAGCTGCAGTAGTTTCCGCCGAAGCCAGTCAAAGGCCCTGAGTGGGTAGTGGCTGTGTCGGAAGTGTTGCTTAACGGAAACCCTGGATGAAACCCATCCTAGAGGGAGTCGGGCAGAAAAGTGATTCGCCCAGAAAAGTGATTCGAACTCCCACTGGGACGCGGAAGTTTTTTTACCCTGGGTTTGCGTTATTTTGCGTTGGTCTCCTTTCTGACTGGGTGTAGTTGACCGAGGGCAAAGGTGGAGGGACTTGAAGTGTTTGTTGTCGCAGGAGACTGGAGAGGAATCATTTTATGTTTCATGCCAGCCCATAGTTGTTCATTTTCCCCAAAGAAACCAAACAGGAATGCCTGTTTTGTTAATATGCTAGGTCCCCCAGTAGTGCCCTTTACCCCTTTTTGGGGGTAGGGTTCCCCTACTAAAATAGACTACAGAAAAACAGTTGGTACCCTTATTCTAACCTCTCTACTGGAGGACCTAGTATGTATGTTTGTTTAGACAGCCTTTTTGTAGCATGCATGGCTTGGGCCAACGCCTTGCTTCCAACCCTAACTGGTTACCCTCAATTGGCTGTGGTTGTCAAAAATAGGGTAACCCCAAAACGGGTTGCCCTGGTAAATGGGTCCAATTCCTGGTATGATTTTGACACCCAATTGATCTCAGTTCTAGGGGTACCTTCCAATTCCATTCTGAACCCAGGGATCCGAATCTTTTCAGGAAACCATCAAAACCCAGGGGAAACGGATCCGGTTTTTGAAAAGAACGATGGTTGAAAAGAATGGGGAATCAACCCCTAGATCAGTTGGTGGTTTGGATTGGTGCTTTGGGGATGTGAATCGTTTTCTAGCGGGTGTAAATGGGAAAGCACCCCCCAAACCTCCAGACAGCCAATCCAAGGCACAAATTAGAGGGAAGCTGATTTGGACTGAATCCTGCGGTCCCCTGGTGGTTTAATTCTGAAGGTTTTTTGCGTATCGGCACACGTCGGCGAACAGGTTCCCTCAATTCTAGGTAAACAGCCACGTTATCGTTCAAGTGTTTGACAGGTGAAGCCCTTAGTGATAAAGAAACACATAAATGAAGTCACTACTGATAGGATGAATACACAAATGAGGCCAAACATAAACAGATCGTATACCGGCTTCTTCCTTAGAATACATGTCATTTTTGACCTGAACCCACCGTGATTTGCTTATTCAACTGTTTTGTCCTGGCCTTTGATCCCTGCATCTTTTGGACAAAATGTGGCTTACCAGGCCGACCCGGTGGAACAACGTCGTTTTAATGCCTTGGAGGCTAGCTCCCGGAACAACAGCCAAAACAAAACCTAGGTCTTCCATTTGGGGAGCTCTGGGCATTTCAGGTCGTCCATTTGGGGCTCGGGAAACAAAGAAAAGCACAAAACAAGTGCCCAGGGAAACCCTAAAATATGTGGGGGGATATTGAGGGTGGGTAATTCCTGTAGATCTTCTTTGACTCGCATAGCTTTCAAGGGGGGAGGGAGTTCAAGTTTAATTTCTGTGAGCCACAAGCAACCTTAACAGGGTATTTCTTTAGGTGGTCCCTTTTTTTAATTAGTTTTGCGGATTTAGCCTGGTTTTGGGTAGCCCTTGTTCTATCGGTTCTATTGTGGTATGTGCAAGCACAGTCTGATTTGCCATCGCCGTGCATATAGAATGGTATCATTGTGGCCAAGGACTTTGTTGTGTTGTCTTTGCTTCCTATTGCTTCAATGTTTGCTTGAAGGACCAGTAGGGACACCGCATTTGATTCATGTCTATCGGATTTTGTTCCAATCCGAGCCGAAAGGATATCCTGGGGGACGGCACCCGGGTGTTCGAGCGCAAGATACTGCCGGAGTTGGTGAACCCCATGGTGATGCTCGGCACATTGAGTGATCAACACTTGGCTGTGGTTGTCAAAAATAGGTACCCCAAAATGGGGTGCCCTGGTAAATGGAAATTTGGACTAAAACCTGCGGTTTGCTGGTGATTCGATTTTCGCCCATACCCACTTCTGCAATTCGATCAGATTCCACCCACACGGGTGGCTCGTCTCATTTTTTGGAGTTGGTACCCTTTTTTGGTCTTCTTTAAAGCTTGCTGTGCTCAGCAGGGAATGAAGGAATGACCCCTATAAACCATCCTTTATGGTGTCCTTTAAGGGAATCCCCCGGTTCATTTCTCATTCCCTGCTGAGAGCCAGCAAGAAAGGGAAACCGCACAGATTTTTCTGGAACAAACACTGTCCTCTTGGAAAGGGGCCAAATGTGCACTTCCATGTTGGGAGTTGGTTTCCCATTTTGGTCTGCTTTTGCAACCAAAAGGACGACCGACCAAAACCGCCAAAATTCCGGAGGGCTCCCCTGACCGTCAGCCGATTCAGGCGAATCGGCAGGTGTTTTACTCCGTTGGGTTTTCCGAAGTCCTCCAAAACATAAAAAGACGAGCCACCCAAAGGAAGAAGGTGTTTTGGTTGGCTTCCTGCCGTTCATCAGGGGAACTGGGTCTTGGGTCCCTGAAGCCCTGAAGCCTAAGGATCGACCCGGTGCGTGTTTTGGGTTATGCTTTGGTGGACAGTTGGTTTCCCTTTAAACCCAAGCATCAGAAACACCAACTCCAAACAAAACAACACCACTGACCATGACCCGTGGTAACTGGGAAATGCAGAGAAGTCAAGGATGGAGATGCTGGCGCTCAGCCGAGAGCTGAAATGCCCAGTGATCGACCTCTCACAGACCTTGGATCCAACCTGCGAGGAGTTCGGAGTCTTTAGCAGGGTCTGATCGACAGAAGTTGGGACCCTCATGGTGATTGTCAACTGTCCTTGTAAAACAATACCCTCCAAAAAATCTGCTGGTTTGCGAGTTTGCGCAGCCTTGAGTGGCAAAATTGCGGAATGTTGGCTGGCGTCAAGCAGAGACACGCTTCAAGCAGCCCCCCGCCCTATGCCGTCAGTCGCGTCACTTTCAAACACCCACGCGCAGCCGCGGGTTGTCATGCTCTCGGAAGCTTGCGCATATAGGCGTGCGCTGACACACCCGTATCTCACTAAAAGTAGATGGTGGTAAGGGACCAGCGCGGTACCCTGTGAGGAGCACTACGGCACGGGGGAGATTGGGCGGGTGAACGAGTTGGGCGTGCCCTGGAGTGGAGCGGAGCCCAGTGATGCCATTTGGCGCGCAATCAGCGGCAGATTTTCTTGTCGGGACCCGGTCGAAAGTCCACTCTGAAGACATCGCCGTATTTCGAACCCAGTCTTTCGTGTTCGGGCCCGAGTAAAATTTTCGGTCAATCAACAATTGGTGGTTCAGAGGACCGCATCATTGCATCGAACAGAACGGCCGCCTGAGGAATCCTTTTGTACGAAGACCTCCTTTTTCTGCTTCCCTTTGACCCTTGCCATGGAACCGGGTCCTTGGATTCTCCAAGTCCAACCGATGCTTTAGGACAACTCACTCAACTTGTCTCGCGTGCAAGCGGGAAGGACAACCGTTTGGCAAGGCAAGGGAGGGCAGTTCTGGCTCTTGTAGCACTGATATGTCTGATGGTGAAACGCATGTGTACCATGGGTGTGTCCTGCATGATCGAAAACTTACGATGGAATCAGACAAATTAACACAATACATATATATATATATATATGTATATATATATATATATATTTATATACATATATGTATTTATCATAAGCTTTGCGGCGCCGTGTAGTATTGCGAACTAGCCCTGCTGACGCTAGAATACGTTCGCAGGTTTCTCATGTTGCTCCTTGACGGTTTCCACGCTGTTTGGAGCAGCTCGCGGGCGGCGAACCGGAAGGTGATGCAGTCATAAAACACAATCAAAACACACATTGTTCAAGAACCTAAAGACGGAACGGCGGGCAAATCTTGAGAAAGAGAGCGAGAGAGAGAGAGAGCGAGAGGTAGAAGAGAGAGAGAGAGAGAGAGAGAGACAGGTAAAGAGAAAGAGAGAGAGAGGGAGAGAGAGAGAGAGAGAGAGAGAGACAGGTAAAGAGAAAGAGAGAGAGAGGGAGAGAGAGAGAGAGAGAGATAAAGTGATATCGATGGATGGATGGATGGACGGACGGACGGACGGATGGATAAGTAGGTAGACGGGTAGATACATAGATAGATAGATAGATAGATAGATAGATAGGTAGATAATCAGAGTGGGGGAAAAGGGCGAGAAAGAGAGAGAGAGAGAGAGAGAGAGAGAGAGAGAGAGAGAGAGAGAGCGAGAGAGAGAGAGAGAGAGAGAAGAGCAGAGAGGCACAGAGGGAGAAAGCAGGCTGACCGGAGGCTGGCTTGAGATTCGCTAAGGTCTCTTGCGACTTCTTGGCGCGATTGGTGACGCACGCAGTAACCCAAGGGCCCAAGCCTGCAGTGTACCGGGGCCGGCCGCGGCAAGAGGCGGGGCTTGGGGGGTGGGGGCCCGAAGTATGATACTGCTCCAACTGGGCAAACGCTTTGGGACCATCTTACATTTTTGCTTTTGAGTAAAATGGATGATGAACAAAGGAATATCCACCCTCCTTGAGCCGCTAAATGTTGAACCCACCCGAGAATTGGTCCCTTTGAAAGGAAACTCCTCCAGAAAAGGACCCCTGCTGTCAGCGCCAGGTTGACGGGAGGGGAGAGCAGAGGGCTGTTACACCTTGTGCAAAGGCTTGCGGGCAGGTGAGGGAAGGCCTACTATAGTTCACCCGGTTCGCAGTTTGTGAGCAACAGGACGTGTCAATTTTTGGACTCTCTTCTGGGTGTGTGCCAAAACATGTGTGTGTGTTTGTGTTTTCTTTCTTCTTCTTTTTGTTTGGGGCGGGGGTGGTGATGGCAACATGATAAGTGTTGTTTTGCTTTGGTTTCCCTCAAACCAAACCCAAAATGGGGACCCTCAAGAGGAACATAGTCCCATTTGCGGCAAAGAGTCCTCCGCCATGCCAAAGATGCACACACACACACAAACACAGTTCTGGCAGCCACTGCCGACTTGCTGCACTGTTTTGCGGCAGCTTAGCTTTGTGACCCATGTCTCTTCAAATTTTGCAAGTATCATCACGCGCAGCAAAGCGGTAGGATGCCGGCGAAGACACTTGTTATTTCTTGCGTTCAGTTGCAAATAATCCCCGCAATTTGTGTTCATGTGATGTGAGGATGAATCCTGTTCCAAAAGGTTTCTGGAAACGGGTATGTCAATAATCGCTTCTCCCCAATAAAAACCGTCCCCCCCCCCTGCCCCCAAGTGAAAAAACAACCTGGCGGGGAGTTTTATTATTGGGGGTCGCCGGCTTGGGCCTAGATTCAGTTGATAGCTTGCTGTTTAGTATTGGACTTGAATTGGAAAGTGGATCTCCTTTGATTTGAAGCAAAAACTGCTCAGATTGCAACTTTTAAGTAAGAACTTCGAAAGGGAGTGTCCCATGGTCAGTTTCATAAAACTATTTGCTTGTGTTGGGTTGTTTGGCGAACAGACTCTGGAGTGGGGACCCCTAACAAGCATATTTTGGGAGCTTGGTGGAAAGCATGTGTAGTCTCAGGAGTTTAGTATTGGTTTAGTATTGGCCAATTTAAATTTAGTATTGCCGATTTTTCCCCCGCGGCTCGTGGGAGTTTAATTATTGTCAACACAAAAGACTGTTTTCAGGCGTGACACAGCACTCAGCGGGATATGTTTGTTCTATTGTTGGCCCACTCCCATAGCCATGCGCATTTTGAACTTGAGAATCAGGACCGCGTAACAACCTGGTGTGTTGAAGCCAAACGTAAACGCTTGTGGCATGTGTTGTGTGTGCGTGCTTCAGTTACGTTGTTTGTGGAGAGAGTTTTCTCGATGGGCGCCCTGTATATTTTTGGCTGGCTTTCACTGCGATGCCGTCGGGCGAAGGTGTCTCATCCAAAAGCCTGCAACGCAAGGAGCGAGGATGGACTATGACCATCAGGGAGGACTGTGTTGGAACTGGGAACCAGGATGAAGCAGAACCCCTGGTTTGTTTTGATCGGGTCCCGGCGTCCTCCCTTTCAATTGGGGTTCAGACCACTTTCGGAGGGAACACCCCCTAGTAGTAAGGCGGGTTTATTAATCCGCAGTTCCCTTCTTGGACACGTGCAGAGGGGCCGCGTCGCCGCGTTAGCAGAGGCCGACGGGTCTCAACGAGCTGAAAATAAATATGAATGTTTCTCAAAATTGGCACCTAAATGGTTGGTTTCCTTTCGGCTTCCCTTTCATACCCTTCAAAAGGCGGGTTCACCATTTTGAGACACGTCTAGCTGCTCGACCACCTGCAATATGTCCACCTTGTTGCTGCAGTTGTGTCAGTGGGGTGGTCGGTGAGGTGTGGGTCAAAATTAAACCACCAGGGGACCACAGGTTTTGGTCCGTTGGTTCCATTTACCAGGGCAACCCATTTTGGGTACCCATTTTTGACCCACAGCCAAATGGCCAAATGAACATGACTCCGCAGGAGAAGAATGATTGGATCTTTGCAAAAGATTACCGCTTTGGCGGGAAGCCGGCGATGAGGAAGAAGCAAGGACTGCAGCTCACGATGAATTGGGAAAATCTCTGCGTACAACTGGAAGACAGCTGGCCCGAAAGCCTAGGCATAGTTGACCGAGTTTTATGCAACATCATGCCGCTCACAGCGCAACACAAGAGCATGATCTGATTCTGTTCTCTGAGCAAGTCATGTACGCAAGTTTCTCTAAGCAATGTTCTTTAAGCAAGTGGCTCTGCGCAAAGTTCTTTGTTGGGCGTATCCTCTGCGGGCCTGCTTTGGTTGTGATAACAAGCTTCTTAAACACACATGTGAGCCCTTTGCTGGCGTTGCATTCTGGAAACAAGTTTTGTCAAGAGTAAACTTGGTTGTTTGTTGGAAGGAGGGGTTTCCCTCAAAGAGTTAGCCTTTTGCAGTGTGGGAGCAGCAGCTTCATCGAATTGAAGCCCTTGCGGACTTTGCAGCGTTTTGGACACAGGCTTCTTGAAAAAAGTGAACCACTCGCGGACTTTGTGTTTTGGGAGGAGGTTTACTTTGCCAAGTGAAGCCTTTGCACCTTGTTGTGTTTGGAAACCAGTTGCCTTCAAACTATGCATCTTGTTGTGGACTCTTCTGTTTTGAAAACGGCCCTTTTCAAAAAGGGACTCCCGCGCCGCTGTTGCCTCCGTGGGAAATTCGTCGCGTCATGGGAAACAAACTGGTCCGAAGGGACACCAAACACAAACCGTCATGTTGGGGGCGTTTGGGGGTCAATTCTTTTTTGGGTTGTAAAGGGACACCAAAAAGTGGGGGGGGACCCCCATCTTGAGACCTCATCTCTGATCTTCCTTTCCAGGAGACGGAGGGGCCCCGCCAATGTTTAAGCTGGGAGCTCTTGACTCCTTTCTGCTGGGCGCCGGGGTGGTGATCCTCGTGAATGTGGTGCTCATTGCGCAAGGCGGGACTCCGTTAGCCTCGCTTTTCGGGGTTTAATGGGTTAACCACTGGTTTTTAGCTTTTTTGTTTGCTTTTTGTAGCTTTGCTGGGTTTAGCTGTTGGGTTTCGGTAGTAAACCCACTAAAAAATAGACAACTTTTAGCCGGGGATCTGAGCACAGCGGAGTTGCCGGGCTCTTCTTGAGCTCCGGTTTTTCTCTGTGAGGAAAGACCCTGGCTAGTGGCAATCGACAAGTTCCACGACCTTCCTGGCATCGCTTTTAGGTTGCCAACTCTCGGTGAGTTTCTCACCTTCTTAGGTTAAACTGCCTTTTTTGGGGCAGTTTTCGGGGACCCGAGTTGTTTTTTTTGTTATTTTGCAGGCTGCACAGGGTCCCTTGTTTAGATGCACACACCTCGAAATCCTTGTGAAGCAGGTGGTATTGGATGTGGGTGTGTTGTTTTTGGGAAACCCGCTTTCGGATGGCTTTGAAAGGAAACCAAGAGTCAGAGGAAAACCACCCCATTTCGGAAGCTCCCCAGTATTTTGAAACTGAAACCAAACGCACCAGGGATCCCCATCCACCTGTTTCGCCACGTAGCCAAACCCAACGCGGTTCTCGCCCGAAGCCTATGGTTGCCAAGATCCCACCAGGGGCGATTCGAACGCCTTGTTGGGGTGACTTCCATAAGGAGACCTTTCAAATTGGCGGTGGTCCTTTTGGTTTCCCTTTGTCCACCACCAAGAAGAGCGTGTTCCCTCCAAAACAGCACAGCCATGTGAGAATCGGGTTTGACGGCGGCCGTTTTTCTGGGGCTGGGGCTCCTTGCTTGGATGTTGAACTTAATCAGTAGTTTGTATATAACCGTGATTATAGCTAACTGGGGTGATTTTTGTCCTTTTACAACCCAAAGCTCTACTTACTAAGTTGTTTGAAGGGTTGTCTATCACCAAGTTCATCACCAACTCAAAAAGTTGTCCCCTGCCACCATGGTTCTAACCTACTTCTCTGAGCTTGGTTGACCACCCAGTTGTGGCCTTCCCCCCCTGGCCTTCGGGGCGGGGGTCCCGTCGTCCCCTCCCCCGGTTCTGCGTAGGCAACAGCCCCCTGGGCTTCGACCGCACGGAGTTCGAGCAACGCCTCGAGGTCCAGGGCTTCAAGGCGAGCGACACCGAAGCCCCGGCTCTCGGAAGCCCCGGGGCTTCCGCGGCGGCGGAACCGGCGGGGAAGAACTCGATCACCCAGCTGCAACCGGTGGGTTGCTTCATTGTTTCTTAATTTATTTATTTTTATTTGAAGAAGGGTTCCCTTTCAACTCACTCAACCCAAAAAAAGGATGCCCTGTTTTTGCCCATGGAAATCCACTGGGCATCTGAGTTCAGGCAGCACCCGGGAAAGTGGTGGCACTGGGAGTGCTGGGATTGCTGGGAATTGCTGGCACTGGAATAGTTGTGGGTAACTAGGAAACACCAAATCACCAATTGGAGGGAAACTGATTTCTGGGGTCTGCGATGAACCATATTCTATTGGGGGGAAATATGCAACAGGCTCAGAAATTTGTGCAGCCAAAATGGCTCTTTCGTGTTTGGAGTTGGTGCCTTGTTTTTCTGGGAATGCCAAGAAAACCAATCAGTTGGGGGTTCCACTATTTGTATAGATAAAATAATCATATGTTATGTTTTTGGGCAAACATGAACTTATTTGTTTGCTTATATGTGAACCAACCGGCCCACCCGGAATATTTGATAAGCCGGTCCGACAGCCCTGAAAGGGGACACTCAGTCACTCCCCGGTCAACAAAATATGGGGTTAACATTAGTGGTTCAAACTTGAGGCATCACCCCCCCAAGGGAAGCTCACCTGAAATGGGCCAAACAAGGTTAAAGTCACCATCCAAATCACTAAAAAGGGAAATGCGGGGATCGGTGATTGTTGGCAAAAGTCAACTCATGTGCACTTAGTTTGATTCCTTTTTTTGTTCCCCATCCACTTGGAGTGGGGACATTTACAGTATATCATTGTCTTGCCTTGGACCAAAGGTTGACCTGTTTTTTTGAGGAACCTTCATATAACCAGAGGTTCTAATGACTTCCTGAACTTCTGTTGTTTGGTTTTGGTTCCTTTTCTCCACCAGCCAGTTGTTGCCTCGGCTCGGATCCGTTCGGCCCGGATTCGAGCGTTCCTTTCCCGAAAGTCACCGAGCCTCCCAGTTTCAGCAGAAGCCCCGGTGGATTTTCATGGGCTTGCGGTAAGGTGTTGATAGTTGTCCATTGGATGTGTACCACATAAATAGACACAAACATGATTGTTAGGATAAGCACAAACCCAAACCATATGCCATGTTGTTCGATCAAGGCACTATCAGCTTCCATTGGAATGAGGGTGGTTTTAGTTTCAATCCAGTACCAGACTCAACCAACACAAAGTGAACGTTTTGCTGAAAGTCTAAGTCTGAGTCTGGCCAACCAATCAATTCGCCTCTAAACTTACAAACGCTTGTCTCACTCCCAGAGTTTATGGACTTTCGTCACACTTTTTGTGCTGGAGCCATTTTGGTGGTAAACAACAAGTATGGCTGCTGTTTTGGCCAATCTCCATCAGCGAGTTGACTTTTCGCAGGGTTGCAAGCGTTCGCGGAGGCCAAGTCTGGCTGACAAGAGATGGCTCTGAGCGAGCGGGCGATGTCGGGGAGGTCGCGAAAGAGCAACTATCACTTTCTAAAGTTTCTAAAAAGCCCGGGTGCTCAGTGGCACACTCCTCAGAATTAGCTCCCCTTTTTGCTTTTTTGCTTTTTGGGGTCCCTTTGTTTTCCACTAACCAGGCAAAAACAATAATTCTTTGCTGGGATCCTAATACCAGCCTAGACTCTACATGCCGTTGTTGGAATTTCATGAGTGGCCAATCCACAAAAGGGCCCCCCTTTGTCTACCAGCGTCACCGGATAAGTTGGTGTTGTTTTTTTCCAGTTCAGTGGGATGCTCCAAATATCTTTTTCGTTTGGGCACCGAACATATGTCAACCGCAAGGTCCAACCTGTTTTTTTCTACCGAACGGGGCCACTGAGCAACTGCGGATATGATGTCTCAACAAAAGCGATCCCGCGGCGGCAGAAAGGACAGCAGCTGTGGAACCCACCCAAGGCCCGAATCCAATGGAGCAGCGTGCCATTGCAAGTGGTTCTGCCTCATGTTTTGATTTTTTGTTTCAAGGGGATCGTAAAACTTTATAACCCTGTTTGAAGAACCAACTGGGTTGGGGGCGCTACTGGTCTCAGGCATACATGTGTGCTGCATGTTGTGGAATCGCTTGAACTCAATAAATTGTCCTGGACGAGCCCATCCCATCTACAGGTGATTACCTGCCACTTGTCTACTTGTTTGATCAGACGTGTCTGTGAAGCCACAATGACTTGATGAAGGGTTGAAGGCCGCAGACCGAACTACAAATTTATGCGGTAACCGTGAGATATTTGCATGGTTTTGGCTAGAGTCCTTCCAGACTGGGTTTTCATTTGGACTCCTGCGTTTGAATCCGGGGGCTTCGTCAAGAATGGCATATTTTCAGCATGTCGGCTGCGCGGACGGGATTCAACAGACCCCAAATTTTGATCATTGTTTTCCGAAAAGGAAGCCGAACTCATTTCCTGAGTTCCTGGAGTTTATACTTTTCGGGAAGACCATTTTAGTGGTATACGAAAAGTTCAGACGGTTTCTGGCCAGTCCACTCGTTCGGAAGTGCGCAAAAGGGGGTGTCCCCCTTGTTTGCCAGACCCTCTAGCACCAGCTCGCCATTTCAGCTCATCGCCGTGGGACGGCCGGCATGGAGGATGCCCAGATAGATGGTTTTGTGACAAAATAAGATCTCACTACCAAAAAGTCCTGAAACAAACCCCATATGCAACCGGTTGAATACCCCTGGAGTTTGATTTGGGTGGGGAACCCTGTGGTTGCCTCCAACGGCTGAATGGAATCACAAAGCTCGATACCACCTGTTTGTTCTGGGTTACCTTTTTGGTTGCATTCTGTGGTCATTTTTTCTTGTAGACAATGTTTCAATCCTAGGCTTGAACAATGACAACTCTTAAACCCTATGTTTGGGGCTTGAAATTGATGTCTGGCAAAACAGGGGCACCCTCAAAACGGTAGTTTTTGTTTTTGGCTGAGGGCCCAAAGTCTCGAAGTGTACCCGCACATTGTTTTCGGCTTTCGCTGCGGAATGAATGGCACCATGGCAGCGGCCTCAGCGATGGGGAATGAATCGGTTCCATGATCAGGGGATCATTTGAGAGGCAAAGATCGGACTCTGGAGTGGTTGTTTTGGCCAATCGCAGGGGGAAATGCAATAGCCCCATCCCCATGTCGTAGGAACCCTTCAGAAGGGAAGGTCAGAGCTACTTTGAGCTGGTTCCGGAAGGTTCTCTACACAATTTGCACATCTGGCAAGCTGTGAGTAAAACCAGCCTTACCCACGAAGGTGCCTTTCTGGATTCCTTCTTGCAGCTTGGTGAAGCACCGCCTTGGCTACGGTGCCCTTTGCCAGGATTTGTCCAACGCGTTGTGGCACCCTGTTGAGGCTTCCCCAAACGTGGAACCAACCCCGAACAATAGAAGCTTTAGCTACCAGGGTTACCAACCAAATGGGTTCAGGGGGTTTAGGGGATTTTTTTGGGGTTTAGGGGTGTTCTGTTGACTCAGTCTTTTGACCATCTGATGAACGGGTGACTTTGGATGAGGGCACTTTTGTCGCAACGAGTAAAGAGTTACTCGGACTCGCATATTGCCCCCAGCATCACGATTCCAGTCGCCACCCTTTAGTCTTCGCTCCGTCAGGTTGACCATGTGCCCCGTGAGAGACACAGAAGTCATGCACAACGGATAAGCAACGTATCTTTAAAAAAAAGAAGAAGAAACAAACAACGGGTAGAGAGGTGATTAGTAAGGGATAGTCTCTGTCAGAAAACAGGTCCGAATATCCGCCTTTTTTGTTCTTTACCAGGCTTAGACCGCTTAATACCAGTTTTTAATTGTGACTCAGGTGTAGCTGGGGAATGGGGCAACCTACAGGGTGCATGCTGGGGCCTGACATGACTGCAGTGTTCAGAACCTGTGTCCTCGCACCCGGCCGCTTTCCCAACACGAAAGTTTGGATTCAGGGGGTCGGTCTCCCCTTGGTGCCATTTAAGGCATTCTGGAAACGGTTCCACCCCCAAAAAAGAAACAACCACACACACACACACTTGTTTGGCTCAAACTGCTAAGTCCAAGAGCAAGCGCCTCGGATCCCAAACAGTTTCGACCAGAAAATTCAGCGTCTGAGAGCCGCAGTCAAGTCAGCGTCGCTTGCTGAAGATCCTTTTTTTTGTTGTCGTGCGCACGTTTCGCGAAACGCCCGCGACGCCTCCGATGACGTCGAGCGATGCTCCGGCGACCGCGCTGACAAATCACGCAGATCCAGAACCTTTGCAGAACCTCGCAGCGTGCCGGGCTCAGAGCCGAGAACGCTTGCGTATGCCATGGGGGGAAGCATAAGGGGTAAGCTTGGATGCGTTGCCCTCGGGGAAGTCACCAAAAAACACATGTTGATGTATGTCAAGACCTTTGCACTAGGACTTGTGCGACGTTTCAATCAAGCATTGCTGTTTTCCAATGAAGAGGGGCTTCTTTGCTGCCCGTCGGGCGACTGGAACCCGGGCTGAGTATTTCCGTAGTTTACCCGAAATCTTGGGTGTACCTTTTTTTTGGTAAGGGTACCCCTCTTTGGTAGGCTTTGCGGAGAAACCAAAAGGAAAAAAACAACGCCATTTTGGGGGTTCCCCCAAAAAGACACACTTGGTGCAACTCCGGCCATCAGTGTTATCCTGGTTCCCTTGTGGGAAGGGTTTCTCTTTAGATTCGACCAACAAAAGGGTGTTCACTTTTTCCATAGAGGCCTACCGTGCTGCTCAACCGAGTGGCTTGCCTTCTTTCGCACATTGGGATCAGCCAATTCGGAGCAGACGCTGGGGTCTCCAACACGGTTTTCTACATTAGGGTTGACAATACGTAAAATAATAAATAAAGGAAGTAACTGAATAGATAAATTCAGACAAATAAGTAGACGCACATATATAAATATAAATATATCAAACATCATACGACATAAAATTTGGTCTGGAATCAGCATGGTGTACCCAAAGCTCCATCCTCAGCGCCCAGACCCAACTGCTGGCCGCTGCCGCCAGGTTTTACGATTGAGTTTTCGTAGGTACAAGGGCGGTGTACTCTTAGTGGTTTGGAACCAAACCGGTAGTTTGGAGGTGCTCCGGTGGTTTCCCATAAATCCAACCCGCCAATTCAAGCAACCAAGGGCTGAACACTTAACCCCTTGCATTTCTGGCTCATCTTGAGATGGTCCCAAAGATCGATGTTTTTTGGTCAGGTGCTTCGCAGATCCCCGCTTCGTTTTCCTTTCAGGTTGTACAAGGGTGGTGCTAGGAGTTCCTGCTTCGGGTATACGGAACTGGCATTTTTTTTCTTCTTCGAAATCTAAATTTCCACAAGGTCGTTTCCACTGGCACACTTTTATGACGTTTCGCCCTGTCAGTTTTGAGTCCACGAGATTCTTTTGAAAGAGCTAGCGGCAACTCGGGGGGCGCCTGAGGCCGATGCACCAGAGCCTGGGGTCTCTGCACCCGACGGCCGCCCGGAGTCCCAGGTGCTCATTTGACCGGCGGAAGGCGCTCGGACCTTTGGGATGAATCTGAAAAAGGGAGGATGGTGGCAGGATGGGTTGGAAGGAATCATGAATGGAAGGATGGGATGGGATGGGATGGATGGCGTGCGCTGCCTCGCAGCGCAGTCCCTCCTCCCATCGGAACAACTCCGGCTGGGAGTTCAACCTGCCATTGCCGCGTCAGAAAGCGCAGTGCGGGAAAGGGTGGTGCAACGCAGGCCCGGCCGGCACCACCAGCCATGAAGTCAAATTCCATGGCTGGCTGGCAGAACGTTCCATCCTCGAGATGCCACATCTCCCCGAGTCTTCCTGTGATCCCAGCCCGAGGCATCCCACTGCCGATTTACCCCTGACTAGGCAATTGGCTCAGTTCAGTTCAAGTTGATACCAACCCCCGCAAGTCACACAGCAATATGCTGGGCGGGTCAGTAAGCGAAGCCTGCAAGGCCTGCCTGGACTTGAACAGCGGGTTCGAACCCACAAATAGCTTCCTGAGAACCTGGTTGCTGCGTCCGTCGACACAATTGTCTTGGACATCGGCCCGGCCAAACGGTACCCGTGTTTGTCACCGGATGTCCACCTCTCTTTGTGCTGGCAAGCACTGGGTTACTTCCGTTACGGTTTCCTTGTGGATGGTGCTTGGAATGGCTGATCAAACCAAACCAACAAGTTGTTTTGGTTCCCAAGTTAGTCCAATATGAGCGGCTCTCAAAATTATGGACCCCAGGTGATTGATCTCCTTTTAGCCTCCTCTTAACACCATGCCACTAGCAAACGCAAAACATTTGAGAAACACCCGTACATTTTCGCAACCACTTCCCTTGTGGGAAAGCAACAGTCCCAGCCTCTTCCCGAGTCCTAGGCAACCTGGAAACAGGGGCTGGCTGTGGGGGCAGGGAAGGGAGGGTACCTCAAGAACGACCCAACTTGATACAGGCTTGTGTGTGCATATATATTATATGTGTGCGTGTGTGTCAAAATAGGGGACAGATGGTGTTTTTTTCCCTTTGGATTGTTCTTTATCCCACCCCAAACCCAGTACTGTCCATGAGCCTGGTGTAGGAGTTGAGTGCGCACTGGCATTATACACTTTGTGAGGGATGGACTTGCTATACGTGTGGAGTCTCAGTGGTATGCATCGCAGTTTTGTGGGGGGACCAACTTTATGGTGAGGAAATGTGGTTTCTCATCCTGACAGATACTCCGGAGAGAGCCTTGGTGGCAAACTGGGGCAGCGGCCAGGTACATGACATGCCCCTCTTTCAAAGGAAACCTGAATGAGGTTTGAGGGTATCCTGAAATGCCACACCATCCGTTTGGTTGGTGTAGAAGTCCCGGACAAACGCAGAGCGCATACGCCCCAGGCTCCATCATTTGCGGAGCAGCAACAGTGTCTTGGCCAAAGGGAGATTGCTCGCACGCAAAAAGAAACGACCTTTTAACCTTTCGGCCATGATCTTCCAGGTCCAGGTCCTTCGGGAGGTTGGCGAGTATTTGATGTCTTTAGTTTGTCCCAGTGCCAAGCGAAGCGCGAACTTCTCAGCTTGGTATTAGCCGCTGACTAACCTGGGCAAATGTCATGAGCTCACCTGGGGGTAAAACAGGCTCACCCCATGATGAAGGTTCCTTGCCTCGGGTGTTCTTATTTCCAGTCTGCAAATTAGAGTGCTTGGTCTAGATAAATGAATCCCCGAGTGATTCATCGCGGAGTTGATCTTGGGCCACAACATATTTGCTTAAGAATATGCTTATTTCCCTCTGTTGGTTTTAAGGGCTAATTGATCTCACCACCGGACATGTTGTCTCATTTTTGTCCAGACCCTCACTCGCAAATGTTCCATGGTCACAAACCCCATTTTTGTTGTTAAGAGGAATGGTCATCCACCTAGTGAGGATCTTAGAAGCCGTTCTAAGGATTCCTGTTCCTTTCCCAGCAAACTGCTCGGACGAAACACACGCGCCGAAACGCGCCAAACGAAACGCGCCAAACGAAACTCGCGAGGCGAGTCCAGAAGGTGGCAGAGGCCACGGGAGCCACCACCGCAGTGCCTTGGATCGAGGTTGGGTTTGTTCTGCCTTGGAGGTTCAACATGGAAAATCCTCACCAACCGGAGGTTTGGGAACCACCAAGAACTGCCATGTTGACCCCAGAAAAATATAACCCCTATTTGTTTCTCTTTATGGGGGGGTGTCCCTGGTTTTAGTGGGGATGTATCACTCTTGGAGGGGAACCCCTATATTTAAAAACAGGAGTTGATTGGGGGTCAACTTTAATAAGTAGCTTACTTCACCATGGTGCAACTGGGGGAATCGTCGTCCCCTTATAACTTCTAACTTACGTTTTAACCTAATTGCTAAGTTGGTTGAACACCCAGAGTAAATCCACCCAGGGATGTGGGAGGCGTAGTTGTTGTGGCTTTACAGGGAAACCAAAACAAGAAACAACACCAAATTGGGCCTTTGAGCGTTCACTTGTTGGTTGGACATGCGCATTTTTCCACTTACGAAAACTTAAGCACTCTTTAGACCAAGCCTGTGTTCTTCAAAGGGGGCCGGGGTCGAGTTGAAACGATTTTCTTCCAGCTCTTCGCGCTGAAGGAAGCCATGAGGAAGTCATAACGACGACATATCGATAGAAATGCATCTGCGTTCCCTCAAGGATTCCATCACATGTCGACCCTCGGCACCTATTCTTCTAAGGCGCATCCCTGTTGCTCAAAGTGATGGGATGGCCAAGCTGTGCAAACCAAGGGATTTTGTGCGTTGCTTTCCTTATGATGGCCAGTCTTTGTTTTTCATCAAAGTGCAACCCAAAAGTGGACATGTGCACCAGCAACGGCTTTCTGTCGAGAGCATCCCGGGCGCTGTCCAAAAGGCAGTCCTTTAGGCGTGATTCAAGATTTGTCCTGTCGGTGGTTAAAACGACAAATCCAACTGGGCTGTCGAAACGAGGAAACGAGTGGCCAATCTGTTTGATATGCTCTTTAAGGCGGCAGGCGCCCCCAACATGGGGCCGTTCTGTGGATGGCATCCATCCGAAAATGGAGCATGGATCCCGAAGCTTTCATGCGACTTTGGAGGTGTCCGTGAGGCTTTCCGCCGATGGGTGGCTTTCCGTCAGTGAAACCAATTGCAGCAACAGGTTCAATTCAAGAAGCCCGACGGCGGATGGTCGGTGCTCCTCTTTTTAAGCCGAAAATCTCGCAAAGGCATAATTGTTTTGTAAAGAACAAATATCAGAATGAGAAAACGTCTGTCCTGCAATCCTTTGTTTTTCCTAAGTCAACACATCGGGACATGTAGTGCTCCCTCCCCCCATGCGCCCGCGGCTTAGGCGGCGACGCAGGCGCTGCAGACCACGTGCTGGGACACCAACGCGGCATGTGAGAAGATCATGGTGGCTAAGGAGGCGGCCGTCAGGGGGTTCATTCCATGTCCAATGTAGGGAACTCATCTTCTGGAGCCGGCTCGAAACCTGAGATCTATTCTCCACATCTTTTCTGGCATCGATTTGATTTAATGCCAGATTTCTCCAAAATGTCAACATGAACCATGTAGCTCATCAGCACCAGCACCTGTGCGAAGGCGCCCTGATCCGGTTTGGGGGGAGTGGATTGCATGGAATCTTTAGACGGACCCATGCCTAGGTCCCCACAGCTAGGTGCCCTTTCTCACCAACTTCTTTGGTTGGGAGGGTTCCCCTACTAAAATAGACTACAAAAATACATCGGGCACCCTTATTCTAACCTCTCTGCTGGAGGACCTAGCCATTTCCAATGTAGGGAACTCGTCTTCCATTTGAGCCGGCTCCAAACCGGGGTAGATGAAGGTTAGGCACAGTCCCGGCCAGAAACAGCTGTCGCCTTTGCATGTCCTTACATGGTGGGTCAACCGTTTCTTCCATTTGCTGATTTGAGGGTTCCCTTCGTATCACCCCTGGGTTCAATCATTGGCTTCCATTTGCTGATTTGAATATGTCTTTTGTTGTTTTCCCCTGTTGGCTTTAAAGGGACTCGATGTCACTGCTGGACTTGTTGGGTTTTTCAGGGGACTTCAGCAAGTGGAAGTAAAAAAAACAAAAAAAGAAAAATAACCCGAGAGAAAAGCCAAAAGGTGGATCGATCCCGGCGAAGGCAATTTTCGTCTGGGATCCACTGGGTTCAGCGTACCAGCTTACCTTTCCAACGGTTTGGCCCTTGGTTCCTTCGGGTTCCGGCAAAAAGTATGGCGAAGGCGGCTCGCTGGTCTTTTGAGAGAGCGCCAGGGGTTTTTGCACAAGCCAAACATAGGGGGCGCCCTATTTTAAGACACACTCATGTGAAGTGAATCAGGAAATGACAGTCAGGAACTTGGCATGTCAGGAAGCCAAGTGTTCCAAATCTAAAGCAAACCTAGCAAACCTTTTCCAACCCCGAGCTGACCCTCTGCTTGCTGGTGCTCAGCAAGGGAATGAGTAAATGACCCCTAAAGACCATCTCCTTTGGCTTCCTTTAAAGGAATCCCGACGTTCATTCCCTCATTCCCTACTGAGCACCAGCAAGTTTAACCAAGCCCCTGTCAACTCACCAAAGCTAAAACAAACACAAACCAGCGCGAAACCAATTCTAGAAAATCTCTGAGTTCACCCTCTAAGCTCACATAAGCCAAACTTCAACCAAGCAACCCGAATCCCATCCTGTCGGTAGAGGTGCCACATGTTGTTTCCTGACTCAAATATCCACTATGTTGTTTTTTGTGGGGTAGAGTTGCGGTTAGCTTCGGGTTTGGCTTTCGCTCTGGTTTATGCTTGGTTTGGTAGTTTTAGAATAGTTTAGGGTGGGTGTAGGGTGGGTGTAGGTTTGTTTATGATCGGGTTCACGGTTTCTTTAGAAGGCTCATCGCAGGCTTATCCAAAAGACGTCAAAGGGATTTGGACCCTTTGTGTCCTTTTCGTTTCCGACCTCAAAAAGCAACCCTCAAACGCAACACATATGGCTGTGGGTCAAAATTGCACCACCAGCGGACCACTGGCTTTTGTCCTTGGTGCCATTTACCAGGGTTCCATTTTGGGTACCTATTTATGACCCGCTGCCACAAATAAATATATATATATAATGTACTTAGGTGCATTTTGCTTTAACTTTTTGCCAACTAATGGGTTTTTCATTAAACCACTAAACGTTAAGCTTTTAGCGGGGGAGCAGAAAGCAACCGAGTCTATGTATATATATATATACATTTCCCTCCTGAGCGCTTGCCGAGCTGAGCCCTGCGACAGGCGACGCGTCAGGTGCTGAGCCGTGACACCGGCCACGCAGGCCACACGAGCGGAAGCCTCCGCCAGGCGCGGCTCGTGGTTTTTGACTAGGTCCCCCAGCTAGGTGCTCTTTCTCACCCTTTTTTGGTTGGGAGGGTTCCCCTACTAAAATAAACAGAAACAAGTTGGTACCCTTATTCTAGCCTCTCCACTGGAGAACCTGGTTGAGGCGATTTGTCTCGGAATGGATGCATCGCGTCTCTGAAAACGGGGAGCCCTTTTTCGGGGTGAGGTTTAAAGGACCAAAGGGACACCACTTAAGGTTGACCCCAGATGGATAAACCCCGGTTTATTAATAGGGGGGTTTTGTTTGTTTGGTTTGCTTGCTTGTTTGCTTGGTGGTTGTTTGCATGCGTGCGCGCTTGGTGTCTTTGTCTCTTTCGTGTTTGTTTCTTTAGATTGTTTGTTTTTGGTTTGCTTATTTTGATTGATTGATTGGCTTGCTTGGTTGCTTGGTTTCCTTGGTTCGCTTGGTGTGTTTAATTTGTTTGGTGTGTTTGGTTTGTTTTGTCTGTGCTGTGTTTGTTTGTTTATTTTATGTTTTTGTTTGTTTGGTTGATTGGTTGTTTGCTTGTTGGTTGCTTGCTTGCTTGCTTGCTTGCTTGCTTGCTTGCTTGCTTGCTTGCTTGCTTGCTTGCTTGCTTGCTTGCTTGCTTGCTTGCTTGCTTGCGTAGTTTTTTGTTTTTTGAGTTGCTACTTGGGAACAACCAGGAGGTTTGGGAATGACCTGTTTGGGGATCCACAAGGAAGCCATCTGGGATTTAGGATAGTTCCCTCATTCCTGGCTGAGACCCAGCAAGATAATGTTGACCCCAGGGCGTTCCTTTGGTGTTTAGCTCTTTAGTTTGCTGGGGATGTCCTTTTAGAGAAGTTGAACTTTGAGCGGGGGATCTGAGGATGGCCCAGAGTTGGAAAGTTGATGGCACCTTTGCTAGTCCTCCATGCTGAGACCCACCGAGGATTGTGCCAACTACTTTCATCCTTTTTTACCTTTGGTATCCTGTGGTACCCTTTCCGAACTTTTCAGCTTGAAGGGAATCCAAAAGGACAACTTCATTTGTTTGGGGTCCACCTAGTTTAACATAACACTACTCATTGTGTTTTTTGAGGGCAGTGTACCGTGCTGGCTACGCATAACAAGCTACTTTGGTAAGGGGAGCTTCCCATGGAGGTTCCCTGTCTAGACACCCACACGCATTCGACATTGGCCACAGGTTTTTGTTTTTGTTTTTTGTTGTTCCAATGTGTTCTTTCCCCCCCCCCCCCCGAATGTCCTTCATTATCCCTTCCAGCTAGCACCCCAGGTTTCGCTCGGTTGCTCTTTGACCTTTGTCCCATCTAAAACTTCAACTTGTTTGGGAACATGATTATGTCTCACTAACTTGCAACAAGTTCGCGGGGCGAAGACCAATACAGTGACCCCCCTCCCCATTAGTTAAAAGATGGAGCGGGGCGGGTAATTGCCTTATGGAATTTCAGGCAGGCTAAACACTCTGGAATTCGGGGGGTTCAGACAATGGGAACCTCGGTTTGCATTCTTTTCAGCGATAGGCCAACGGAAATCGAATGCGAAAGCCAGCTTGCCGGTTCCTTGATTTTGTGGGATGGGCAAAGAGCCCATTGCTTACTTGGGGCTAGGAATGGTCACGGATTCTATTTGGCTGTTTCCTTTCGGTTTTTTAGGGACTGTTTCCATTCTCTCGGTTCGCTCTGGCCGTCCAAAGGCCACCGGCTTCGAAATTGGAAATTGGGGGGGGGGGGGGCGCGAATGGGAGCAACCGCACCGCAAATTGAAAGTTGCATGGACCCGGTGGGTTCCCCCAAAAACCTCACAGCCAGCAATCCCTTTAAGCCAACAGGTGAGATTCCGGGATGCAGAAGTGAAGCCTAGGGAGTCCTGAGGACAGCATCGGGTTGATTGAATTTCTTGCATTGTGGGCATTTGTCAGATGTTCATCCCTTCCGTTTGTTTCTATTGTTTTGTTATTTGCTTACCTCAAATGGTCATACCCTGACATCTATCCTTACCGGGTTATTCTGGCTTTGTACGGTGGCCTTCAAGGGTACCCCAAACATCATTCTTCCAAATGACTTAAAGGTGGGAAATGTCATTTGGAGTACTGAAACTACGACCTGGAGTCCGTACCCTGAAGGAAGGTTCTCAGAAGCCTTCCTGTATTGAAGCTCTAACACAGCGGATCGCAAATATCACTATAGTAGGTAAGCAGCCATGTTCCATTCAAAGGTTTGATCGGGTGGTTCCCTTGGCTACCTACAAACCATAGAAATGGAATCACGGGGTAAGGTTCCAAGAGCCTTTCCGGGGACAAACGGGAGCCTTGCAGTTTTGCGAGGCATCACCGCGAGGTGTCATGGAGGACGGATGTGGGGGGCAAGCCAGGGGGGTGAGGGGTGGCTTCACTCGCCGTGTAGGAGGTGGCAACTACCCCAAGCATGTTTATGTGTTTACTCACTTCAAACATGTATCATCGGTTGTTAGTACAAGGTGTAACACTTACCTATTTAAATTGTTTTAGGAGCGCTTGGAAGACGATGTTGAACCCGATTCATCAAAGGGCACCAAATACTTCAATGTTTTCCAAAGTTATCTTCTACCCTGGGTCCCTAATACGATGTGTCTTGCTGGCTTGGACATACATGGGACTTAATCCGGAGAAATCAGTTCTTTGTGTCCGGAGTTTTTTGTCCGGAAACAACACATCCCCCAAACTGCCGATTTCCTTGCATCTTCTTTGTACAAGAGTGTTCTGCCAACAAATTTCCAAGGAGGTAGAATGTGGCCACCCCCAATTACTCAACAATATAAATTAGAAAGCCCAAAAACAATGGACATGTGCTGGGCGGCAGTTTTCTCATTTTCAACATAATGGACATGTGCTGAAATAATACTACTGGCATGGGGGGGGGGGGAAGGCTTTCTTCTGGGTCGGGAGGTTGGAGAATAATAATAATTGGGGGGGGGGGGAGGGCTTATTTCAAGGCCGGGGGGAATAATAATGGTAGTAGAAATAATAATCGAAATAATACTGGCCCCAGAACCGTTCTATTATTTTCCGGGCGCATTTTGAAGCGCGGGAGGTGGGGAAACAACAATAATAATGATGGCCCTGGGGAGGGGGAGGGGAATGCATTCTTCTGGGGTCGGACAGTGAGAAAATCATAGTGATAATGGCTGCCCGGGGGGGGGGGGGGAGGGAGGGCTTGATTTGAGGCCGGGGGGGAATAATAAGAATAGTAATAATAATAATAATAGTAGTAATGCCCCGGGGGCGTTTTATTGTGTTTTCAAGGGCTTGTGTTGAAGCCCGGGAGGTGGGACAATATGTAACAATAACACTGGCCCGGGTGGGGAAATGCACTATTCTGGGTGCGACCCCCCCCCCCCCACACCCCCGCACGGCCCCAGAATAATGCCTCCCCCTCCCCTCCCGGGCCTCAAAACAGCACCACCACCCCCCCTCCCCACCACCATGAATAATCATTTTCTTCAAAACAATGCCCTTTTTCTCACCCACCCCGTCCCCCCCTCCCTTCCCCAGACCCTCAAAATTCCCGCCCCCGCCCAGTATTTGTATTGTGCGGCCCGAGAGGGGGAAAATACTACTAATACTGGTCCCGGGCAGGGGGGCTTTATTTCGGGGCCGAAGGTGGGAAAACAATAGACTGGCATTATTTTGCGGCCCGGCAGGTGGGAAAATGCAAAGTGGTCCACGTTGCATGGCCAGAATTTGTCAGCTGCCTTTTGCCAACCAAGCCTGCTTTGCTAGAGTCGCCGCAAAGCGGGGCCTGTGGCGCCGCAAAGCGGGCACAGTGAACCTTTTGAAAGCAGGCGATTTGATTATTTTGTGGTTTTCGCCAAAGCAGCTTGAAACTTGATTAGCTATGATTCTTGTGGGACGCCCGGGTGGAAAAAAACGTATATAGTCAGCAGCCAATGCACGCATGAGGGCTGCTGCCAGATCGAGGACGCATAGATTTTGCTGGCACGCAGCGGGGTCGGTGCTGCTGCCAGGGTCGGTGAAGCACACATGCGTTGCGGGGTGTGCTTCGCGCCAGCCGGCAGCGCTCATGTGCTCGTTGTGCTGTTACCGGCTTGGTTTGAGGTTGGTTTTGGGGTTGGTTCGGGATTGGTTCGGGGTTGGTTTATAACTTCCCTTGCTGTGTCAGAAGGCGGCTTCGAAGGCGTCAAGAGCAAAGGTGCGGTCCATGTCGCCCAAGCAGCTGCGTGCCTCGGCCGTGACAGTTGTTGTTGACAAACAGCTGCCAGTGTGTATTTGGCGCAGCATCGGGCCAAGGCCGCCACGCGCGGAAGATGAGGGAGGCACGTAAGTAGCCCTGGACCTTTTCTTTGTCTAACTCGTTGCCGCTGCGATCGTCGCACTTTTAAACAACATTCGGGGTTTGCAACTTGCAACCCTATAGTGGCTCTGTGGCATTTACCTCAGTTTGTTTTCATGGTGTCAGAACTTATCATCTTGTGAAAGTGCGATTGATCAGCATGCTTTTGCAAGTGCGCGGGCAAGGGCGTGGATTTTTCCGCGCATGATTAAGTTGCGAGCATTAATTCATATGCGAGGAGAAAAGCGGGCCTAGCTGACAGGGTGTGGTTGGTCGTAAATCTCTAGATCCAATAGGAGCAGTTCCTTTTACCCCAAACTCTCACTTGCACAAAGTGTGTTTTACTTGGTACTTAGCTTGAGCACCCTTGCAGAATGCTCGAATATTGTTTTTGCTTGAAGAAATGTTATGTCGGAGATGATAAACTACTCCTTGGCCAACTACCCCCCAAAAGTTATTTGACTGGGGCTAAAATAAGATTCAACTGGGACCCTTGCCAACAAGACCCTTTACATTGTTCAAGCGGCGCAACGCCACTCCCGCAACCAAGTGACAAAACAAAAGTGAAGCGCGGTGGCAATTTGTTCCTGATATGGCTCTGAGTATGTTTTCCCGGCCACGCGACCAATTCGCGTTTGAGCCGTCGTTTGCTATGCGAGGAGGAAAACCAAACAGCACCAACACACAACAAAAGGATCAGACTTTGGGGCCTCACGTCGAGTGACCCCAAGACGCTGCTTCCAGTCGGCAGGGCCATCACGCTTATCATCAGTGGTGGCAAGTGGAGTACCCTATCAGTCAGTCGCTCGAGTCCAAAACCATAGCTCGATACTCGATGTGTGCTAGCGTTCAACGATGATTGTACGCAAGTGGTTACGGTCATTTCCCCTGTCTACATGAGGTGCACCGAGGGTGATGCCAGTGTCGTGCAAGCGTCCGCGACTGACGCTCGACTCTCGCTGCCTGAAGCTCAGATCGAGTCATTGTTCTCAATTTGCCTGCAGCTCAAAAGAGAGCATCATCACAAGGTTTCCCCTTTTCCTCAATTCAGCAAAGGCCTCTTGTTGGCCGTGTCAGGTCTCACATGCCTGATGACGAGTTTCCAGAACCATGACTTTTGCACGTTTGCTCAAGTTGGGGACGGTCATGCCCACCCCCTTGCGTAATGCCTGTTGAAGGCTCTTCCTGCATGATCTCAAGAATAACGTCCCCCGTGCCCACATCAGGTGGCAGACCTGCAGGAGGCACGATGTGCACAGTCACGTGGGGCCCACGCAGGATCAGTTTGGGATACCGTATAGTTGAACATGCTGTGCCAGAGCTCATTGTCGCATACTCCTTCTAAATATTGTTGGACACTCGTCCGAGCTTTGCGCAAACGGTATGTTGTTGCAGACAAAGTCACTGATTCGTCATCTGTGTGGAGGGCCACTGCTGAATTGTTTGCGCTAGGACCTGCTGCGCTTGTAGGCAAACGGTGGCAAGATGCAGATTTGTGCCAGGCAGTACGATGCCAGGCTAGCAAAGGTGAAGGCCTGGCACACCAAGCTGAAGGAGCTGTCTCATGCAACCCAGCTGTAGGAGCGCATGACCTGGCGGGACGTGATCAATCAGCACCGGTCTTTCAACATGCCCACCCTTGCCTGGCTGTCTGCAGCATGTGGAGAATTTCTGGCCACGGGCGAATGACGCATGCCGCGGAGCATCGCGGCGACGGTGTCTTCGCTTACCACCTCCACTACTACTACCCCTTCTTGAACTACGGGCTTGCGGATGCCGAAGACAATGCTGCGCAGCGCATCTTCTGAACGCCAGTTTGACGAGCACGTGCAGCTGCAATAAAAATTCCTCGTCAAGCACGGCGCTCCAAGAAGCACGGCAAGCTGAATGGCAAGCGCCTCCGCCACGCTCTGAACTGGTGCCACATCATGCCTTCCTCTTGATCTGGCTGAGCTTGAAAAGCCATTTGTTCGTAAAACTCAAGTGGAAAGGCTTGCTTCAAGGGCCACAGTCGTGAGCTTGGAGTGGGGCGGGATGTGAAAGAGCTCAATCCTGGGTCACCTCTGCAGTGCGAAGCACAAGGTCGAAAAAGAGATGGCGCTGCTACGTTTGAGTGTGTGAGTCATTTCTGTATTTCTGTGGTGAGCGCTGCGTAACAGATACAAAGTTCACATTCTAGAGATTTGAATCTAGCGCGCAGCGCAATCGGACTGGTGAAAGTTTCTAGTGACGGCGCGGTTCAAGCCGCGCGAGTGTGGCAATCATTGACAGCTGGGGCGGCAAAGTTTCAGTGCGAGCCGCTTGTAGTTGCCTGCCATAGGCGCTGCCCGCGCCAACTTGTGTACGAAGGTCAGTCGGTTGGCGACCTACGTGACATTTCACAGAGTCAGCCGGTTGGCGACCCACTTCAAGAGTCATGGCGAATTCGTGTGGACCGGCTGCAGCTGCGGGCTGGCAGCGGAAGCCTTGTCAAGTCCCAGACCGACAAGCCGGCGTGCCGGCAGGGGATCATTGCAGGCAGCATGGGAAGGGCTCACAGGCCTGTCCTCCTTCTGCACACGTGGTACGCCCCCCATGTGAATGCCCCCTAAGCTTGCCCGCGTATTTTTGAAAGTGTTAGGGGGACATTTGCTGGAAAACAGTTGGTGTTAGCCTTCAGCCTTACATGTGCAATGACGACAGTCAAGACAGTGACGATGGCAACCCGCCTGCTTGAAAGACACCAAAAGCGTGTAGTGCTGTTTCGGGCAAGGCAAAGTCTCAGCCCATGCAAGTCTACACCCCCGGCCTCCAAAGGCAAAGCCTTTGGACCTGTCAAGAGTTGTTGTGCTGCAGTGGCATGAACGGCAGTTCTGGAATGGGCGCTGTTGCGCCACCTCCACCTCCTACTGCTAAGGAACCTCCCGCTAAAGAGCCTTCTACCAAAGGTAAGAAGGACAAAACGGCGACGGACAAGAAGAAGCACGAGTAGAAATGAGCTTGGCTGAGTTCTGGCTGTGAATGTCGACTTGCCAAAGATTGTGTAATGCCTATATGCAGGGTATATAAGGGGGCTAAAATTAAGAGCACATTCACAAGGGTCCACTGAATTGGCCCCAGGCCCCCCCTTCCATAAAAAAAACTAGCTCTTGGGAGCGCTGTCAAGGGGCGGGCAATTGTGCAACCATCTCCGCCCAATCAATTCCCATCTCTCTTCTTGTCCACTCTTTCTTCTGAGTACTGAGAAAGTCAAAAATCTTCACAAACAACAATCCCCGGAATTGCTGACTTTGCTTGCATATTCCTCTATATAACAGTGCTCAGCCGACAATTTTCAAGGGCCACCCCAAAAACAGAACACTACTAAACCAGATATACATTCCAACGCAAAGCTAGTACAAAGCAGGTACCAAGTGGCACAAAGCAATACTAAACCTACTGGGAAAGGCCCATTTGACCCCCAGATGGTGCGCTCTATTGGCTTTCCAATTTTTTTAGCAGTGGCAGGGTACCTGGAACACAAATGCAACTTAAAATGGCCTTCAGCTTCATGTCGGTGGGAGGGAGGCTTTGCTCTTTGGCCTGGCGCATCTTTCAACCAGTTTTTCCACTGCAGTTTGCTCCCGCGATCAGCATCAGCCCTCAGAGAAATGCAGTTTGGAGGGATAGCCTTTCGGGAAAGAACACCCTTTTCTGGCTCCATATGAAGTATGCCCTTTTGCTACGACGTGTGGGGTGGGTGTGTCCTTTTGTTAAGGGAGCCCTGCAAAAGAATGGTGGTTAGTCTGGTTTCCCGTTAAAACCACCAAAACGACATTTTCCCGTATTTCTCAATAATCTCCTCCCCCTATTAATGAATGACCCCCATTAATAATAAATGCAAATCCGGGGCCCGAGACCAGATTTCCACTCCGTACAATTGATTTTCAATTGCCCCAATACTAAACCAATACTAAAGTCTTGGAATCCTTATTAGGGGGCACTTTTAGCAAGCTTCCAGCTCCACTTTTAAAAAGGTGGGTTCCTCAATTCCCCAAAAGGTTGCTTCCCCAAAAGCTGTCTTCCCCAAAAGGTTGGGTTCTTTTGGTGGGTTCCCCAAAAGGTTGTTCTTGACTCTGGCTGCAAACAAACAACCAGTAAACTGGTAAACAAATAATTAGAATGATCCATCAAATTTCCTTATTGAACCGCTTACTCGCGGAACTTACAATTCAATCCATTTCATCCAAATCCTACGTGAACCCTCACATTGTTGGAAAAGCAAAAAAAACCAACCCCAAAAACCACAATTAAAAAAACAAAAAATATTTTTGGGGGGATTTATTTATAATAGGGGGGGGGGGCCGTATTATTAATAGGGGGAAGAGATTAGTGTCTGGCTATGGGGTCTTGCCTGGAAAGATTCCGCCATTTTCTCTCGGGGCTCGGTGCCCTGGCAATGCGTGCCTTTGGTGGCCCTGTTGTCCCGGTGGTGTCCCGGCGTCAATGATGTTCCAGCGGTATTTTGGCCCTGTCCCAGTGTCCCAGTTGTGCTTTTGATGGGTGGTGTCCCGGTTGTCGGTACGTTGCTTGTGCTTTTGGCGGGCCTGGGCTTCAACAGCAGACCAACACAAAACCACCAATATTGAGGTTCCCTTCATGATGAAAAAATCACATGGCCAGGGCAACTTTGGACCTTGGAAAGACCAGTTGTCGACACTCATAAGATCCAACAACCCTCTCCCCTACCCTTTCCCCGGTGTCCTTTGCCAGTTGCTACCTGCTACCTTTTCAACCGTGGCCAGTGGCAATAAAGAAAGGGCACCCTTGTCGCTAAGCGACAAAGCCTTGGAGGAAGCGGGGGGGGGGGGGGGTTGTGGTGGCCTGTGAGAAAACCCCAGCCACTCGGCCAGGGCATCACCGACATCTTAGCCGGGGCACCCGTCGCCGGGGACCAAACCAGCTGTGCGTCGCAGGTTTCCATGGCCAGATTGCAAATGGCAGGGCCCTACCCTGACTGGGTGCCTGAAATGGGTGTGTTTCAAAGGGAAACCAAACGGGAAAACGTTGCGCCATTTTGGAATTTCCTCCTCAAGAAAAAAGGCCACGCACCAACTGGTGCCAATGATTAGGTATCGCAGGTCGCTCCTTTCACCTTAAGCACCAGCAGGGGGAGATCAATTTGACACCCCAGCAGCTGCAACATGGCAAAATTGCAAAATCATAAGTTTGAAGGACGAAAAGCTACACCTAAACTACATCTCACTTTCTGAGTCGCTGGCAGTTAGACTTTGCGCAAAGATCGTTTTGGTGGTAAAAAAGTGTTCGACTTCTTTTGGCAAATCGACTTGATCGGTTGAACTATGTCTCCCGTTGCCAGGGGCTTCCAGGCTCCACAATGCCACAACCAAAAGTTTAAACGTTTTTAAGGGAGTCTAAGTCTGGGTTGAGACCAAGTGGCACGTTCCCGTAAGCCGAACAAACGTAGCCATTTATGCCATCCGGATCCACTGCCCGGATTCCACCCAGCGTGTTTGTTCCGTTTCGTTTGATTTGGTCACTGCCGCTTGTTTCACCTTGTCAAGACACTCGGCTAAGTTCGAGTCGACTTGCTACTTTTGATTTGCTTGTCCAGCACGATTGACGGGCAGCATATTGTTCCCTTGTGTCGAAGCGTGGTTTTTACTTTGTTGTGTTCGTTTTCTGTTTCTTCGACAGGGATACGAGGGAATTCCCCCTAAATGCACCTTGACTAAGTTTGATATGGGAAATGGCGCCAAGGGATTCCCCCCCGTATCCCCGCTTCCCGCGTATCCCGCTTGTTCGTTTGTCCAATTTGACACCAGGAAAGGGGATGTGTTTGAATTGTCCTGTGTTTACGGCATCTTTTACGCTACAACAGCGGACTGGCGTGATCGCAACGGCCGCGTGATTGAAAAACCAAAAAAAACGTTTGCTGTTCTGGTCTTCCGGATGGCTTGAACCAGGAACTGTTGCTGCCCGCTGCTTCTTGAAGCTTCTTGGCGGTTCTTTTCCTTTTGTTTGATCGTGCTACAAGCGACGCGGGAAACATTGCAAGTGTCGCAGCGTCGAAGACAGCACCAACGGGAAAAACACGGAACGCAACACAAACAAGAAACCCAACGAAACCAACGCATCGACACCAGGGAGTCAAAGCTGCCCGTCACGCAAATCAGACAAGAAATTCAACAAGCCAGAAGCACAGACGTTTAAGTCTACCTTGGGCGTGCCCAATTTGGACTAAACCTGGTTGATTTTGATGGGAGCAACCCATTTGGGTGTTTGTTCGAGGGGCCCCCAAAATGGCATCGGTTACTTGTCCGCTTGGTTTCCTTTTATAAACCCATCAAAAAAGGGTACCCTCAAAAACTACACCAATTTAACAGGGAATCCAGATCACTTTTGGGGAACACCATCCAGCAAGTTGATTTCTCCGGGTCATTCACCAGAGTGAACCACTGAACCATCTGGGCGAACCAAGCTGCGCCAAAAACGTTGGCAAGCTGCAACACCTTTGGGCCTTTGACCATGTCTTGCTTGCTTTTAGATCCTCTTAGCTCAGTATCCGGGATTTTGCCTCTCATGGGTTGGTGGTTTCCAGCTTGGGAGCTGTCCATTTATCCCCCGCAAGGGGTTCACATCTCACCAATCCGAACCAAAGGCTTGCCGGATTTTCTGGTGTCTCAGCCCAGTGGATGTCCATTGGGACCAAAGGGAACCCCCTCCCCCTCCAAGACAAAGAGCTGCGGTTTTCTTTTTGCTTCCCCGAAAAGAAACAAACAATAGGGTACCTTGAAGAATAATTTGCCCAACAGGGGTTGAATGCTTGGGGTCCCTTTGTTTTCAGCTCAAGCAACTTCAATTGGGGTACCCTCACAAAGGACCCACCCCCCATCAAAAAGGGAACAGATCCTTCACAACTCGATGCTCTTGTCAGCTCTGAGGCTGTATCCGGAGAGGCAGTGCTTCTGGCACGCTTGTGGCACAACAAGTCGCCCAAAAGCCCTCAAAGGGTCCCCAGAAGGCGGTTCTACTTGTTGTACCAATTACACCAGGTAGAACCACTTGTCAAATGACCCTTTTAAAAACAGGTAGAGCCACATACCAAGTAAGTAAACCGGTTTAATTGGTAGAACCACTTCTCAAGCAACCCTTTTGGGGCGTTCGTATTCGGAGGTTGCGTTCGGGCCTTTGAGCTCTGCGGGTTTCGTTGCTTCTTTACATGGGTTTCCTAAAGAGGGGCCTTTTGTAAGAACCTTACATATAAAAGGTTTGTATTTACCACATTTACCATTTTAGAGAGAATTTATGGAGACCTTCTTTCTTAAGGTACCCCCGAAATGGCTTGCAACGCTTGTAAAAACTTGAATCCAGACCCAGACAGGGGTACCTTCACAATCAGACGCACGCGTCCGGAGTAAATCAAGGAGTGGTTTGGGTTGGGCATGGGCAACCTGTTGACTAAAAGCAACCACGTTGAACCTCTAAACATTTAAACATGGAGTCAATGGAGCAGAATCAAGTATGATTTTGAGGCACAAGCTGATTTGAGATTAGGGAGATACTGCTGTGGACCCACTCCATTTTTCCCTCCAGTTTAGAATCATCTTGGGGCTTCTAAATGTTTCATGCACGGGAATCGGTAAGGCAGCCCCCGCCGTGATGAAACGAAAACAAGTTGCTCCAGGCTGGGAACCTTCGTGCAGCTTGGTGGTTTCCCGCCATCCCTTCAGGTGTTTAGCCTTATTTAGGGTTTAGTTGTAGTTTCGATTTAACCCACTAAAAGTTCAACGTTTGGCAGAGGATCGGTTTACAGCCCGGGCAGGAGACCCAACTTGGATGTTCAACCAACTTAGTAAGTAGGTTATTTCCATGGTTTTTCGAGTGCCAACCCCAGCTACCCAAGTTATTGCGGTTATTGATTTGGTTGGACATCCAAGTAGGACATGAATGACCACCGCATTTTGGGTATTTGGCGAGGGCAGGAAGATCTAAGCGGGAACCAGTAGATGCGTGAAAGGCCTCGACGTGTGAGTGTGTGTGCGCTTCATTTGGTTGCTTCGAACCTCATGACCAAATTGCAAGACATGTTTTTGTCTCATGACCAAATCATATGACCTCAAAACCTTAATTATGACCAACCTCATGACTCACCAAATCACGAGAAAGAAGCATGTGGGGTCGAAAGTACCAGAAGGTCTCCACTCTGACAAGTGGAACCGGGCCGACCCGCTTGATCCTTCGCCAGGCCAGACCTCACTGGCAGAGGCTCAACTCAGAAGGCCCGGGAGAACCGCAGGTTTCTGGTTCCAAGCGGGTGGTTGTCACAGATGGTAGCCGTTTCACCTTGATTGAAATGGAGCCAACAGGAGTCCCACGAATGTTTGGGGCTGGATTTCGACATACCCAAAACGCTCGGCTTTACTTTGGGAGGTTTGTCTATGAGGTGCCGTCGACATGTCCAGTTCTTCGTTCCGTGTACGGTCCATTTGGAAGGGTCATGAGGGGAATCACCAATTTTTTCCACAACCGGGTCACTCACAAAATTGTCCAAATGTGGGCTTTCCTTTGCTGTGGTTACCAGTCTTCTTGGTGGCTTCAAAGGATTTTTTTTGGGGCCAAGACACACCCATGTTTCTCTTGCTGGAACAATGAGACGTTTGACTTGGAGAGCCGATCCGAGGGCTGGAGATATTGCCAGGGCAAATTGCAGGTCAGGCCTTGGGGAAGAGGCGACGGATTCCTGGCGGGACTGCTGTATGTGGGCGTCCAGCAGTTTGCTCAAGGACAAGACGAGCAAGTAGAACCAAAGTCGTTTTCATCAAGCGAGTGCGAGGGGGAGCTGACGGCCAAGAATCTCAGCAGTCGCAAGTTCAAACTCATGCGGCTCTGGCAAGCCGACAGCCGGGAAGACCTGAGCACTTGCGCCACCTCCGAAATTAGTTGCGGTTTTCCTTTCGGTTTCCCAAGAAGGTACCCATGGCATTGAAAAACTAAACCAAGCAAATACCCATGATGAAGGTCTTTACTAGGAATTGTTTATTTCCATCTTGCACACCATAGTAAGTGCAAATGGTTGCGGACAAATTGCTGGTTGCTGCTTTCTGTCAGTGGTTAAGGGAACCCCCTTAAAACTAAGAAATGAGTCATGGAGATGGGATTCAGCCACTTGAGTATCACAGGAAGAGGCCCATTGCCACATTGGTTTGGCATCCAATGAGCTGTTAGCAACAAGGGACCCCGACCTTGGAAGGATTGTGCTTAGTTGTTTGGAAGTAGCACACGGCTCACTCTGGTGCAAGCTTGCGCAAGCATGGTCAGTCAAGTTGAGGGATTCCCCGTGTATGACACCTCTGTTTAGTCATGGACCTTCATCATCATGGACCTTGTGAGGGACTACTTCGGCCAAGTTAGTGGGTTGTTGGTAACATAGGTTACGACCCTCGTGAATCCCTCTAAGTGGGGTTAGCCTTTTTATAATGGGGTGGTATCCAAGTGGTAACCACTTACAAACTTGGCTGAACATCCAAGTTTGGGGGGGCTACTGTGGATGGACGAAATCCTGGAATACCGATTCCTCTGTAAATACCAACACACAATGGTTTCCCCTGGTGTCACAGTTGGTGCAGGATTTCATTCATCCACAGTATTAGCCAGTTTACCAATTGAGCACTTAGTCTTCTAACCAGGAACTCCGACCGGAAGCCCCGAGAAACTCTGATTGGTTGCTTTTTCTTTCCCGTAGGTTTGGGACATCTTCCCTCAAAACGGGGAAACGTGTCCAATACTTAACACGGCCTCTGGCATTCAACATTAAACAAGCAATGTTACCTTCATTGTTTTTGGCATTTGTTTCCCCCATGTTTGTTTTCTCATTTATTTTTTTTGGTTCTGTTCGAATGTTTTTTAGTCGGGGGGCTACAAAGAACACGGTGTTCAGTTCCCGTCACGGGTTGGAAAGAAAGTTGCCCCTTCGCTGCCAAGTGGTGCTCAGTTCCCGTCACGACACGTGCGATCCCAAGCCCAACTTTATGCAGGGCGACCTTGACCAGTGCGTTTGGTGACCCAATGGCTGACCAAATGGCCTAAAGGAGTCTCAAAGGAGGTCGCTTAGCCGTTTGAAATTTGGGGTTCTGACATATACCAGTTTATTTGTTTTGTTTTCAACCTTTTCTTGGGCTTCGTGGGGCCATTAAACTCCCAACAGCTATGGCAGCTATAGGGTGACATTGCCGGGTGCAAGAGTTTTCCTTTGGGGTAAACATCGATGACCGCATTTCTCATGTCATCATCTTGGCGTGCCCATGTCTGTTCGAGAATTGAACGTGACTTCTGGTGTTTTGCTTATTGTAGCCACCATCAGGGTTCAGGTTATGGATGTGGCTATGGGTTCAGTTGGTTGTGCTTCTGCCATCTGCTTTCACCCGTGGTACTCCTTGGGTTTGTGTCTGTGAGAGGCCCCAGGCGCGGCCCACAGGCAGATGTGCCGCTCGGACAGCAGGGAACCGGGGCCAAAATGCTTGATGGGTGCCCTGAGGCAATTGATGGCACTGGTTTAGTTTGGTTTGGTTAGACTTACCAGGGCCAAGTGTTTCCAAAAGGCCGCCTACAGGTTTTTTTTTGGCACCTGCAACAAGGGCACCCTCAAAGAATGAGGCGCCTTGAAATTGTTGTATTTTCTCAAACTCGGGGACTAGTTCCTCCAGGTTTCCTTTTGGCTTCCTTTTGCCGTGGGTCCGATTCCTACTTTGAGACACACCCAGATTAAATGCACGCCCCTAAACGGGTATCCACAAAAAGAAACACAAATCCTTCAAAGGAAGGCCAGGACACCAACCACCTGGGATTGAAGGTAAATCCTCACAGTCTCAACATATGCACCAACTAAGCATGGTTTTCTTGACATGCTGAAAGGGGGCCCAGACGGAAATTGCCATTTGGAGCCATATCCCATTTGGAGCACGGAGACTTAAACATCGAGTTTAAATATCAGCACGTCAGCCCCATTGGCTGCATTTGCCCTTGACACTTATCTCACTTAGCCCGAAGGTAAACCGCCCCTTTAAGACTCCAGTTGCCTACGTTGGGAGCATTTCGTGAAAGTCGCGGCCCAACTCAATGCGACAAACGCACAAGGGACTGCTCGGAAGGAGCAGTTGGCATTCAGGGCAGGAGTCGTTCTCTTTTTGTTTCGGACCCCTTACTTGCTGAGTTTACGGACTTTACGCTTTGAAAACAATTTTCATGGTATACAAAAAGTGCAGACATCTTCTGGCCAATCCACTCGTGAAGTGAGTTCATCGAAGAAGGGGACGGACAGAATGTGCTACCAAGGGCTGCCAATGAACAAATCGTAGGATAATGTAGGAGTTTCTTCCCGCCAGCACCTCCTCCTTCATTATCCACGATTTGTTCATTGGCAGCCTTCAGTAGCACATTCTGTCCGTCCCCGTGAACATCATGGCAACGGAAAAGCAGAATGCCACACTGTCAAACGCATCATGTCTTTGTTCTCCTGCGGCGAACGCGTCAGGTTGATGTTCCCTTGCCAGCCCCCTGTTTGGACCCTGCTACCGCCTGGTTCCGCCCTAATTTTTGACAACCTAACTGTGCCCACTGTTTGCTGTCCAACGGGATTCACTGATTTGTTGGCTTGTTTGTCAAGGATTTTGTTTATTCCCTGTTTTGACCGTCCTGGGTCCACCTGCGTCAGGGTGGTCCGTTTTGTTGGGGAAACTTTTCTGCCCCAACACGGTAATTAGATGTTGACCCACGGACCCCTGGTGTTCAGCAGAGGGTGTCCCATTTCGGGATGTGTTTCACTCGTAGATTGGAGGAAACACAAAGCCTGAAGCAAAGCCCCCCCTCAAGCCTCCCCTGCCAGACCCCCCACCCTGAGCCCTCAGCGCGAAAAATTGCCAGCCAAAAATTAAGGCACCTCGTTGTGACTGCTTCGAAAATCATGCGGGGGCTGCCGCCCCCCCCCCCCCCCAACCCGCTGCTTCTTAGAATGTGTGCAAAGATTCAGGCACCTCGTTTTTGAATCATGACTGCTTCGAGCATCATGGGGGGGGCTGCCGCCCCGCCCCCCCAACCCCGCGCTGGTTGTTAGAATGTGTGCAAAAATTCGAGCCCCGCTGGTTTTTAGAATGTGTCCCCCGCTGGTTGTTAGAATGTGTGCAAAAATTCGAACCCCGCTGGTTTTTAGAATGTGTGCAAAGATTCAGGCACCCGTTGTTGAGTCATGACTGCTTCGAGCATCATGGGGGGGGCGGCAGCCGCCCCCCCAAATTCCCTGCTGGTTTTGAGAATGTGTGCAAAGATTCGAACCTTCAATCCGGTGGGAAATTTACGCGAAGCTTGTTCCCAATTATGGGTGTAGCTTAAAATTAATCAGGTAGGGTTGCGTAGGTTTTAGTCGTTGGTTCCATTTGCCAAGGTGCCATGTTTATATGTTTGAGCCACGGCCATTTGATCAAACCACCCATCCTTTCTCAACGCGCTCAGGGACGCGCTGGTGGGGCCCTTTCTGAGGGGCTTCCTAGAGGGGAGCCTCGCTGGCTTCGCCGTGGGGTTTTGCAGCGCCTTTGTTTGAGCCGGCTCGAACTCGACTCTCGAGAAGCCGAAACCTGAACTCGGAGTCAATATCTTTCCCCTATGTATAAATGCACGCTCTTGCTCCCGAGCCAATATTCATTATTAGGGGATATGTATATATATATATATATATATACATATACATATATATACATATATAGACATATATATATATATATGTTCAGGGGGAAGATAATCATTGTTGACCGGGGATCGAAGTAGATATGTCCTATTAATGGGGGATGTTCCGTCCAAAAGTCATTTGAATCCCCACAAAAAGCGGACACCCCTGATCAAAATCAACCAGGCGTTTATTCATCCGGGGTCAACATTACTCAGTGAGCTGTGCATAAATGGCTGTGAATTTTCAGAGTCTGAACCACCTCAAAAGTGTACATCAAGCCCAGCCTAGATGATGTCCATCAAAGGGTCCCCAATTAAGATTTATAGCCAAATGAAAGTCGCCAAGTTCGCCAAGTGGTTACTTCTGTGGCTCAAAATTGAATCAGCCGGGGTTACGCAGGTTGTAGATTTTGTTTTACACCAAGGTGCAATGGGTACCATTTGGTTGTTGAGCAGCCGGTTCATGTTCAGTCAACAATGTGGACTAACCTTATGACAGACCACGTTTCTCCAGGCATCCAAAACGTAGCCGTCCCAGTCAGGCTCATGAACCTAGCCACAGAGTTAGGGATGCCCGAGCGAAGGGATCGGACAGGATCCTGACCCCGGGCCAGTTCTGAGGGCTGTACAAAGAAATTCGCTCAAGCTTTGAGCGGTGCTTCACGTTATGAGAAAACACGCCCAAAGCCGGATCGAGTTTCTTCTGATGTCGGCAAGCTCTGATTTGTCACATGCGCCAAAAGCTTGTCCGTGATGTTGTGCACATGTTTAATCCTCTTTAGCCAGTAAGACATTCATTGTGCGGCGTGAAACAGGAAAAGGCCGCCTCAATGATCAGACAAGGGTAATCAGAGTCACACGGTTTGCGACAACTCTTTTATCTCAGAGAACCACGAAAGGGCGGCCTGGCAGCTTGACCAAGACATTCAGAAGACTCCAGGGCCCCTGAGTGGTAAATAGTTGTCCAGTTTTTGGAGAGGGTTACCTCTAAGTCCAACGCAAAAAAGGGTAGTTTCTTTTTGGCCTCAGGTTGACAAGACCCACCCTCCTACCGCCCACGTACCCACAGCCACTTCAGGCACCGTCCAGGACGCAGAAGCCTGGCTCGCACTGGGCTTAGCCTTCCGCCCAAAAACAATTCCAGCGTTCTTCTAGTTCTTGCTGAGTGTTTGAGGCGCTTTTCTTCCTTCGGCAAGCTTCAGCAAAAGGCTTGCCCCTGATTTTTCGTGTTTTCCGCAGCCAATGAATACCCCTGACCGCCAAGCCAAGCTAACAGGGAAGCACGAGTGGAATCCATGGGGCAGCTCTTGTTCGTTTGTCCAGTACAGCTGGGTGAAAGTCGGTAGGGTCAAAGACGGCTTGTTGGTGTTATGCTTACTTGTCCACACCGGGAATGGGGCCATTACTCACAGTCTGGTGTGAGCCTGTAAGGCCGAAAGGCAACTTCGACTCTTACTCTGGACGAAGTCCACTTCGTGTTAGTTGGTGGAGTAGGTTTCTTTGTTGTCCTACTGTAAAACATGATTTGTACCAGGTTAGACCATGGAAGGTTTCCCTTGGTTGCCTGGTAAATGGAACCACTCGGATTGGTTGATGGGTTTGACACGGGATGTGCGTGCGTGGTTGCGTTCGTGCGTGCGTGCGTGCGTGCGTGCGTGCGTGCGTGCGTGCGTGGGTGTGTGCGTGAGTGCGAGCGTGCGTGCGTGGGTGCGTGCGTGCGTGTGCTTGCGTGCGTGCGTGGGTGCGTGCGTGCGCGTGCGTGGGTGCGTGCGTGCGTGCGAGCGTGCGTGCGTGCGTGTGCGTGCGTGCGTGCGTGCGTGCTTGCGTGCGTGCGTGCGTGCGTGCGTGCGGGTGCGTGCGTGCGTGCGTGCTTGCGTGCTTGCGTGCGTGCATGCGTGCGTGCTTGCGTGCGTGCGTGCGTGGGTGCGTGCGGGGGTGCGTGCGTGCGTGTGCGTGCGTGCGTGCGTGCGTGCTTGCGTGCGTGCGTGTGCGTGTGTGGGTGTGGGTGTGTGTATGTGTTGCGCTGAGGGCTTGTTTTTTGTTTTGACTCAAGGCCGAGCACGGGCCGCAAGCTCAGCGGGCAATCCGATCCCATTTTGGATTTGTTACTGTATTTGGTTGTTTCAATCCATTGATGGGTTTGTTGTTTTGTTGGTTGCTTGGTTTGGTTGTTTGCTTGTTGAAGCTAAAGGAAAAAAACATTTCAGCGCATGTCCAGCTGCCCCCTGCTTTGAGAGACAAGCCATTTAATTTGTTGCACCAACAACCAGACGGCTTCGGCAACGTTTTGCTTTTCTAGCCAAGTTTTACAACTGCCGTCTTTGGCGCAGTCCTCGGTTGGTGGCGACTTCGCGAGAGATATAGAATGTTCCCTAGGAGCCCAAGACCCTAAACATGAGCGTGGGCCCCCAGGGCCTATTAAGATGCGTTCGATTTCACACGTGTTCAGTTCCCCGTCGATGACCCCTCTAGCAGGTGGAATGACGGGAATTCCACGACGCCGGGACTTCTATCTCTTCCAGAGACCCCCTCGCCCACAAGTCATGGGCCAGCTTGTTTGTTTGGCTTGCCGTGTGCGAGGGTACAGAGCGAAACCAAAAAGAAGACAGGAATATTATTGGAGGGCGCCACCCAGCCTGGATCAAATGTGGGTGTGTTTATTTGGGGAACCCCTCTTGTTTGCGTCTCAGGAAATGCCAACAGAGCAACACAGGTGTGTTCCCCATATACGGCTCACGTGCTCATCGCGCCTTTAAGCTGTTCTTCGAGTTGCTTAGGGTTTCGCTTGTTTGTTGTCTCTAGAGTCACCTTATCCTCTGGGCGGAGAGGGCCCTTTTGGCACTGCGCCGCACCACCAAGGACTGCAGCAATTCCAGGTGGTGCTGACTCCTGAGGCAAGCCCTGGTTCTTCGCCGAGGGCGCCAAACCTTTGGGCAGGGTTTGGCCGTTGATTCGACCGCTGCATTGTTAACGTATGCACATTTGAATAAGACATCGACATCAACATATTTAGTTTCTATCTCCCTGAGTCCCCGGACTTTGAACCCTCGTGAACCATTCAAGTGGTAAATAGAAAGACGTCTTTTGAATCCACGCAGGAAGTGAGTTTGGGGGTTCGCCCTTTTGCCCTTGTGGTATTGCCTTGGTTTGTGGCTGCATTGCTGGCAGAATCGAGAATTCAACTCGGCCGGTTTCAAACTGTCAAAGAGAAGCGTAACGGACATCATCTAGATTTGTCAAGTGCTATGCTCCTTGCAACACCCACATATTTGGATGTCATTTTGGCATTGGTTAAAAGGGAACCCCTATCTGCTTTTCGATCGCGCTCACCGCAGGAACACCAGGAGTACCTCCGCAGGAAGCAGACAGGTGGGGAGCGGCCACTCGGAGTCTGGGTCCATCAAAGTGAACATAGCTCAAATTACTTGGGGGATGGTTTCCCTTCAAACCCACCGTCCCAGCTCGGGTCATCTTGGGGATGTCTTACGAAAATAAACCTGCTTCGGTGTTCAACGCCCTCGGGATTGAGACTATAGCCATGCTTACAAGGGGACGTTCAGCCCAGTCGCAGTTATAGACCGGTTTTACAGTTATAGACCTACTAAGTTGGCCAACCATCCAAGTAGGCACGTTGAGAGGACACTCTCCAGACTTTGCCATTTCGCCGCAGGCCGCCCCATGGGCGTCAAGCCTCAGGCTGGAGTTGGGCGGGGAGGCGTCAGTTTGATCCAACCCCCACAAGCCCCGGTCTTAGGGTCTTGCTTTGGGGAGAGGGAGTATGGAAGTGGGGTAGGATTATGAAAAGCTGGCATAGGCGGTGGACTGTTGATATAAGGCTAGCACTAGGTGTCGCCCCATCTTGGTGTTCAGCTTCTTTTCTTTTGAGGATATGCGACCAAATGAACAAACAAATTCGTTTAGCAAATAGCGGTGCCAATCGGATGGCACAACACATCGTTTGTTCCGAACCCCAGCTGCCCGTGGTGCCTTTTTTTTCTCTTTTTTGTTGGGAAGGGTTCCCCTTTAAAGTCAACCAGCCAGAAAAGGATGCCCTTTTCTTTCCCTGGCCACTGGGCATCTGAGGAACATGATGACGCTTTGTCCACACCCTTGCGATATGTTCTGCGTTTGTTTGAAACTGGTTAACGGTTGGACCATAGCTCCAGTATAAGAGGCAATGCACAAGCACAGTTTGTACCAACGTTGTTTTGCTGGCTGGAATTGCTGTAGGGATTCCACTTGGAGGCATATCCTTCATGCTACTGTCAAACACAATCAGGTCGTGATACTGGCCTACCCATTTGATGGAAATCTATGTGCGAACTGTGCCTGTTGGTCTACTGATTGTTCACTATAACCCCAGCTGTGATGCCACCCATTTTTTCGGTCTAACCGTTGGGTTCCCATAGCGGCGAACCCCCGAAAAGCTTCCCCTGGGCCAGAAACGACTTCAGGCGGCCAGAGAGGCGCCAAAGCCAAAGCCCAGCGGACCCCCGCCGGGCGGCCTGACCATTTTTCAGAGGAGTCCAAACGCGGTCCATGACTTTTTTTGTTTAAGGCTTTTCCAGTGCTTCCCCTTTTCATTGCTGTGAACATCACCTGGGCCATTTCAAGTTTGCAGCGTAAACAAAGCGGGGACCTCGTTGCATATGCGACCAACAAGGGAGCTGCCTTTGAGCTGCCCCTCAGTCTCCCGTGCATGGAGCAAAGCTTGACCTGCGGGGATGTGTCATTGATCTTTGCAAACGCAAAAATATGGTCCTTACCAACCATGAAACAAGTGACGAACACGGCGTTCCCTGAGACAAATCACGACCAGCGAAGTGTGTTTTGTTGTTTTTGATCGTGTCGCCCTTTGTTCCTCTCACTGTGAGGAGCACGGTTGTGCTTTACGAGTACCACGGTGTCTGTCTGTGTCTCCAAGAAAAGCTACGGGATTCCCTATTGAAAGCAAGGGGAATTGAGCCGCTTCCAACATGGGGAAGCATTTTGAGAGTTGGAACCTGAAAAGTGTTTGGATATGAATCCCCCTTTAGGGGAGGCCCACTATTTCGGGCGTATCAAAAAGTCACACTCATATATACCTGGATCTTCCTAAGTCCATGGGTTATGCCTTTCCGTGGACAACTGTTTCTTCAGGGAAGATCAACAAATTCTTGCCTTGATGCGATTCTCCTGAATTTTGTCATTTTTGCAGTATGCAAAAAACTGGCGGAGGCGATTTCCCGGATACAGCGGTGTGTGTTTTTGTTGTCCCGCGACACAAAGGCGTTTTGTGCCGAACCTCGTTCTTTATGGCAAGCGTCCCAAAGGCGCGTTTGTAGGAAAAGGGGACTTTCGATGGAAAGGACTGAAATTTGAGCAGTTCGGCCAGAGTTGGAATTTTCGACTCCTGGACGTTCTACGTTTGGCTGTGTCTCCACTCCTGGACGTTCTAGGTATGGCTGTGTCCTTTATAGGGACCCCGTTAAAATGGCCTAAAACTCCACAGACTGGATACCATCAAACATGGCATGGCCTGCCAGCGCCTGAGGCCGCGGCTCGGCCATTCCGTGAGCGACTGGACGAATTGAGCGAGGGGTAGAGTCCAATTTGGAGCCCGAGAAGGCACCGAAGCCGGCCATGGTAGGGGTCCTTTTTGTTTCATACGATGTATGTAGGCATACAGTCGTGTTTGTTTGTTTCCCATGCTGCATAGGTGTGTGTGTGTGTGTGTTTGCTGTTTCCGCACTGTGCATTGTGTTGTAAATGTGTGTGTGTGTGTGGTTTTTCTTGCAAAAGTATTGTTTGGCTTTTGTTTCACTCGAAAATGGCCTCGTGACCAGGCCTTTGTTTCATCTTCATTCCCTTCAGGTTCTTCACAATTGCTGAGGATACTGGTACTTCTGCTGCTGCTACCACCAGCCCCTACCCTCACCGGAAACCGGTTGCTTTCTCATAAGGAGGTGGCCCAAATCGGTTCGATTTTCACCCAGTGATCTGTGGGTTCGTAGCCCAATCGAGTGCAAGCGTAACTTCCAAGCAGTGCCCGGAGTATAAGGTCGTGGACACAAATCCCACTTGTTGCAAGTCAGGGCCGGATCCCTGCGGATTGTTTGAACGGGAAACCTGTCACGTCAGTCCATTTGCTAAGCTTTGGAAATCTACCCCAGTTCTAGGCGGCATCTCCGGAACCAACCCCTAGACCAGTGCGTGCTTGTTTGGTTGAAGGGGGGACGCTAGGTATTTTGGAGCTCCCCAAAAATGGATGCAAGGAGCCAAGCAACCCCGAATCTGCAGAATCTGAGTAATCAAGACCAGGGCAGATGAATTTTGGAAGACCTTTTGCGTGTTTTTTTTGTTTTGGAGCCCGTTTAGGTTTACCATGGTTTACCCACAACCCAAGTTCCCAAAGCTTATCTTTTGCGTTAACCCGCGGGTATGCATCCATGAGTGCGCACCCGCCTTTGCTTTTTTATTGGGTTCCCGGCTGATGGGCAATCCCAAGAAGGGGCTCTCACTCCCTGAGTTCCCGGACTTTAAACTTTTTGGTTTTGGACATTCTAGTGCCACACGCAAAGTCCACGTTTTGTTTAATCAGCTCAGGAAGTGCATGGTGGTTTCTCTTTAAAACTAACCCCGGAAAGGCTACCCTCAAAGAAAAGGCGGACCCACATGGTTGAGGCTCGTTTGCAGCAGATGACAAAGCACCAAACTGGTTCCGTTTGCTTGCTGTCAGCACTGGGGAAACTGGGTGACTGGGTGTGTCTGAGGTTCCTTGGAATTCGCTGTGGTTCTTACTCTGGAGGCGGGTTTCTGCTATCGTGGCTCGACATGATACACAGACACACAACCGCAACGCTCGCACATAGACACACTTATCACTTATCACATGCTACACACAACGTAAATTGAACACATACACACACACACACACACACACACACACACACACACACACACACACACACACACACACACACACACACACACACACACACACACACACACACACACACACACACACACACACACACACACACACACACACACACACACACACACACACACACACACACCCGCACACGCACACGCACACGCGCACACGCACGTGCACGCGCACGCCCACGCGCGCGCGCGCGCCGCTCACACTCACGCACGCACTTACGCACCCACACACACACACACACACACTCACCCACTCACCCACGACACGCACGCACGCACGCACGCACAAGTACACACACACGTACAGTACACGTACACACACACACACGTACACACACGTACACACACGTACACACGTATACATATATATATATATATATATATTGTATATATTTGGCACTCCCCCCCGAAGCCTTTGTATTTCATGCTACGGATTCCACAAATAAACTGCAAACACCTTGCACAAATGAATATGTGTAAGTTCCTACTGATTACAAAGGGAGCATTTGTTTGGAACAACAAGCAATCAACCATGCACACATGAAAAGGGCTCTATTTCCGGCAGATTCACTGTTTACTTTTTCTCCAGTAAAAGAAAACAAGTAATAGGTAAAACTGCCTGTTGTTCCTGGGACCCAAAGTGTGATTGTTTTACTTTATTAGTTGTCCCCAGTAAAGGTGAACGCGCAAGTCTCCCTAAAGTAATGCATTGATTTACTGTTATCAGTGTTGCCTTGTTACTTTTCATGGAACGTGGACAAGGGCTACAAGGTAGCCAGAGTTTGCGTGGTGAAAAAAGCGATGTGTTCCAATCTTGTTGCAGATCTGACCCCAAACGTTCCATGTGTGTGTGTGTGTCTGAAATATAACTAGCAACATGCCTTCGTAGGCCTCTGAGAGCAACATGCAAGTGTTAGCGTGACCGTGATTAGCTTTATATTCGGGTTGAGTTGTCCAAATTTGGCGTACGTACGTTGGGCCAAATGCGCATTCTCTGACTTTTTGTTGCAGGCCTGCTGCAGAGTGTGTTGCAAGGCGCGGCCGCCGCAATGCGTAGGGTGCTGTTGCAGAGGCTGCTGCAGGGTGCTGGGGTGCTGCTGCAGGCCGGAAATTGTAGAGGGCTGTCGTAGGCTGTTGCAAGGTAGAATCCTCTTGCAGCTGCATTTTCCAGTTTTCCAACCCACGAACGTGCCAAGATCTTGCTGGAGGTTCTTGACTGTCTTGGGCTCTCCCAGCTGGCCAGCAGTCCAGGCGCTGTGTAGCGGCTCTTCTCACACTCACTGCCTGACGCATCAAGCGTTTGCTTCCCGGCCATACAAATTGCCCACTCCAAGGCCTACCCTTGTTACCGGCAGTGGCTCAGCCCACGGCAGAGCACTGTGGCCGCGCCACCATGACTTTGGGCCTCTTTCAACAAGAGCTCCAAAACTGCCTCCCGCTACAGAATCCCGACCGCGAGGCCAGCCTCGACTGTGGCCAAGAACAAGCCCTCGCTTTGTGGGGTCGCTGACCTCTGCCCCCTCCATGAGCATCCTGCTCTGGGCCCACCGGTTCGAGGTTCCCAACACGGCTAAGGGCGCGGCATCAACGGCGTTTGCACTCTCTGCTTGTCGGTTCCAGTCACGGATTTGGAGGCGGAGGCACGCCTTCGCGCGGGCCAGGAGCGCCACTTTCCTCATTGTTCCTCACGTCTGGCTCACGTGCCAAGCTCTCAGCCATCGCTCAAGCCCTGGCTCTCTTCCTTGCTCACTCCAGACAGGCGCCTGACCGCTCACGTCTCCACTGAAGCGTGGATCTTTGCCGTCTTGACACTCCCTCCCTTTGGCGGTCATCTCGCGGCACGTAAAGCAAATCCGCCAAAACTCCGGCAACAGAGCGCCAATGATATTGTCTAGCAGGCTTGGCAAGCGAATGCGGCAGCAGAGAACTGTCGTGGCCGCTATGCCGGGTGGCGTAGCACATGTATCGCTCTATTGGAATGGGCATCGTTAGTTCGTTGGCTCCGGCCCAAACACACACACAGTCTTGCATACCCGGGGTCTATGCTGGTATAGTTTTTATCGGGGTAACAGTAGAAAGATAAAGCTCTTTGAAGAAAAAGGAAACAACAAACACACACTGTTGAATTGTGCGCTGTTTGGTTTTCAGCATGGCAGCTCGTGCGCACCTAGGTTTGGGAGGGGCATAGATGCACACGCACATACACACATACACCCATACCTGCATACAGAGACAAAGTCAGACGCCCACACACACGCGCACGCACGCACGCACGCACGCACGCCCGCCCGCCCGCCCGCCCGCCCGCCCGCCCGCCCTCCGCCCGCCGCCCGCCCCCCGCCGCCCGCCGCCCGCCGCCCGCCCGCCCCACGCCGCCGCCGCTCCGCCCGCCCGCCGCCGCCCGCCCGCGCCCGCCCGCCCGCCCGCCGCCCGCCGCCCGCCCGCCCGCCCGCCCGGCCCGCCCGCCCGCTCGCCCCCGCCGCCGCCCCGCCCGCCCGCCCGCCCGCTCCGCCCGCCGCCCGCCCGCTCCGCCCGCCCGCCCGCCCGCCCGCCGCCCGCCGCCCGCCCGCCCGCCCGCCCGCCCGCCGCCCGCCCGCCCGCCCGCCGCCCGCCCGCCGCCCGCCGCCCGCCGCACCGCCCCAGCCCGCTCCGCCCGCCCGCCGCCCGCCCGCCGCCGCCCGCCCGCCCGCCCGCCGCCCGCCCGCCCGCCCGCCCGCCCGGGCCCGCCCGCCCGCCCGCCGCCGCCCGCCCGCCCGCTCCGCCCGCCCGCCCGCCCGCCGCCGCCGCCCGCCCGCCCGCCCGCCCGCCCGCCCCCGCCCGCCCGCCCGCCCGCCCGACGCACGCACGCACGCACGCACGCACGCACGCACGCACGCACGCACGCACGCACGCACGCACGCACGCACGCACGCACGCACGCCACGCACGCACGCACGCACGCACGCACGCACGCACGCACGCACGCACGCACGCACGCACGCAGCACGCACGCACGCACGCACGCACGCACGCACGCACGCACCCACGCACGCACGCACGCACGCACGCACGCACGCACGCACGCACGCACGCACGCACGCACGCACGCACGCACTCACGCACGCACGCACGCACGCACGCACGCACGCACGCACGCACGCACGCACGCACGCACGCACGCACGCACGCACGCGCACGCACGCACGCACGCACGCACGCACGCACGCACGCACGCACGCACGCACGCACGCACGCACGCACGCACGCACGCACGCACGCACGCACGCACGCACGCACGCACGCACGCACGCACGCACGCACGCACGCACGCACGCACGCACGCACGCACGCACGCACGCACGCACGCACGCACGCACGCACGCACGCACGCACGCACGCACGCACGCACGCACGCACGCACGCACGCACGCACGCACGCACGCACGCACGCACGCACGCACGCACGCACGCACGCACGCACGCACGCACGCACGCACGCACGCACGCACGCACGCACGCACGCACGCACGCACGCACGCACGCACGCACGCACGCACGCACGCACGCACGCACGCACGCACGCACGCACGCACGCAATACATATACATATACATATACATATACATATACATATACATATACATAGTATATGTATATGTATATGTATATGTATATGTATATGTATATGTATATGTATATGTATATGTATATGTATATATATATATGGCTATAGGATGTAGATTTGTATACACACGCGCATTGCACGTGCACATTTCAATCACAAACGCGTGTATGTAACATACACACGCAACACATAGCTAGTGTGCGTACAGACACCGATACTAACAAAATACACAGACATGGAGACAGGCACGCAGTCACACCTCGCGCGCATGCTGACCCACATTCACAGTCATACGCAAATTGAGATGCACATGAACATACACACTTACGCATACTAATTTACGCACATTCATATATACCCACAGGTCTGTATTTGCATGTATAAATGAACATCTTCATACACACACACACACACCTTCTTACGCCCATATGTGCGCTATGGGCCCCCTGTGCCAAAGACTTTGGTGCAGTCCAGCGCCTGACGCAAAACTGGCCCCGGGGTGTTCGGCTATCGCAGGAAACCTGCGCGCGAGTTGCTGGGTCTGTCGTTTGAATTGCCATAGACAATGCTATCTCGGGATGAAATATGGGTGGGCGCTTTTGCTGGGCTGCTCTTGCTGGGCTTGTGGGCGCTTTTGCTGGGATTGTGGGGCTGGGCTTGTGGGCGCTTTTGCTGGTTTGTGGGCGCTCTTGGGCGCTTTTGCGAGGCTTGCTGGGCTTGTGGGCGCTTTTGCTGGGCTTGTTGGTGCTTTTGCTGGGCTTGGCGCTCTTGTGGGCTTGTGGGCGCTTTTCCTGGGCTTGTGGGTGCTTGTGGGCGCTTGTGGGCGCTTGCCCACTTGACGCGTTCACTGGCGTTCTGGTGAGCATGGCTAGATGTTTCCGTGGATATTTGCTGAGCAAGGTGTTGATGGTCTTGAGCTCCCTTTGTGGGTACAAGGGTACAAACAATATGGAGGAGGCCCCCTGTAGGATACCTGGCCATCATGTTCTTTGGAAATACACCCTCAAACATGTGGTTGTGGAACATGTTTTTTGCTATTGGTGGTAGTCACCTCCCAAGGTGATATGTTATGGCATGGGAAAGAACGATTTTGGCAAGGACCAACCATGGGCAGAAGCATTCTACAAACGAGTAGCACGAAACATACCAAACGGGTGTGTCTTGTTGAAGAGATTCCCACAAAGATGAAACTTAGTGTTCCTTCTGGGTTTTCCTTGAAAATCGACCAAAAAGGCATTCCCTCAAAAAAGGACGCGGCCAAATAGGAGTGTCTTTTTGTGGGTGTTCTCTGTTTGGGGTGTAATGAAAACACCAAAGAGGAGTCAAGTTTGCAGGAGCACGAAGAGTACCTGCGCAGAAAGGAGTCAGGTGCGGCTTATCGGTGCTTGGCTTCCTGGCGGCCGTGTTTTTTGAGCGTACCTTTTCAGCTTGCCAAACGGGAAACCAAAAGTCAGGAGGGCGGTGTCCATTCTATACCTTTAAAAAAAAAGGGGGTTCAAACCCCCCAAACCACCAATCCAAAAGGAGTCAGGTAGCCTTAGTTGGTTTGGATTCCTTGGTTAATCGAAATTGTGTTTCCCTCATTTGCTGGCGAACAGACGGGTGTGTTTTTTGTCATGGGTTCCATTTCGTGTCCCTTTGAAACAACCAAAAAAATGAGTACCCTCAAAATAAGACCCGCCCAGATTGACTTTTGCAGTCGGTCAAAGACGAGCTGAGTTGGGTGTTGATGTTTTTCGTGGTTGGCTCGATGGAAACACCCATTTTTTTGGGCCGCCACATTTCTCTTTGGGAGTTTCCCTGTCCCATTAAGATTGTTTCCCCATGCATCTAGGGCTTGATTCCACTCATTATCTTCGACCTGCTGTTTCCCCTTGGGTTTTTCATGGTTTCCTGAATAGAAGGATCCCTGGAAAGAATTGGGAAACTTCCTCTAAAGTAGAGCAAACAAGCACAGCTGTACCAGACCTCCCCTTGGTTGCTCTTGCTCGCGCAAGTTGTTTGTTCCCTTCCGCCTGCCTGAAATGACCGAGTGCTTTTCTGAGGGTACTTTTCGTTGGGACATCGCCCCCGGCAAACCACCCTCTCTCAAATGGGTATGGTGTGTGGGGGGTTTAAAGGAAACCCAAAATAATGCTAGCATTCAGGGAGGTCCGAGTCTCTATTTTGACGCATACCCGTACAACAAGCTTGCTTTGTGGGGCCCAAGCTGTGGCTGAAGCCATGACAGTCGTTTTGGGTATCCTTTGTTCGAATGTAACGTCAGAACACCAGAGCGTTGATGTGTCTCAGTGAAAGAAGAAATCCAACCACACGGAACACGATGGGCATATGAACGATATCCTGGTTGTTTGCCTTTGAACCCCAAACGGGGTACCCTCAAGACACGACGCGCCCATATGCTCTCGGCATTGTTTCTGTTGCGACCTCACGAGCCTCACCCATGGCAAAGCTTTCTGGGGCCTGGGGAGCCCACGTGTCAAGCATGCAAATCATGGAATTTTGTCCTGAACTTGCACGTTGCCATTTTTAGTGTCTTCATGTTTATTTAGTGTCTCCATTTTTAAGGTTAATTGTAAACGCTTCGCGTTGCCCGCCTCGGCCCAGCCTAGTTTGAGGGAAGGGTCAGGAACACCGAAATCCAGTGTTGGGAAGGTCCGAATCCTACTGAAAGCTTGTGACCGCACCAGTTCGCCCGTGCTAGTTCGATGTTCGGAAGCCGTCCTGCTCGGAAGGATTGAAATCCAAAACCAAGACTATCGCAGCTGCTCAGTGCCCTTGGAAAAAAAAGGACCTCTTTCTGGGGATGAGCATTTTTAGTGGGGCTTGGCCTCCATAAAAAGGGGAACAATAATTGGTGTCACTGAACAACCAAGACCAACTTTGGGTGTTTGGGCACCTCCATTTCACGGGGCTGGCGGCTTGCCATGACACACATTTCTTGCTCGGTTGCTCAGCCCAAGACAGGTACATGGTGGGAATACAAACCTCCATTTGCTTAAGTACCCCGGAAAAATATCCTCAATAGTGATAGTTTCCCTGTAAAACCAACAAGGGGACATAAAGAATATTCATTTCAGCAAGGATTCATCTAAACACACATCCTTCGGTCCTTCAGGATGAGAACTGGTCGTTGGCCTGAGGCCAGTCGCACGTTAGACAAACCTCCCCGAGTGAGCTCATCATGCAGGCGGCTCACCTCCTCCAAAGAGGCTCCCCGCTTCAGCGCATCAGGGATGTGGGTGGCCATTCTGATTTTTTTACTGAGCAAAAATCGGCTGCGGCATCGGAAGAAACTACAGCGGGCACTCGCGAGACGGTGGCTCCACACGCAGATCCCCGCGGCGCAGTGGGCCAGCTCAGCAGGACGGTCCGCAAACGTGCCGCCAGCGTTCCAGAAGCGCGCGTGGGCAGGCAGCTTGGCCTTCAGCAGCCAATCGCCGCCGCGCGATTGCCTCACAGAGGGCAGCAGCCGCTGGCGCACGGCCTCGCGGGTGAGCTTCGCGTCGAAGACGCACTCGGACGCGGCCGCCAGCTGCTCGACCAGATCGGTCTCGGCCCGCTCCCAGAAGAGCCTCGGTTGCGAAGCTCACGCTGGGGCGCTGGCCCTCGGAAAAAGCCCTGGGCTCCCATGGGATTTCCAGCGAAGCTTCGCTCTGCCAAAACAGCGGCTCCAGGCTCAAGAACTTGCCACCCTTAGCATTGGAGCGCCCCAAGTTCCACATGCTTGTCTGGCTCGTCATCCTTTTCTGTCTCCGATTAAAAAAAGGTTGGTCCGAGCATGCGAAACTGCTTGAGCCGCGCCGTCGCCTGTGCGTGCTTCGTCGTGCTGGTGGTGATTATTAAACATGCCGAGACTGCTGGAGCTGTTTTGCGGCACAAAGTCGGTTGGCCGAGCCTTCGAGGCGGTGGGCTGGAAGGTCGTCTCCCTGGACATCGTGTCGAAATTTGAGCCCACGATCCTGTGCGACATCCGGAGCTGGGACTACGCGCTGTTTCCGCCTGGGCACTTTGACATGGTCTGGGCCAGCCCGGTCTGCACGGAGTACAGCAGAGCTCTGACGATGCGCCCTCGACGACTTGAGGAGGGCGACGCGCTGGTGCTCAGAGCCCTTGAGATCATGGCGCACTTCGACCCGCTCATGTGGGTCATCGAGAATCCGGCCACCAAGTACGGGACTCCTTACAGGAAGCAGACCAGGCTGTGGACCAACATGCGCTGGAGGCCGAGCCGAGGGCTGTGCAGGAGCGGCTGCCGGTGCGAGGTGTGGGAAGATGGGAGGCATGTGAGGGGCCACTCGCTGCAGGGAGTGCCTCGCGTACTTCGACTTCGAGACCGCAGAGAAGAGGCTCCACCACTGCCACGGCACCGGGCGGTATCTCGGGGCGCTGTGCCACTCCTGCAAGCTAGTCTCAGCCACGAGGCTGCTGGGCAAGGCCTGTTTCATACACACTTGGGCCTGAGGCTGGGTGGCAAGTTGCTGGCTGGGCTGGGCCTGAGGCCAGTCGCGGACACGCAAGACACGCCAGCAGGCGGGCTGAGGGACTGGGCCTGAGGCTGGCATACTTTGAGAAAGGGCTGGCTTGGGGCCAGACGCGAGCAGGAGGTCAAGGCCTGGCCAGCCTGGGCTGAGCGCTTGGGCAGCCGGACTGAGGGGCACGTCAGACAGGCTTAGTAGCTGGCATAGCTTGAGACCAGTCTCAGACACGTGAGACTGGTTGTCTCAGACACGACCTGACCTTGGCACGCTGGGCCTGCTGGTGGGCTGGGAGCTGGGGCCGGCTAGTGGCTGGCATGCTCTGAGATGCCTGGGCTTGCTGGATGACTTGGGGCCAGCAGGCGGATTGCTGGTTGGGCTGGGCCTGAGCCTAGTCTCAGACACGTCAGACAGGCCTTGGCCAGCAGGAGGTCATGCTTTTCAGGACAAAAAAGCAAGTGATTTTCCCCACATTTTCGACAAAAATGGACCCATAGAGCTGGACGCCGACGAACCCCGAAAATTTCAAGGCCCGCCGGACAGGATTTTGGGCCAGCTGACATGGGTTGGGGGGTGGGCCGGCAAAATTTTGGAAAAGCGAAGATTCTCTTTGGAGAAGAGATCTGAGCGCCCTTGGCCCCTTTGGGGCCGAGGCGAATTTTGCAATGGCATGTTCTCCTGCAGTTTCCCTTTTATATGTTGTGTGATGTTGTATGTTTTCTTTTTTTTCAATGTTAGGTTGTGAACTTGCACAATCAAGGGTTTTAGGCGGTAATTAAGGAATACCCTCGGTAATTAAGGGATTTCCACTGGTCTTTCAGTCTGAAACAACCACTTCCCAACCTGGGCATGCGCGGCGCTGCTTCAATTTTTTTCACCCAAAGACATGGAATGTCTGCATGAGCAGCGAGAAAACTCTGACGCTCAGAAGTACTCACTCAGAAGGCGCAAGTACCATCGCCAATGCCGCCAATGCCTTAGGCAGCTCTGAGGCATATGGAGGCTCCGCGAAGTGTGGAGCCAGATGAGCCTTGAAAACCAATGATCAATTGATACTGGTACCTGCTATTGCAACAAAACAGCACAATGTTTTTTGCCCGGGAAGTAGGCTTACAACAAACCGAGCTGACCGTGCATCAAATCGTTGCAGGGCTAACAAATTCGGGCTTGCAGAACTCGTTGGTTTTAGATAGGAAAAAACGTTATCTGATTTCATGATTGGTCGAGTTGCTGAGGCCTGTCAGGTCCTCTCCCAAAAGTCTATGAAAATTAGCAGCTTGAATTTCAGAAGAAAAGACAAATTGACACGTCAACGCTGAAAAGCCATGGCGCCTCTTTGTCCATCAGCTCACTTCTTGAAGAAACTGGTGAGTGACGCTGATGTTCCCGGCGTTTCTTTCCCTGGGCCATGTGCGCTAGCATCACGCTTGCCGGCGTTTTGAAGAAACCAAATGTCAACACAACCAAACTCAACGCGAATCGGGAGTCCTCTCTGGCGCTTGGCGCTGCCCTTCGCAGCAGCATCTTTGGCAGGCTTTCGTTTGCTTTCCGCAGCCACAGCAGCCTTCTTGCCTGCAGGAATCTGGCCCTTTCCCTTCGTCTTATCCTGCTTGTCTGGCTTGGCCGCCTTGGTATTGTCAGCCGCGCCCTTGCCGCCCTTGCCCTTTTGTTTGTCTTTACTCTTGTCGCTCTTGTCCTTCTTGTCCTTCTTGTCCTTCTTGTCCTTCTTGTGCTTTTTGTCCTTCTTGTCCTTTGTGTCGGCGCTGCTGCCGGGCGCAGCCTCCTTATCCTGCCCAAGGAAAACGCCGTGCCAAGCGCAGTGGGAGATGGTCGAGCTGGCCCGTTTTCTTCAGTACTGCTGGTAACGGTGTGTGCTTGATTTTGTCTATTGGTTTTTTGGTTGAAGAATGGGACAAAATGGGACAAGGTAGTTGGCCTGCAGGCCTGGAGTCCGGGCTCCATTGTTTGCCCTCCGTGACTATAAAATCCATGTCGCTTGCAGGACGCCACTTCCAGGTCCCCAATCACTTCCAGCTCCGCTAGCAACGCAGCACGCTCCAACGCCTTTACCTGCAGGGGCGCCTACACCTACACGTGTGCATTTGCGCGTTCCTTGCCTACGCGGATGACTACGCGCTGGTAGGCGGCTAACACGCGGCGAAGGCATTGTTTGTTGTTCATCTCGTAGCTAAACATGTAGCCGCTCTCCCTCATATAGCCTGAACTTCAACCACTCCAAAACATGAAAGCTTCAAAATGTAGGTACTAGGTGATGCTATCATGTGTCATCCGGGCTTGCCCAAGCGCGCACCGCCTGCCGTGCCGCATGGGAAAGAAACGCAATCATGCACGCGGTGTACGCGGTCAATGTTATTGGCATTATGCACACGACTTGACTACACACACACACACACTATTACACACACACACGCATCCAAAACGACACATGCAGGTTCGACAATTCTTCTGCGAGCAAGTCACGACACATCATGGTACTGCGTCAATGTACCGGCACCAGTACCGCCAGTACCCCCTAATGAAGCAATGAAGCATAGATTAATCTGTCCCAAAAGAATGCCAACAATCAACAATCCAACAAAGAAAGCCTTGCTCTGAGAGTCTGGGTGTTCTACATTGAAACAATGCGAACATGATGCAGTTCCGCTTTCGCCGCAAGACCAGCCTGCATGCTTTCATCTGCTTCGTGATCCGCATCTGAATCGGCTATCTCCTCCGCAACAGGAAGCCCCAGCCCAAACGCAAACCCATGTGTCTGTGTCGCACACTCCATAAGAGCGGTCCTACTCACAACAAGGTACACTCTATGCTACGTGTTTTTATTACTAGCTACTTTAAGCTACTTTACTAAGTTAGTAGTACAGTAGTTAGCAAGTACTAAGTACTACTACAAAGTACTAAGTAACAAGAAACGATTTGGGCAAGATTCGGCAAGATGCTGGAAAAGAGTTAGCCTTGGGCCCTGGGGCCCTGGGTACTACTAAGTAAAACGAAACGATTTGTTCATCGCTCTTTGAGGGCAAGATGCTGGAAAAGAGTTAGCCCAAAATGCCCAAAACCAAGCGATCCTCACTCCACTCAAGCCCTTACAAGGAAAGGACATAATCAATCATCATACGATTCTAGGCATCTAGTACAAGCCTGAAACTACTACAAGCCTGAAGTAACCCCCCGCCTTTGGGTGCATTTTACAGGGTCAAGTACGTGATCATCTGGTATCTGGTGTGTGGACAACTGCTGCAGTTTGACAATCGGTCCTTGGCCTCTCCGGCTGCAGCAGCCCCCTTCTCTGTGTCCTGGCTACGTGGATGTTTTGACGTCTGTGAGCCGTGAGCCATGTGTTAAAGGTGAGTCCTGCTCGGCGGTCACCCCTGCCACAGGCGATGGTGCTGCTTTGCCCTGACGCTGGCACACTTGAGTTGCAGCTATAGGCCTCAAAGCGGGCCCAGCCTTGGCAGCAGGATTTGGCGACGCCGACGCTGTGGCTTTGTCCTGACGGCTGGGCACACAGTTAAGTTGCACTGGAAGAGTCAATTGGACTTGAGGCAGTCAGCCAGTCCGACCAGTCAAGTCAAGTCCTACAAAAAAAACTTTCAAAGTCGGTGGATCCTGCTCAGCAATTGGCTGCTCCGCAGCCGGCAATGGTTCCACTGTCTCCTGACGCTGCTGGCCACACACTTGAGTTGCAAAAGCTCTCAAAATGGGTCCTTCTCCGCAACTGGCTGCTGCTCCGCAGTTGGCGAAAGTTCCACTGTCTCCGTCTCCTGACGCTGCTGGCCACACACTTGAGTTGCAAAAGCTCTCAAAATGGGTCCTTCTCCGCAACTGGCTGCTGCTCCGCAGTCGGCGAAAGTTCCACTGTCTCCTGACGCTGCTGGCCACTTACTTGACTTGAGTTGCAAAAAAACCCAAAGTGGGTCAGCGGGTCCTTTGCAGCAACTGGCTGCTCCGCAGCCGGCGATGGTTCCACGGTCTCCTGACGCTGCTGGCCACACACCTGAGTTGCAAAAGCTCTCAAAATGGGTCCTTCTCCGCAACTGGCTGCTGCTCCGCAGTTGGCGAAAGCTCCACTGTCTCCTGACGCTGCTGGCCACTTACTTGAGTTGCAAAAAAAACCCAAAGTGGGTCAGCGGGTCCTTTGCAGCAACTGGCTGCTCCGCAGCCGGCGATGGTTCCACTGTCTCCTGACGCTGCTGGCCACACACTTGAGTTGCAAAAACTCTCAAAGTGGGTCCTTCTCAGCAACTGGCTGCTCCGCAGTTGCCGATGGTCCCACTGTCTCCTGACGCTGCTGGCCACACACTTGAGTTGCAAAAAGCTCCCAAAGTGGGTCAGTGGGTCCTTCTCAGCAACTGGGCGCTGCTCCGCAGTCGGCGAAAGTTTCACTGTCTCCTGACACTTGAGTTGCAAAAAACTCCCAAAGTGGGTCAGTGGGTCCTTCTCCGCAACTGGCTGCTCCGCAGCCGGCGATGGTCCCACTCTCTCCTGACGCTGCTGGCCACACACTTGAGTCACTTGAGTTGCAAAAAACTCCCAAAGTGGGTCCTTCTCTGCAACTGGCTGCTTTGTAGTCGGCGATGGAAACACTGTCTCCTGACGCTGCTGGCCACACACTTGAGTCACTTGAGTGGCAAAAAAGCCAAGTGGGTCAGTGGGTCCTTCTCAGCAACTGGCTGCGCAGCAGGCGGCAAGGGTTCCATTGTCTCCTGATGCTGCTGGACACACACTCGAGTCAAGTCACGTGAGTTGCAAAAAAACTCTCAAAGTGGGTCCTTCTCAGCAACTGGCTTGTCCGCATTTGCCCCTGCAGGCGATGGTTCCACTGTCTCCTGACGCTGCTGGCCACACACTCCAGTGACTTTTGCAAATAATTCTGAGTGGGTCCTTCTCAGCAACTGGCTTCTCCGCAGATGCCCCTGCAGGCGATGGTTCCACTGTCTCCTGACTGACACTGCTACTGCTGTGGCCACACTTAAGCTGCAGCTACAGGCCTCAAAACGGGTCCAGCCTTGGCAGCAGGATTTGCCAGGGCTGCAGGCAACGTCGTGGCTTTGTCCTGATGTACACACACACACACACACGCACGCACGCACGCACGCACGCACGCACGCACGCACACACGCACGCACGCACCCACACACACACACACACGCACGCACGCACGCACGCACGCACACACGCACGCACGCACGCACGCACGCACCCACCCACACACACACACACACATGCACGCGCGCGCGCCGCATGCACCCGCACCCGCACCCGCACCCGCACGCACGCGCGCGCCGCACGCGCACGCGCACGCGCACGCGCACGCGCACGCGCACACCCACCCACCCACACAGACACACGCAGACACACACGACACACAGACACACACACAAACACACACGACACACAGACACACGACACACGACACAGGACACACGACACACGACACACGACACAGGACGACACACACCAAAAAAGAGGCAAAACAGACACACCGACAGACACGCAACCGCTCGCACAGGGCCGAGCAACAACTCTAAGCGAGCCCCCCACCGCCCCCTGCCATTCCAACACCAACCCTGAAACTGCACAGTCCTTCTGTTCGTCAGCTGTGTCAACATCTGAGTCGTTCAGCAATTCCATGGCCGCCGACAGCTCTTTTTCAATCTCCGAAACGTCATGATTCGAGTCATGGCCATCTTCATCTTGACGGCTCTGGTTGCGCTGACGGTCGCGCAGCTCCAAATATTCCAGCTGCTTCTCACCCTCTTCGATCAAGAGCGAAGTGATCGCAGTCCTTCAGGCTTGGGATCTGATCGGGTGACTGGAAAACCAAATTCAACGAGTTGAACTGGAACTGGAACCAGCTACCCTCCCAAACCCATCCTCTGAATTGAAACGTGACAAAGTTCCGGACACAAACGCTGAGACTTACTAGACTGTCCAGCCTACTGACCATGACTCAATGACTCAACCAAAACTCGACACGTGAGACAAGAGCCAGATCACATGAGCAAACAGCGAAGCGCCGAGCGCCCTTCCGAAACACCGGGGGAACACACTGTTCCGAACTCAGCGCTGCCAAGTCTCCCGCCAACCATGCCCACCAACTCTCGCAGGATGCCCAGATCGCGCAAAAAGGGTAGGAAAACTCGCAAGGCAACGTTGTTTTCATTGCAAGGCTTTTCGGTCAGAACAGTGCCAGCTTGTAGAAACATTGTGTCTCCTGAGCTGAGGCAGCTGAGGCACTAAAAGCGCTGCTAGCCGGGGGAAAGTGCCAAATTACTGGGAGGCCTTTGTGAACCACCAAGTCACCAAGTGGAAGGATGTGTTGGTGATTCCTGTAGAATGTGGAAGGTTTGCAAACCAACATACTGTACGTTATCAACTTGCTGACAATTGACATTTGACAGGCCGGCAATGACGTGACTTGATCCAAAAATATGCTCAACTGTCACCAAGAAACCCGGGCTCAAACAACCTGTCTCTACCTCCACGCCAGCAGTCTCGCAGGTTTCCACGGTCAAGTTGGTAAAGCTGGCGAGAGCAGCCTGGCAAGTTTGTCTTGGCTTTGCCCGCTCCGATGCGCGCGAGAATTTGCACACGCAAATTGCAAATCTCTAAATGTGCAGGCCCTGCAGGCCCAAGCCCAAGCCTGCATATTGCCCGCGTCGCCGGCTAACCTCTTCAAATCGAGGATGCTGGTAGCCGCAAATCTTTTTGCTCCGCTTGCCTGCGTTGCCAAAGCACACACACGCAGAGTTGAACATGGCTGATCAGCAGCTATCTTGTTGAACACTCGATAACTCGATCCGCTACACTCTGCGTGCGCCGGCAGCCGGAACATGACAACCCCGAAGTTTATTGGTCGCTGGCAAACTTGCTGGCAGCGCAGTGGAAAGGCCTGAAAGTACACCACCGGCATCCCGCCGGGCGCTAGGCTTGTGTTCACGCGCCCCACAGCTTCGCCAACAAGGAAGGCTTGAAGCAACTTGCTCAGCGCGTAGCCCTTTTCCTGGCAATGACACCGACACCGCACCGCAGGGCAAGATAACGTAAAAGGTCAACACTGTCAAGGGAAGGGAGTCTTGAAGGGAAGGGAGCCGGGAGTCCCGGGAGTCGGGAGCACGTTGTTTTATGGGACACACTGAACGCTACAAACTGCAACATCGACCCCGCGTCATACCACAAATTCTGGCATCCATTCAAATTCAAACCAGATCCAATACAAACATTCCAAAATACTTGGGGGCCCGAGGCCCGAGGCTCTGTGGCCCAGGCCCAACAACCTGACGAGTAATACAGAACAGGATGGCCAATGATCGGCCTTATCAGCGTCGCTGTCCGTCAGTCTTGCACCAAGACCGGCGAGATCTTCAGGGCAAATGATAACACCGTCGCAGTTGCCGTGCACCTGAAATACAGCTGCGGCTGCCGGCTACCCGCTAATCGCTGACTAGAAAACATGAGACTGTCAGCCACAGTCACACTCAAACTCCAGCAAAAAACTTTTAGGCATTGGCATTGGCGGCTAGCCTAGACCACCGCGCCGCCGCCACGGACCAACTTGCAAACAACAAGACCGATGGCAATTGGCAGGCAAAATGGCAACACAAGCAACATCGAAAGCCATTCTCTTTACAACACCGCAAGCCTCCGCGGCAGCAGCGCGCTCTTGCCGCCGTTCCTCCTGCAGACTCAGCAGCCTTGTTGACATACCCAATGCGGCAGCCAGCGCAGTTGGGTTGCCGTCCTCCTCGATGACCATTGTTTTCCGCCCCTTGGCCGACTCATCCTGCGCAAGGAGTATGGCATCTATATGGCTACGGCTTCAAACTTCAAGAGATCCAATCCCGAATCCTGTTTTGACACACAAAGCAACAACCCTCGATCAAACCAGGGGGAGAAGACAAGGACGACCGGGAAGTTCCGCCGAAAAGGCCCTTGAAAGAACAAAAAGCCAAGCGCTGCGCTGCACTGCACCAAGCCCCGAAGTCAGACGAACCAACGAACCCGCGAACAACCCGCTTGGGCGCCCCTGAACTTATAACGGCACCCTACCACTCGTGCTCATGGCCAACATCCACACACACACATGCTCTAGACACACACGCCCAAGCGGTCATCCTGGAACTGTTGGGCGAGAACACCCATGAATGTCTTGAGGTGGCCAATGACTTGCGCGTTGATGACTGCGATGTCTTGGTGGACATTGGTGCGTCGCCACCGCCCGAGAACTCGGATTGCCAGCCAGAGCAACAAGCACTGCAAACAGCAACGACGCTGCCGCTTTCATGAAAAAAACACAACAAACACACACAAGCCAACACACCCACTACCTTCTCCGGGGCAACTTTCTAGCCCGGCATTGCCCGGCACGCTTGAAGGACAATGGGAGCTTGAGCTTCCATAAAGAAAAAATGCTGACGGGATACCTCCAAAGCCTTCTTGATGTTGGCACGGCGGCATCGCACAATGACATTTTCCCCGCCCAAGACATGCGGCATCGCTTGCTCCTTATTCTGCTGCTTGGGTGGGAGCAGAAGGAGCAAATCAACGAGGCAAAAACAGCCAGTGCATCAGACCTGTCATTTCGTTGAACACACCTGTGTGCCTGTACGCACAAATCATAATCAAGTTGTGAAGTCGTGTACAGTAACGAAGTGTAGTGTGGATAAGGGTGTCTTGCAAACGAACTGGAGTGGCTCGACTCGACCTGCAAAAAAACACATCTCACTACTTCGTTCTGTCAAGCCTCGTATGTCTCAACCACGGTCATTGTGTTGGGAAACTTGGCAAGCAATACCGGGGGATCGCCTTCCGTCGGCGCAGTTCCTGAGACGGCGCGGCGCCGCTTGTCCGCCTTCTCCGGGGCATCGCTCTTCGCCGCCGCGTTGCGCGCTTCTTCCTTTTTCTTCTCCTTGGCAGCTTCTTTCTCCAACCGCAGGGCCTCACGCTCTGCCGCCATCTTCTCCAGCTTCTTTGCCTTTTCGATGGCAGCAGATGCTGCTCTGTATTGCTTTAAATTATTGTGGCGGCCAGGGACGACAACACCTTGGATGGCCCCAGCTGCCTGCTGCCCACTTTCCCAAAGCAACTGCCCAAATGCAACTAGAAAAACCTCAAACTACCACGGTCGCACCGCAACACCTGAAACTAGATTGCGCAAATTGTGCAACAAACAAAATCTCATTGATGGTGATGGCAAGCCCGCGAGGCCCTCTTTGGAACATGTGGAACTGAATCCACTGAATCCCGCCAAAAAATATGGCTACATGTTGCAAGTTGCTTGTCGCCCGTGTTGCCCTCTGGAAGGCGGCCTCAACGGCATCTACACTTCCTAGCAGGTCTGTCCTCTTCAGCATCCGGATGCGTGGGATGGTGAGCATCTCCTTCACGCTCTCCTTGAGGAAGGGGTCTTCTTTGACCAATTGATCGATTTGGGCCTCATGGCTTGTCATGGCTGCGTCGTCACCGTCCTGGATGTGAGAGGCCCGGCAAAGCTGCACCTCGGGGAAAATGGCGAGATTGCGAAACACCGAGCGCTTCTGCGCTGACAAGCCACAATCTTGATGCGCTTCAGCAGCAACTGGTGCAGCGGGTCTGCGGTGCTGAAGTTTGCACTGTCCTCCTTGTCCTCCTGATCAGGTCTGGGAAAAAACGCAAACAACACAATCCAAAACAGAGGTGTAACAGGCTGTAACAGCTGTCCTGAAGCGCGAGTATGTGTGTGTGCAGAGTCAAAAATGTCTTGAATAGTTCAGCCCACCCACGCCCACGCTGGCCACATTCACATTCCTAAACAAAGTCTCTGGCCAGGGCCTGGCCTCCAACTGAAGGTCGTCAGCTGCACGCAGTGTTTCGTCCACCGCTTTCTGCACCGTGTTCCACTGCTTGAGTGTGGAAGCTCGCAAAGCAGCGCTCGCAGAGATCACACCTGCGGTGGCTGGAACCTCTACCACCTTTGGGGCACGGGCGACAGTCTTTGGATCGGGCACCATTGAATGACTCCCACCAAGCAACCAACAACACACCAAACATACTAGATTGAATTTTGAATGCAGGTCCGAGGTCCTGACTAATAATCCTGTTAGTGTGGGTCTGGGTGGAGGATATGGGATGACACGGGCCCAGGCGCAGGTAAACTTCTTCTTGCTGTTGGGGCCGGGGCCGCTGTTTGAGCTGCCGCCCAGGCTACGGCGCCCGCCACCTCCCCCGGTGGCAGTTTGCCCACGTCCGCCAGAACCGCTGCTGCCCGTAGGGTTCGGGAAGTCAAAGGCAGTCTCGAAGCTGATGCCTGAGATGGAGCGGGGAATGTTATGTTCAAGCGAAACAACCAACTCGCAGTAGCCTGGCTGAGCTGCCTGAGTGACAACCTGACATACGACTTGCCTACAACTTACAACCAACGCCAACGCCAATGAGCTAATCCAGCGGCCGACAAACAGAAAACATGCATGATTATAACGCAACCATTAAGCAACACTACCGACTACCATCAATCCGCAAATTTGGAACCGCGCCGTGGGGCAGCGACCGTTGAATCAAAGCTGCATCATACTTGGGCAACTAAGTTTACTCAGCTACCAGACTCACCAGCAGAGCAATCAACCGGAAATGCTGCTTAGGCGCCATCGTCACCCATCAGGTCCTTGGCCATCATCTCAGCTGAGCGGCTGAGCTGCGCAACAGCAGCCGCATTCTCGGCCTTGACATTGTTGGTGGATCGCTGCATGGTGATGTTGTCTTCCTGCGTGGCGGATAGGCAAGAAACCAAGCCACTCAACGACGCAAAGCCACTGAGCATCGTCCTTGAACTGGCTGACGCTCACCTTCTTGGGCAACGGAACAAACACCGCCGTCACCTCAGAAGCATTGCCTTCACATTGGTGCTAGCAGTACGGACATGTTAAGAACAGCAGGCAGTGGCATTGGCACGGACTAGGTTGAACAAAGCTGGTGTTAGCAGTGACATGGCAACAGCTGCAAGCATTAACTAGATCAAACAAACAGTTTGGCTGGCAGTTCGGGATATGGCAAGAATAGCTGTCAACTGTCAAGCAGTGACTTAGATACTAGATCGCACAAAAGCAAGATAAAGCACGCCGGGTAGCCAGTTCTCCTGTGAATACTCCGTCCGCGCCGAGCTTTCGGCATTTCATTTTTCTTACATCAGCACTACCAAGATCGTGATTCCACTTCTTGTGAGCCGCGTTGGGACTCAATCCTGAGCTAAAGCGGAGAGGAGCGTTGCCAAAATCCTGCCCGGATGATGCCGGACGCACGCACACACACAGACAAACAAATACACAAACCGTGACTCGACTCGACGCACTACAAGCGCGGACAACACACACACACGCCACATGATCACACGCACCAAACATATACACACACACACAATTCGCACAGCAAACAACATGTGTTGCACTGAGCGGCTTTCGTACGAGGGTGACTGGCTGGTGAAGTAAGTGATGAAATCTTCATAGGCCATAGGTTGGTAGGTGTAGTCATCGGATTCTCTCGAACCCATGATCCTGGTCAACTCACAAGGCACACTCACAACTTGCAACATCTCAAAGTCGCTGCTGGCCACTAGAGTTTTGCCGCAGGCCAACCCGCAGACCCGGAAAGAACGCGCCTGGATTGGAGCAGGGCGGCGAAATCAAACCTATTCGAGTGCGTGGCCTCGTCAGCCGCCCGGCGCCCTGGTTTGCTTGGCTCTGCCTCGCAGTACTTCACGAAACCACTCAAGAACTTGGCAGGGTCGGTGCTCTCGAGGGAAAGCATGTCCTGCAACATCCCGGCTTTGTTGGCCTGCGCAAGGTATGTTGCCCCGCCGCCCCTCTGGAAGCTTCTCACCACAGATGCCAAAGCCCGTCTGAGTCTGCAAGCAAACACCTGGAGCTGCCTGGTTGCCTGAGGCCATCCGATCTAACATGCAACTGAAAACAGGTTCCATCATGCCATCAAGCAATTCAGGTATCATCATGTCGGAAACAAGTTCTGGCTCTGGCTTGGTGCCCGGGGCCCAGGACAAAACAAACTTCCTCCCTTCGGCCGAAAACCCTGTTTTCCAAAATGAAGACACAATGAATGCAACACAACGAGTGAATGCTTGCACCAGCACCGGCACCTGGTCCAGAAATGCTCTGCGCTTGCCGATGTGCTTCGCACACAGTTGGTGAGCCCGTCCCTGCCGAGGGATTACAGTCACGTTACACACCGCGCAGCTTGCCCCAGGCGGCGCCAAGGCAGCCATTGCGGATGGCGAATGGCAACAACCCACGCGATGCCCTCAACCCTCAATGCAAATGGCTCTGACTGGCTCATACAATCGCACAGTTCTTGATTCCTCGCACGCCATACGCATGGTCATGGTGATCTGTCATTTGTCATGTCATCATTGTCATCCATCGTTTTGGGCCAAACAGCTCAACGAGAAATTACAACTCACCGTCACCGAATCAGTGAATCTGCAGTGAATCTGCAAACTGCAAACTCATTCTTGCTGAACAAAGTACACATCGCAGAATCGCACACATGTCAGTGCCATGCGCCATGTCCAGTCAACCGCAACTGTGGTCTTTTCAACTCACAATTTGCTGTTCTCTTCTCGGGCCTGAGCCAACTTGTGGGCACTGGGAGTCACCTGCACGGGCCCCCAGTGCCTCCTTAAGCACGAGCAGGCTGAGCCATCAAAACAAGCTTGCGTCCAGTGAGCTGCTGAGTTGTTGGAACCCACAGCTCAGGCTGGGTCACCGTCCTTTGACTTTGGGCGGCTGCGGAAAGAGTTAGCAGTCTGCAGTCAAGCAGCGAAAACCTAAGCCCAAGTCTTTCCATTCCCCAGTGTGGAAAAACTGCACATGGTATCACACGGTCACAGGGTGTTCCCGGATTCCCAAGCAACCCCAACCACATCCTCATCCGCCAAGCCAACTTCTGACCTACTACTACCGCTACCGCTACCTACAAACTGAGCCACGCAGGCTACGCAAGCTCTCAGGTTTTACGCAAATCTCGGCTCACCAATATGTCCTCCCAGTGGCCTCCCAGTCACTGCCTTCAGGTCGCGGGATTGTCGTCAATCATCTCCAGGCAGCTGAGGACGCAACACCACATTGCTCCGACCACAGCATGGTGCATGGCCTGGGACATGGATCACGGATCCAACACAAAACGTCTACACACGCCGCACGCTGTCTGGCACAGCATTGCGCTGCACCATTGAGTCGCGCTGCGCCAAAAAACAAACAACAATAATGCCACAAGTGGCCACAAGTGCAACGCAATGTGTTCGAAGTTCCATGGGGGGGAGGGCCGGGCGAAAGGGAAAGAACTCTGAAAGGACAATTGAAAACAGTCTTAGGCAGTCGCAGCCGGGGAGCATTGCCAGCAAGCTTTTTTTGCTCCCGCGCGCTCGGCAGCCACTGGAAATGCGGAAAGTATGTGTGTTTGCAGGCGAGGCTTCGGTACATTGGGCAAGCCATAGCTTGCATGTGCTCCTGCACAGGAGCACGTGGAATTGAGTCTTGAGTACAAGAAACTCGCGTCGAGAGTTTGCCGCGCATAGATGACTTGCGCGAAAGAGAAAACTGGTCGTCAACCTAACACCACCATTCAGGCCCATGACACGCAAACTGAAACAACAACATAACGCATAAACAATGGCAGTCCTGTCCCGTGAGCATTCGTTCTGGGCCACCCACATCAGCTTCTCCCGACGCTGGCGGCTGGATGTGCCACAAGGTCCCCGACTTGCACAAGCACGGCAACAATTTTCCACATATAGGCCGGCTCATAGGGTTGCTCCAAGTTGACGTAGACCCCGTGGCCTCGTTGCAAGGACTTTTGCACCTTCTCCAGTTCCTTGTATTGCTGGAGCCAAACACCTTTGGCTCCTGCGATCACGATTCGGCGAATGACAGGCTCCAACCCAAAAACGGAGTGGTCACGGGGGTGACACACATCTTTCCGTTGTATAAAGTTAGAGTAGTCAGAATCATGGGAATATCCCTCATCCCGCCCGCCCGGCAAGCATTGCCCGAGTCTTTTTTCAAAAAACGACTAACCACGGACCACGGTCACGGTACTTACTTATATATAACAATAACAATACTAACTAACAACGAACAAAATAACAAACAACTAACAACTTAAAACGAATCGAACCGTACTAAATTACTAGCAACATCGACTGCAACAACAACCGTCGGATTTGTTTGGTAACCACTGACCACCGGTAACCGGTGTAAGTTCCGTGACTTGTAGACTTGTAGAGTATTCCCATGCATACGGCTGGCAAAAGGAGCAGACCCGGAGGCCTTGATGTTTAAGCATTGGAAATTGGAAACACCGGTTCAACGGCCTACAGAAAATAGAGGGGGCGCTGACTCGGCGCTGACTGATAGTGACACTAATGAACGGACCTGAAACTGCTGTTGACGCGTGCCCCTCCCGCCGCCGCCTGTCAGCAATGCGCTGAATGAAGACGAACTGGGCATCTTGGCTTTCTGGGCCATGTCAAGCTTCAGCTCCTGCACTTCCTCCTTGCACAAGTGACACTCACGACTCACGACTCACGACTCACTACTACATTGACTCAAGTAACTGGACCAAACGGCGGTGTTGAGAAACCTGCCACTGTTGATGCCTGCTGCGCTGGGGATTCTCTTTGGGAAAGGGGGTGGGGAGACCCTGGCCCCCTCAAAACATTTCTGAAAGAGGTACGGTACGGTATACCCGTGCCCTGTACCGGCCCCTGCCAGCACACACCAAAACAGGTCGAAAGAGTCGAACAGTTGAACACCCCGGCCTCCGAAACCGCATTTGCCGGGTAGGGCTGGCTGTCGGTACAACTTCCGCACACAATACAACTTGTCAAAATTCAGCACGCAGGAGTCCCGCTTGGTGAGAACTGTGTACAACCTCAAGGACCGCGCGGCGGCCACAGACAGGACATCAAACAAATCCCCCCCCTCGCCCACGTGCAGCTCAACAATCAAAACATACCCAAACATCAGTAACCAGCTTAATGACCCACGCAGCCCTCGGCTTTGACTGCCTACGTACTTCTTTGAGCCCGTACAAGTTGAGACAGCACGGAACTAGGACACGCGCGGCCCGGACAAGCTAAAGAAAACTTCTGGCCAAGCGACCGCCTTCTTGTCGCCGGCCAACCGAGCAAGTCTGGAGACACAAAATCCGGGGCGCCATGGGCAACGTACAAATCACCCAGCCATCGTTCCAACACTTCTCGGCGAAACTTTGTCGTGCATTCATGGAGCAGCACATCCTGGCGCGGCAATGATGCTAGATGGAAGAGGCGTCTGACAAGCAAACACCAAACAGGGCAAGAGCGATCTTCTTGCACGTCAAGGGCTTGTTCAAGTAAGCCCCTGGCTGGCTTTCCTTGACGGACACTGGCCAACCAAATGGCTAAATATCTGCTGGATGCTCCCATGAGCTTCTGCCCTTTGCCCGGACAGACGCGGGCCAGCCACGAACTGAGTTCAACTGAAGTTCTCACGCAAACGACCACCAGTTAGATCAACCTCACTCTCGAGTTGACTCATAAGCTCAAACAACCAGCATAAAAACCCCGGCCGGCCGCCGGCCAAAACAAAACATATCCCGACATAGGCACATGCGAACACACACACACACACTCCGCAAACATGACAAACCAACAGAAAATGGCGGCCATGCTTGCGGCTCAGGACACCCATGCTGCTCACGTCTGTGCATGTGCTGCCAGCAGTGTACACAGAAATCACTCGTCTGTTGTCCTGTCGGTCCAGCTTGCTGGCAACGATGGCCGTGTCACCAAGGGGTGTAGGACATTGCCCCGCCTGCCAACCAGCTACGCGTGGCCAAGTGCTGAGCAAAGGGCAAACGTGCCAAGAAAACAAGATTGCTGATTACTGACCCACGAGTCACTGACTGTTAAAAAAACATATATGTGTCCACTGTCCACCAGACACCAGACCTGTGTCAGCCAAAGGGGACACAGAAACAACGTGCCTCCTCTTCCAAAACCTCAAGCCCGGACGGGGTTGGCCCTTTGCGCTTTTTCTTCTTGGTCTCCTCATGGCTCCGGCACGACACGCAAGGAGCGTGATTGCGCCACACATCTTGGTTCTGCAACACAGCCATGTAGCGCTCGAGCAACAAGTCGCCATAGAACTCATTCAAGTCAATGGTTTCTTCTTCTCCTCCACAAGCAAGGTGCATAGCATACTCTGACTTGGTCTGCTCAAAGGCCATAGTCAAACGGCTGGACGCTCCTCCAAGTCAGGCAGTACATGTAGGGGCTTGTACGCCTGAGGGTTTCAGGCTGGCGGCTGGAGAAACAACATCCAGATTTGAGTCTGAAACAAAACGTACCAAGTTGCCCAAGCCTCGTGAAGATTGGCCAGCACGCGCTGAGCAATTCGGTCCCTTTCGATCGCGCTTGGCAGTGATTGCAGCATGGGGCCTCCAAGCCTGGCCAGTCGCAGCACAGAATGCCAGCAGCGCTTTCTTGAGAGCAGTGGAAGCATTTCCAGTGCCAGCATATGAGTCGTGCACTCGAAAGTTGTAGTTGGCAAACAAGCGCTTGAAGGAAGCTTGGTAATCCTCCCCGTGCTGCTGGTCGCTGAACAACCGCTGGCAAAACTGCTCCGGCCAAGCGCAAAGGTCTTCCAACGTGGTCGGCCCGGCTGGGGCCTTTTTGAGGCAAGCCTGACCGACGGGTTGGAAATTGAACACACAAGTCACGAGCCCGGCCCTCTTTTGCAAAACCAACGCCGCAACGACACAACCAATCATTGCGCACAAAATGGAGGATTCAAATTCCAGCAAAGGGCATCACTAGACTCCCTCGCAGAAAAAGGCTCATTCAGACTCAGAATCAGGCTCACAAGCTCATAAGTAGAGGTTTCAAAACCCACGCCCCAGCCTTCACACGGTGCGCATCTTCATGTGTAACCTTGTTCTCCTCATCGCCGCAAGAGGTATCACTGCTGCTGGCGTCATCAACAAGTTCAGCATTACGCGGTGGCAACCAAATGTCATCTCGTTGCTTGTGGACGGGTCTGGAAGATGATGAAGAACTGTCAGAATCGGTATCGATGCTGCCGCTGTCAGAAGTTTTTCTCGAAGCCATGGGTAAGCGCGGGAAAAAAACAATCAACAAAACCAACCCTCTGCCGCTGATGCTTAAGCAAGATGTCAAACAACCTTCAAATCATCCACAGCACGGCTAGGTCTCACGAGGGTCGCATGTGTCGCATGTCATGGAAAGCAACACCTTTGCAACGCCTCCCGCTACAAGCACCTAGCCTTGATGGAAGCGAGCACGAATGTGTAGCAGCGCATACATCAAATCGTCACATCATGGGGTTTCTGACGGGCCATGCTCTCCTCGCTACAAAGGCACAGCAGCGAATGGTTTTGCCCCGATTTCGGCCATTCTCTCGCTGGCACATTGGCACCCAAGCGCTGGGAGAACCTGCGCTGCGATGGTGCAATGTTGGCAAGCATGGGGGAAGGATGTGTGTCTTCCAGGGGGGGAGGGGGGGGGGGGGCAGGGCATTGCCAACCCAAACATGCGCTCGTCCAACATGAAACATCTCACTTCAAGGGGTCAGGGGAGCAGCGCAAACAAACAACAAGTCCGCATCACCATAAAATTCGGTGCGGATGGAAAGTGCCGCGTGAATTGTGATTTGCCCGTGACTCATTGAGGATTTGGCAACTGCGGGCCGCCAGACAACATCCTTAATTGCCGACGTCGCCGACCCCCTCGGAAATTAAGGGGTTGGCAACTGCAAACCGCCAGCCAAAATCCTTAATTACCGACCCCCCCTCAGTAATTAAGGATTTGGCAGCTGGAAACCGCCAGCCAAAATCCTTAATTACCGACCCCCCCTCGGTAATTAAGGATTTGGCAGCTGGAAACCGCCAGCCAAAATCCTTAATTACCGACCCCCCCTCAGTAATTAAGGATTTGGCAGCTGGAAACCGCCAGCCAAAATCCTTAATTACCGACCCCCAGTAATTAAGGATTTGGCAGCTGGAAACCGCCAGCCAAAATCCTTAATTACCGACCCCCCCTCGGTAATTAAGGATTTGGCAGCTGGAAAACCGCCAGCCAAAATCCTTAATTACCGACCCCCCCTCGGTAATTAAGGATTTGGCAGCTGGAAACCGCCAGCCAAAATCCTTAATTACCGACCCCCCTCGTAATTAAGGATTTGGCAGTGGAAACCGCCAGCCAAAATCCTTAATTACCGACCCCCCCTCGGTAATTAAGGATTTGGCAGCTGCGGGCCGCCAGCCAAAATCCTTAATTACCGACCCCCCCTCGGTAATTAAGGATTTGGCAGCTGGAAACCGCCAGCCAAAATCCTTAATTACCGACCCCCCCTCGGTAATTAAGGATTTGGCAGCTGCGAAACCGCCAGCCAAAATCCTTAATTACCGACCCCCCCTCGGTAATTAAGGATTTGGCAGCTGCAAACCGCCAGCCAAAATCCTTAATTACCGACCCCCCCTCGGTAATTAAGGATTTGGCAGCTGGAAACCGCCAGCCAAAATCCTTAATTACCGACCCCCCCTCGGTAATTAAGGATTTGGCAGCTGGAAACCGCCAGCCAAAATCCTTAATTACCGACCCCCCCTCGGTAATTAAGGATTTGGCAAGTGCAAACCGCCAGCCAAAATCCTTAATTACCGACCCCCCCTCGGTAATTAGGGAGTTGGCAAGTGCAAACCGCCAGCCAAAATCCTTAATCCCTCAGTAATTACGGATTTGGCAGCTGGAAACCGCCAGCCAAAATCCTTAATTACCGACCCCCCCTCGGTAATTAAGGATTTGGCAGCTGCGGGCCGCCAGCCAAAATCCTTAAAAACCGACCCCCCCTCGGAAATTAAGGATTTGGCAAGTGCAAACCGCCAGCCAAAATCCTTAATTACCGACCCCCCCTCGGTAATTAAGGATTTGGCAGCTGCGGGCCGCCAGCCAAAATCCTTAATTACCGACCCCCCCTCGGTAATTAAGGATTTGGCAAGTGCAAACCGCCAGCCAAAATCCTTAATTACCGACCCCCGCCAGGATTTGGCAGCTGGAAACCGCCAGCCAAAATCCTTAATTACCGACCCCCCCTCGGTAATTAAGGATTTGGCAAGTGCAAACCGCCAGCCAAAATCCTTAATTACCGACCCCCCCTCGGTAATTAAGGATTTGGCAGCTGCGGGCCGCCAGCCAAAATCCTTAATTGCCGACCCCCCCTCGGTAATTAAGGATTTGGGACCAGAATTTGTTGAGCGGGCAGTCCAGATCCTAATTGACCGGCCCAAATCCTTAATTACCGGCCCAAATCCTTAATTACCGGCCAAATCCCTTAATTACCGAGGGGGGGTCGGTAATTAAGCTTTTTACAGGCAAAAACTAGCGCAAAAATGCTGCCGAGGGGGTGAAAAACAGGTGCTCGGCAGCATTTTTGTGCTGTTTTTCGCCTGCAAAAAGCTTAATTACCGACCCCCCCTCGGTAATTAAGGACTTTGGCCGGTAATTAAGGATTTGGGGCGGCAAAGGAGGATTGGCTGCGTAATTAAGGATTTGGTTCGGCAAAGGCGGATTGGCAGCAACAATGAAAGATTGGGAAGGACAATGCGCGGCTGACAATGGAAAAAAAGGAAGGTGTCAACTACCTATCCCCTGCATACTCTGTTTGCCCATCTCTGTCGCCGTAAATCCCACATCGCTGGAGCCTGCCTACCTGCAGCAACTACTTTTTCCACAAGTCAGCGGTCACAGCTCCATTGGCCGGGATCAGCCAGGCTTCGCAATCTGACACACGTGAATCTCACAAAATTCTGGCACCGAAAGTCTTGCCTTGGGGCAAGGGTTCAGCAACTGCCATGCCAGAGTCTGCAGTGCGGTCGGGGCCTTTGAAAGAATCAATTTAACACGACTACACTTCGATTGAAAAACATGAGGCGGATGCCGCGCCTGGACGAAAGTTGCGATGGCCTGATAGGAGGTGAAAACAACTTCTGCAGAGCAAGCTTCCAGGATCAGACACCCCAACGCCCAAGCCTCTGTGGCAAAGGACGCCCGCATGGTGCGCGCAGAAGATGACCAAAGTTCTGGCGCTCGGTATGGGCCAGTGTAAACATTGTGTTGGGATCCCGAACTGAGGGGCGATCCTGAACACTGTGCAGAAGCAGAGGGGCGATCTTGAACTGTGACCTCTGGTCGAATGGCCTGCGACACCGTGAAGTTGATCAGTTTGGCCATGTTTCGGCGTGGGTCCCACAATGTATTTGCAGGTTTCAAGTCGCAGTGCAACCACTTTGCCATGTGCAAAACCTGAAGGGCTCGCGCCACCTGCACGCTCAGAGCCGCCAGTGGCCATCCTGTCAAGGCGCCCTGCTGCTCGATGTGAAAGCGGAGGTTGCATGGCATATGCTCAAGCACAACCCATGGAAAATGTTGCTGGTCCGTACATTCTTGAACGATTTTGCAAAATCCGTGCTCACTGATCTGTCCCTTCAACAGAGCACTGACGTCGTTGTAAACACGCCGTTCCCTCTGACAAGACTCCGCATCCTTGAAGACCTTGACCATCGCAGAAAAACCTTCTTTCATGTGGCGCACCGCATATATCACTCCGTAGCTGCCGCTTCCAAGGTCCGGGCAAGGGCTTGCGTCTAGCTCAAAGCAGCCAAAATGAGTAGAGCCCTGCTGAGTCTCACTGCTGGAGGATGCACTGTTGAGAACGAAATCCCGGTGCCGGTGCCACGCATTCATGTCCGCCTTTGATCTCGCCTCATACTTGGCACGCTCCTCTGGACTCATGTCTCGCCACAATTGCGCAATTGTTGAGACCACCTTGCGCTGGGGTCTTTTGCCTGGGGCCACTTGTTCACTCACAACGGGGTACATGTCTTGCATGAAAATCGCATACGCCGACCGCCTCTTCGGAGATGTGCAATCTGCCAACGCCTTGAGATTGCGTTGTTGTTCCCCACATCTTTGTGTGGGGTTCTTACTTTTTCCGCTCGTCGTCCGCGCGCCGCGTCTCCTTCTCCTTCTCCCGCTCGTCTCCGTCTCACTCACTCACTCACTCACTCACTCACTCACTCACTCACTCTCACTCACTCACTTACACTCACTCAACTCACACTCACTCACTCACACTCACTCACTCACACTCAGTCACTCACACTCACTCACACTCACTCACACTCACTCACTCACACTCACACTCACTCACTCACTCACTCACTCACTCACACTCACTCACACTCACTCACTCACTCACTCACGCTCACTCACACTCACTCACTCACACTCACTCTCATTCACTCTCCTCTCATTCACTCACTCACTCACTCACTCACTCGCTCACTCACTCACTCACACTCGCTGACTCACGGCAGCTGTCTAGAGGGACAGGATGTTGTCGCGCGCGCGGCGGGGGGCGTGCGAAATCGTGGCAGGCGCAGCACTTTGGCGATGCCGTTGCGAAATCGTGGCAGGCGCAGCACTTTGGCGATGCCGTTGCCGAAGTCGTGGCAGGCGCAGCATTCTGTGCATCTGGGTGTGTGTTTGTGTGGCAGGGGTCGCATTCGGCAGCTGTCTAGAGGGACAGGATGTTGTCGCGCGCGCGGCGGGGGGTGTGCGAAATCGTGGCAGGCGCAGCACTTTGGCGATGCCGTTGCGAAATCGTGGCAGGCGCAGCACTTTGGCGATGCCGTTGCCGAAGTCGTGGCAGGCGCAGCATTCTGTGCATCTGGGTGTGTGTTTGTGTGGCAGGGGTCGCAGGGGTCGCATTCGGCAGCTGTCTAGAGGGACAGGATGTTGTCGCGCGCGCGGCGGGGGGTGTGCGAAATCGTGGCAGGCGCAGCACTTTGGCGATGCCGTTGCGAAATCGTGGCAGGCGCAGCACTTTGGCGATGCCGTTGCCGAAGTCGTGGCAGGCGCAGCATTCTGTGCATCTGGGTGTGTGTTTGTGTGGCAGGGGTCGCATTCGGCAGCTGTCTAGAGGGACAGGATGTTGTCGCGCGCGCGGCGGGGGGTGTGCGAAATCGTGGCAGGCGCAGCACTTTGGCGATGCCGTTGCGAAATCGTGGCAGGCGCAGCACTTTGGCGATGCCGTTGCCGAAGTCGTGGCAGGCGCAGCATTCTGTGCATCTGGGTGTGTGTTTGTGTGGCAGGGGTCGCATTCGGCAGCTGTCTAGAGGGACAGGATGTTGTCGCGCGCGCGGCGGGGGGTGTGCGAAATCGTGGCAGGCGCAGCACTTTGGCGATGCCGTTGCGAAATCGTGGCAGGCGCAGCACTTTGGCGATGCCGTTGCCGAAGTCGTGGCAGGCGCAGCATTCTGTGCATCTGGGTGTGTGTTTGTGTGGCAGGGGTCGCATTCGGCAGCTGTCTAGAGGGACAGGATGTTGTCGCGCGCGCGGCGGGGGGCGTGCGAAATCGTGGCAGGCGCAGCACTTTGGCGATGCCGTTGCGAAATCGTGGCAGGCGCAGCACTTTGGCGATGCCGTTGCCGAAGTCGTGGCAGGCGCAGCATTCTGTGCATCTGGGTGTGTGTTTGTGTGGCAGGGGTCGCATTCGGCAGCTGTCTAGAGGGACAGGATGTTGTCGCGCGCGCGGCGGGGGGTGTGCGAAATCGTGGCAGGCGCAGCACTTTGGCGATGCCGTTGCGAAATCGTGGCAGGCGCAGCACTTTGGCGATGCCGTTGCCGAAGTCGTGGCAGGCGCAGCATTCTGTGCATCTGGGTGTGTGTTTGTGTGGCAGGGGTCGCATTCGGCAGCTGTCTAGAGGGACAGGATGTTGTCGCGCGCGCGGCGGGGGGTGTGCGAAATCGTGGCAGGCGCAGCACTTTGGCGATGCCGTTGCGAAATCGTGGCAGGCGCAGCACTTTGGCGATGCCGTTGCCGAAGTCGTGGCAGGCGCAGCATTCTGTGCATCTGGGTGTGTGTTTGTGTGGCAGGGGTCGCATTCGGCAGCTGTCTAGAGGGACAGGATGTTGTCGCGCGCGCGGCGGGGGGTGTGCGAAATCGTGGCAGGCGCAGCACTTTGGCGATGCCGTTGCGAAATCGTGGCAGGCGCAGCACTTTGGCGATGCCGTTGCCGAAGTCGTGGCAGGCGCTGCATTCTGTGCATCTGGGTGCTCTGTAATCGCATCCATACAAGGGGCGCACGGTACATGTGTGTGGACATTTGAACTCACATCCTTGGGAAAAACATAGCATGTGGGGTTATCCGGTCCTTTAATTTTGCTTTGCGCTGGGCAGCCAACACTTTGCCAGGCAATGGCGGGCGTTGCTTGCCCCAGATACGGCAGAAAATTGTCCGCGCCATGGCTGCGGCCAAGAAAGCTGAACCACCCAATCGTGAAATTAAACTTGGTCCTGGAATTGAAAGTTCGGCGCAACACACCAGTTGCCTTTAATGTAGTTTTGGGGTAGCATCTTGAGTGGCAAATGAGTGACCGAAATATTGGTAGGTAATCCTCCCCGCAATACACACACTACTCAGATGCATGGAGCTACCAGAGACCAAAAGCTTCGAGACCGACTGTTCCCCTTCCCGTCCGAACCCAAAGTATATAGATATATACAAAATATATAAATATATTTATTTATTTATATATATATATATTAGTATATCTAATATATATATATATATATAATATATTCGCTGCCACATCCACGTGGTAAACACCGTGTTCACCGGAACTACACCAAGGTGGGGGGGGGGACCCGCCGGGAAACAAACAGTATAGAATGCTGAGGTGCTGGAAAGCTGTCGGTTCAACAAAGCGTAAGCTTCATACCACACATCGCGTTTACCAGATCTCAGAAGCGGTACACAAATGATATTGGAACTCTCTCTCTCTCTCTCTCCATGGTGGCGCCCACACCCCTCGGTTGCTTTCTGCTCCCCTGCTAAAAGTTTAACTTTTGTGGTTTAGTGGAAAACCCATTAGTTGGCAAAAAGTTAAAGTCCTAACAGCCAAGCAAAATGCACCAAAGACCACATCGTGTTTACCAGAACTATACCCGGCGGGGGAGGGCCCACCGGCCGGTATACAAACGGTACAGAGATGAAGGGTTTGCTTCTGAAGTGGCAGCGCCCGCACCACACATCGTGTTTATACCAGAACTATACCGGGCCAGGGTGCGCCACCGGCCGGTATACAAACGGTACAGAGATGAAGGGTTTGCTTCTGAAGTAGCGGCGCCACACCACACATCGTGTTTATACCAGAACTATACTGGGCAGCTGGGCAAGGTGGTGCCACCATCCTATACAAGCGGTATAGAGATGAAGCGGTTGCTTCTGAAGCTACCAGATGGGCAAGCCAAAATGGTGGCCGCTTTCCCATCTGGAAGCTTCAGAAGCAAACCCTTCATCTCTATACCGTTTGTATACCGGCCGGTGGGGCCCCCCCAGCGGGTAAAGTTGCGGGACACACGATGTGTGGTGGCACTTCAGAAGCAAACCCTTCATCTCTGTACCGTTTGTATACCGGCCTGGCCCGGTATAGTTCTGGTATAAACACGATGCGTGGTGTGGCAAGTGGCCCCACTTACTTGCCACACCACACATCGTGTTTATACCAGAACTATACCGGGCCAGGGGGAGCCACCCGCGGGTACACAAACGGTACTAACATTAAGGGTTTGCTAGGTGGCAAGCCCAAATGGTGGCGCCCCACTTGCCATACCACACATGGCGTTTATATCAGAACTATACCGGGCCAGGGGGCGCTATGTGCGGGTACACAACGGACTGACATGAATGGGTTGCTTCTGAAGCTGCCAGATGGCCAGCCAGATGGCAAGCAAAAATGCTGGCACCGCCACTTGCCACACCACACATCGTGTTTATACCGGAAGTATACCGGGCAAGGGGGCGCCGCCGGCCGGTATACAAACGGTACTGACATTAACAGTTTGCTAGATGGCAAGCCAAAATGGTGGCGCCCCACTTGCCACACCACACGTCGTGTTTATACCAGAACTATACCGGGCAAGGGGGCGCCCCCTGCGGGTAAACAACCGGTACTGACATGAAGGGTTTGCTTATGAAGCTACTTCAAGCTACCGTCTGGCCAGCCAAATGGCAAGCAAAAATGCTGGCACCGTGCTTGCGACACCACACATCGTGTTTATACCGGAACTATACCGGGCGGGGGGCGCTACCCACCGGTACACAAACGGTACTGAAACAAAGGGGTTGCTTCAAGTTGCTTCTGAGGGCAAGTTAGGACATTCGGACAGAAAGCGTCCTTCCCAGATTCCCAGAACACAATTAAATACCGAGGGTTGGAAATGGAACTGCATTCCCGAACCGCTTCCCACAGCGCAGCTATACCAAGGAATGCTGGGTTTCCTCTAAAGCTATCAAAGGGTAAGCCAGGAACGTCGCAAATAGACATTCCAACCCGCTCCCATTCAACCCCTTTGCCAGGCCTTCTCATCCGGGGCGTGTACCACTCCTCAACCAAGAGCTCCTCTAACCTTGGCTGGGATGCGCTGGAAAGCAGCCCCGTGTACACCAAAAATGTGCAATCTGCCAGTATGGAAACAGTGTAGAAACGCCATGTGGTCTGTCCTGTTTCTGAAATTGGGGGCTAAGCAAACATAAACTGCCACAAACCCTATTGTTCAATGTCGTGCCAATTTTAAGTATGGATTCCTCACCATCCCCTGTTGCCCCAAAAGAGGCAGTCCACATGTTGTCCTTGCAACTCGTCCCCAACACCAAACGTACACCAACAAACATGCCACCTCGTTATGGAAAAGGCAAAGTCGAGTCCGGTCCGGTCCGGTGTAAAATTTGTCTAGAATTCGGGCTTCAAGCTCATGCTGGGAAATTGACACCGTCCCTTCGCACGGGCCTTACTTGGATCCCTCCTCCACCCTATGGCTGGCGCACGTTTTTTGCGCGCAACTGCTGCAGTGCTGGCTGGGACACACTTGTTGCCCAAACACTGAACGCAGATCCCTTTCTGCGCAGGATGACGATGACACAATCAAAACCCTTGCTAAAGCACGCCACCACTGAACTCAGCGGCGTCTTCGTTTGCGCCGTCTGGCTGTAAGTGTTTGGTGCCTTTTGGTGCGCGGTGGCGGCCACGGTGGCGATGGAGGCAAAGAAAATGAGGGCAGAACACCAGGCTCCAAAACACGAATGTCACGTCCACACTGTGGGCAATAGAAGGAAAACATACATCCGTCGCAGCTCCTCGAAGTACTACCAGAGTTCATGCTGCTGCTGCTGCTGCTGCTTGGTCTGTCATTGTCACTGTCGCCGTCACTGCCATCAGGCGGTCGCGGCCCAGCTGCAGCGTCAGCATCGCCCTGCTGCGGGCGGGGTGATTCTGCTGGCCGCGGAACCGGAGCAATTGGAGCACGCGCAGGCGCCTCTCTGCTTGGACCTGTGACAAGGGATCCCGATCCATCATCAATTCTGCCATCTGTTGCTGGCCGGCTTGTTGTCACACATATCCCGCCACGAGAGCAACGAGACTCACCAGACCCACCACCAGAAACATCTGTTGAGATTTCACCCTCATCCTCGTCGTCCAAGTCAATCACAATGTGATTTCTACTTGCTGGTGTTGAAGGCCGTGGTTCCACATCAGCCCTTGCGCCATCCATTGCGGCATTGCAGTGTGCCACGGCAGGGCTGGAAGTTGGAAGCCCAACAAAGGCCACCACAACAAGATCCTGCCATGTGTGCTTCCGCTTGAGACTCTTCATCATGGTGTGGTGACCCAATGTGGTGTGACTAGATGCAAACATGAGCCAAATCCTGCAAAGTCAACCACGGATCGCGACCGGAAAGCAACACTGCCATGCCACCAAGTCACGCCAGCTACGTAGCGCTGCCGTGAAAGGCGCTGCACATAGCTGCAGCTGCCCTGATAGCAGCGTCAAGCTGCTCTGCGGTCTTGAGCTCTGGCGCTGACTCTGGCAAATCCTTGAAATGCAGGCGGCCAAGCTCATTGCAAACACAAAACAATCCACTCAACTCCCCAGCCATTTGTGCAAAAGTCTACTTGGGAACTCTGAACCAAGCTGCCATGAACACGTGACCCCTCCTGGCAGTTTCCTTCTGCTCCATTGAAGCTGTGGCAGCCGGCAAATCTGATTGCAGGCCAGCCAATATCCAGTGGCGGAGTCGCCTCAGGACTGTGGCCTCGTCAGGCCGATTCGTCTGCATCGCCCGGGCGCATCGCCTGCGTTTGCCGGCAGAATCAGCGTACGTGTGGAGGGGGCACTCCACATAGAACTGCGGAACAGCAAAATCATCGCGTCGCACAATCGCAAAGTTCAAGCTCCCACCGCCAAGAAAGATGGTGCTCCTCAATGAACGGGAATCGAAAGCCGTGAGCCGTGAGTCAGAAAACAAAAACCCTGTGACGTCTCTTACTCTTTTGTTTTTTGTAATGTGACACTGTGACAGTAATGTGGAACTGGTGCAGTGGTGGTGGTGACCGTCGACCGTGACAACTCGCAAAGCAATCACGCAGCAACAGGATCAGAAAGACTAGAGCTGAAGCAGGATCAGGGTACATGGCCTGGAGGTCTGGGGCCTGGAGGGCCTGGAGCCACAAAAAACAACTCTTGCCACCCCACCGCTGAGGTGTGATGATTGTGGCAGCAAAGCCAAGCTGCTCGGAAAAGATCGAAGAACTTTTGAAGCCAGATGCGCGCATAGATCTTGGTCGCCCTGCTGCCGCACATGATGAGGCTGAAGCATGTTCGCTTCTGGCTCGCTTGCGGTCTCGATCTTGGCCATCTTCAGCCTTTAGGGACAGGGGAAGCGACCAGAGGGCCGATTTCCGGGTTGCTGTTTCCGTTGGCCCCAAATCCCAAAGGGCTGATTGTACAGGATTGCCCATTCTTGTCATCAGTGTCTTAGTGTCAAAAACACCGCCACAGTTAAGTTACAGTTCAGAAAAAAAACGGCAAACAAATATGGGCAGCTGGAGTTGTCCTGTTGGCGCCGAGATAACTAGCCAGCCAGCAAATATAACAGTTACTGTTACTATACAATACCATCAAGCATTTGCCACACAACAAACAAAATCTCGCAATCAAAACACAACAACTTGCCGTGAAACTTTGTTGGATGGAGTCGGATGGAGCATTGCCTTTGGGCCTACTGCGCCTCAGCTTCATGTCCATCGCTCTCAGGATCCCTGTCACTGCAACTGCCATCATCAGCAGAAGAGCAGGAAGGTCCCACGTTGGCCGTCTCGGAGCTCAAGAGGTCGGCCAAGTCTTGGCAAGGGCTAACGGACAGTCAGCGGTCCGTCAGAAAGTGTGTCAGAAAACAACATCCGCCGAATCGAATGATCCAAAGTCCTGACACTGACACACACAATCTATTGAGACCCTCAGACTTTCACCGAACGTCAAAATCTCCGAGCCGAGTGAGCCGAGCCCCCAACAATCAGACATGCCTTTATGAACACAACCACAACGTACCTACCACACCTCCCCTCCCAAAGCGTCCATTAATCCTTCAAGTCGTGGGCTCAGGGACAGGGACCCTCGTATTTTCAAAACGAGCTTCGCCCAACCTGAAGTAAGAAACCCGCTCGAACGAACATTTAAAATGACAATCGTCATCATTTCTTTCCAGAAAAAATCCAGCGGTTTTCTTAGTGCACCGACAACGATCGATCCTGATCCAGAGGTCAGCGTAAAAGTAACTTGCATTTCAATTGAAAAATGTATTCAATTTGTTTATATTATAATTATGATTCTGATACACATGATGTACTTTACATGTTTGTCACTTGTGTTGCCCACCACACGGCTTCCAGCAACCAACGTGTCAGTGAACGCACAAAGGCAATTGGGCAGGGCAATGGCAGACACATTGGAACACGTTCCATCTCGGCGGGGGCTTGGCACGCCAAGAAGCCGGGCTCGGAATCGATGCCTGCAGTTGGTTGGTCAGGCTTCGCCATGCCCTTGGAGTAGGCCTGCTTGGACTGGTTTGGAAGGACAACGCGGCCAGCCAAAAGCGCCCGATAGTACCTGAGCAAATTGAGAGGCAAGCGTGAGAGCCCTCTCAGTCTGACCTACAAGCCTACAAGGGTCCAATTGTCATGTCATGATGGTCATGATGTCTAAACAATATTGACACCGCACGCCAAGAACTCGAACTGACGATGCATGCTCAAACTTTATCCTGGACACGTGTCCAGCTGACCATGATGCACTGCGGTCACTTTCTGCAAAACCTTCTCCGCTTGAAGTAGCGCAAGCAAATAACTTTTGAATGGCACTCTGCCTTTCACTCGGTACCAAATCTTTCCTGCGTCCCCTGACCCACCAGCAGTGCCAGTGTACGGCGGTTTCGATGCGGCTTGTTTTTGCGCACACTCTTCATCGTGCCACCCTGCGCCCGCCAGTTGTTGCAGAAGCTCCACTACAGACATTTTGCTTGCGTCTGTCAAATTGCTCGCCGTGCACCCCGTGTACAGTGGCAAACGCACCGGTTTGTGGTAAATCCCCACTGGCGTGAGGAAAGCTGAAGCCCCGGCCCCGATCATGAAAAAATCTGGCGCAACTTCCACTATCCAGCCTTGCTCTTGCAAACCATCCGTGCTGCTTGAGGACAAAAGGAAGGATGCCTTGAACTCTGCAAAGCTGCCGTTGTGAGCAAGGTCCAGAAGCAGCCTGGCCATCTCCTTGAGCTCTTTTTTGCTGCCCAACCTTATTGAGCTTGCGGCAAGCGGATCGCAAAAACACGTGAGCGACGACTTTCCGGCTCCAACCTTGAGTCATCCTTGAATTACCGCAAGAAGCGAAGCTGCAAAATGCAAAGCCAAAAAATCTGGTGCGCCTCTTCTTAAGGCCAATCCCTGCTTGCTGCCTGCCTGCTAGCATATTTCAATGGCCTTCAACTTCAACAGGAAACATGTCGCATAAACAAAAACCAATGAGCCTGCTTCTTCCTTGCGAGTTGGGCCAGGAGATACAGAGAGAAATCCTCACATGCCCAACACGGAACAGCAATATGGTTTGCCTGTAACTGTAGGGGGCAGCTGAGCAGCGGTCTGAATGAAATCTGATCAATTGAACATAGGTGGATCAGTGATCTGACGTGAAACAGGAATGAGATAAAATGGAAAGGTGGGGCCGGGGCCTTGGGGCATGTCCTCAAAAACGCAAGGCCCGACTCGAATCCCAGCCACTGTGTTCCCGCAAAGAGGCGAGCCAGCTCCTCGCGGCCCTCCGCTGCAAACTTGTACTCCACATACCCAGCCGATGTCCAGACCTGGATGTTGGCCAAGGTGTCAACCAGCGCTGGGCCAGGGGCCGCGGAATTGCTCCGAAGCCTGGGCTGGTCGGACAAAACGCGCCCTCCTCAAAACCCTTTTTCAATGAGAAAGAAATTCAGACGGAGTCAATGTTTCTCAATTTCCAGGTTCACAGAATCCAGAGTCCCTCAAAAGTTCCTCAGAGAAGTCTTTACCAAGCCTGTGACTCTCATCCCTGCGAAATGGGAGACAAAGAAATGATCCCCTCAAATCCAACTTCATTCGCATCAACGAGTGTTCACAATCTCCAACAAAAATGAGACTTGGCCAGCTTGGCCAAAGTCAAAACAGAATTCATGATCGAATTTTGCCCGTGCCATCACACCGCAATACCTGCATGCACTGCATACTCCATAACTTGCATCCATGTTGAAGAGAGAAATGTCAGGCTGAAACAGGGACAAAAAGGGTGTCTCTGACTCAGACATCGCAAAGTTCATTTCATCGTTTGGCTGGTCTTGCTAACAGGTCTGGAAACTCTGACGGGACAACTTACAGCTTTCACCGTGCGCCCAGTAAACAGAAAACACAACAAAATCTCCAGCTCCCCACTGCCCAAAGGCAAAAGGGCCCCGAAACAAGGAATTCAAGGCGCTGAAGAAAAGGTAGATCCAAGTTTTTGCCCCGCAGCCTCAGCCTTACACCTGCTCCAGACCACCCTGGCCGCACCCAGCTTGTTTTGCGTCGCATGCCGCAAGCATCGTTAATCGTGCCCAGCGCCCATCGGCCGATCATCGGCTACTGACTGTACCGACCGACCATCGGCCGCGAGCATCATTCAAAAAATCATGTGGGCGGCGTGCGCCCCCGTGCGTCTCCAGGAGCCTGCCTCAATAAAGTGGCTTGGTGGGGTCTGCTTTGCTCCGCGATGTTTGTTTATTGTCTCAACCTTCCAAAGGTAGGTGTTCACGTCCATGGATCGCCAAGTTGCTGCTTTTTTCGGTCACTGTTGCTGGTTTTTGGGGTTGGGTAAAGTCTTTAAAGTGCATTGCATTGCATGGGAAAAAAACAGCAACCGGCGATCCAGGAATCCGGGGTCTGCAGGCAGGAGTCCGGATGAGCCCCAGAAGGAGATCCATGGGATTCGGCCCGGCTGCAAAATTTGGCGCCTTTGGGCCGATCATTGGCTACTGAATCAAAAACACGTGGGTCTCAAGGACCTGCCTGCCTCAAGTCTAAATAAATGGCTCCGCAATGTTTGTTGTCTCGCGTCTCGCACGGGGAAAAAACAGCAACTGGTGATTCACTGGTGATCAAGGATTTCAGGGTCTCTGTAGGCAGGTGTCCGGATGAGCCCCAGAAGGATCCATGGGATCCATTGGGCTGATCACTCATCGCTACTGCTACTGACCGATATCATCGGCCGCAAGCATCATCGCAATCAAAAACACGTGGGTCTCAAGGAACCTGCCTCAATCTAGTAACCAGCTTTTGCACTTTGTCTCAGCCTGGCCTGGCTTCCAAATATTTCCAAAGTTCCACCAAAGCTAATTGTTTCACGTCCATGGATAGCCAAGTTGCTGCTTTTTCTAGTCCGTCACTGTTGCTGGTCTTTGGGGTTCGGGTAAAGTCTTTAAAACGCATGGAAAAAACAGCAACCGGCAATCCAGGAATCCAGGGTCTTCGGGCAGGTGTCCGGATGAGCCCCAGAAGGAAATCAATGAATTCCATTCATTGGGCTGGGCACGGCTTTTCTCAGAAATCCTTCAACTGCTTACTGTTAACTAGCATGAGTCGCGCCCAACCCTCACTTCCATGACGAAGGAACCCCCGGCGTCGGCACCGTCGACGCCGGTGGCTTCCACACTCTGCCCACGCTGCCCCTTGGCGGCTTGTCCGCTGCCCACCGCCGCGGCGCTACTGGCGGTACCATATCCGCCAGCATTTCTGCGCACTCCTGCGGGCTGAGACCGCGTGTCCGGCTCCGGCCAGTGTGCGGCTCATGCGCTGCACCAGCCTCCGTGGGCGTGTGAATGTCCAGCGAGCTGCTCCAAGGCGTGCCTGACAGTGCTGGAGAAGCGGTTGGCCACGGAGCCGCCGGCTGAGCAGCCGGGGAGTACGGCACTGGTTCTGCTGCTGGTGCTGCTGCTGATGCTTCTACTGATGCTGATGCTGATGCTTCTACTGATGCTGGTGCTGCTGCTGCTGGCGCTGGTGCTGCTGGCGCTGGTGCTGCTGCTGGTGCTACAGCAGTCCTTACCAATGCTTGGTATGCAGGTGCGCCCGACGCGCTAGCAAAAAAACCCTTTGCTTTTTTGGCAGCCCCAGCCGGCCAAGCGGGCCAACCAAGCCCCAATCACAACCTCCCCCACACCAGTCACATGAGTCACAACAGTTTTATTTTTTTAAAAAGAAAAACAGAAAACATGCCAAGAACCGTGAAGTGACGGATCCGCCGCAGGCTCCAGGTGCCCTTCGACCTGCGCGCCAAACACGAACGCCGGGTCCGGCATGCCCCACCAAACCACCATGGGGACGGCGATGAAGCCGTTGCCCGTGTTGTGGGCCCACTCCGGGATGAACGCCCCACCTGTCAGGGAGGTCAAGAGAAAATGATGATGATGATGATGATGATGATGATGATGATGATGATGATGATGATGATGATGATAAGGATGATGAGGATGATGAGATAATGGGGGTGCGGGCGCTAATGATGTTGGAAATGGTGGGGGCAAAAAGGGGTTCACGTTCGATGCGAGTGCTCACGGCCTAAATGGGTAAGCCCGCCCAGCGGCGTCGGCCAGCCCTGCATGCTGAAGCCGGCCGGGACGTTTGGCGCCGCCATGCTGCAGGACGAAATCGGGATCGTCAAGGAATCAATAGCGTCTGAAACAACCTGCCTAGACCCTCGAGTGACTGCAGCCTCCAGGTGTGCATTGTTATGCCGCTTGCTGAAATGCGTCGTTTGCTCCAAAAGGACATGTTCCTTTTAAAAGTGTGCTTCAAAATCTTGCCACAACGTTGAACGTGGTCGGCAACTGTCGCTTTTTGGCTGGGGGCCGGCCGGGAATGTCGCCTTTGAGCCGGGCAATGTCGCCTTTTCATCTTCATCCGGGTTTTGCAAAACAGCAGCAACATCCGCAAAAATGCCACTGATGACTGAGGCAAACAAAATATGTCGAGTCGGTTGCACCAAAAGGAGCCTTTGGCCCAAACTCCCAAACAGCACAAACACGCATACTTAGGAAATTTGGGAGGGCCCAGGAATGCGATTGGATCACCCGGCCAACTCCCTCCAGCCGAGAGACCACCCGACGCAGAAGATGTCTGCGGCAGCGCCAGCGGAAACCCCGACCGTCGTCAGCTTCTCGCTCGCCGCCCACGCCTGCTGCACCACCAGCTTCTGGATGATGCAGTCAGCCTGCCACACAGTCGCCAAACGCTACCGTAGCTACCTGAAAACAAAACACACACCGACACGGCACACACACACACACGACGCACGCACACCGGCCACCTTAGGGAGTCGCCTTGCATGAATTTGTGAGCCGTGTGACTCAACTCCGTGTGACATGAAGACAGCATGGAATGTTGATGGCGTGATTGTGATTGGAAGCTGCGTGCAGAAGGTTGAACAAAGATTGCAAACACGGTCCCTGGCCGAATTCATTCTCTGGTAAGCAAAAGCATCTCACGCTGTCCGAGTTGGCGTCCCTCAAAATCAGAAGCAGGAAATAGCTGATGTCAGAAGATGTGAACTGTAACAACAAGTCCCTCAGCGCCCTAGCAAGGAGACCCCACAGGCTGACAGCCTTCGCCAGCTCCTGCTGCACCTGGTCTCCCAGGATCGTCACCTTGGCCAGGTTGTCCGACACCAGCTTAAACCAGGCCAGCTCCTGCGCCATCTTCTCGCCAGCAGCAGCGGAGGCAGCCTGCAGCTGCTGCGGCGCCGGCGACCGCGCCAGCGCCAGCCCGTCATCACCTTCATCGGCTGGGCGAAGGCGTCCAGGGGCTGCCCGCTTTGCCCACGCGTCCATGCCTCACCACGCCAAACACGCTCAACCCTGCGCTCGCAACTGCAACACAACCGCCAAAAGCTTTCAAACAACAGGCCTGCTTTCACCGAGGCAGGGGTCAGGTCATCCATGCGAACCGAGCCATCCATGCTGCTCATGGCAAAGACGACATCATCCCCGCGGCAACCAATCTGGCGCAAAACGCAAGTCACGCCACACAACACTTCCGGCCCTTTCCCCAAACCAGAGCCTGAAGCAGGTGCGACACCAGCATCTGCGCACGGACATCTGTGCACTTCGGCGGCCGCGCCGTAGTTGCCGCATCCAATGCTCCCTGAAACTCCCTCTTCAGGTGGGGCCTCTCGCTATGCTTGACATACACATCATCACGGTAGATGAGCTGCGTCAGCTCGGCAAAGCTCCTGCTGCTCAGCTCCTCCGAGGGGGCAAAGCCCAGGACTTGCCTGAGACCGCGTTGGGGCCGGGCCGTCACGCGTGTGTAAAGGGTATGGTATTGTATGATTCGATTTGATTATTTAGGGGTATGATTTGCGGCTCGCAGGCTTGCAGGTATATATGATTTGCAGGCAGTGTTTGTAGGTACGGTGCGGCTTCACCTAGAAGCTGAGCAAGCAGTGAAAATTGCCCTGCAACATTGTTTCTTGGCTACCCGGCGCGGCTACTCTCAGTCATTCAAATTCAATTCAGTACAACTCTTGGTCTTCTGGCTCATTCCAGTCGAGTAGCAGTAGCAGTAGCAGTGGTCATGGCTGTTGGCTCCGGGCTCTGGGTCACACGTCTATACGATGCGAGCTGTCACCAATCCTTGCCAGCCAAGTTGCAGCACAGCTGCACGAAACCCAGACAGCCGCTCCAGGGGCTCGGCCAGAACGGCCAGGTTGCGCAAAGACTGGCGACAACGGACATGTGCCTAAACGTGCCCCGGGCCCCGATGTGCAAAATCCCGTTGCCGGTGGGTTGCAATGATTTCACCTTGAAGCAACGAAACAAACACAAACACACATCATTGCACTGGCTTCAATGTTTCAAGAAGAGCTTTTTGCCTTGACAAGCCACATCGCCTGAATCAGTGATTCTTGATGCTTTCCGGGACCCAAACGGTCGCGCCGAGCCCCAACATCTACTCCAGGCAAACAGGCAACTTGCCGCAACACGCAGACAATGATGCAGACGCAAACATAGAAAACAAAAACATCATGGCATCTAGCTATGCTGGCCTCCGGTTCCCGCTGCATTTGCTCAGTGAGCAATGGAAACCTCAACGTGCACGAAATGTGGGATAAGCCACCTTGGCTGGTCAGTGTCCCAGTTTTAGAGGAAGGAGTAAACTGGGCCGAGCATGCCGAAACGCATCTGAGTCACAATTGGGGCTTCGCTTGACAAGGCTGGTGACCCTGGAGTGCCACCCTTCCACGGGCCGCTCGCTGACAGGAATGAAGACCATACGGCTCAGCCAGCTCAAAAAGAGGTTGTCTCGCACCTCCAGCAGCGTTGTCTGCCCAGACGCAAGGCTCTCAACCTGAGACGCGCCGGCAGGCAGGCATGTCTTCCCCCTAAGAGTCGTGACCTGCCTTTTAAGTACAAGACCTGAATCAATCCCAAACCGCCTCAACCCTCAAGCTCACAGTGCAAACCTAGTTAGATTGCGAAAAACAAAAAGGGTTGCAACGCAGGTTCGCCCTGACAGCAAACGGCCGTTGCCGACACAATTTGGCAAACAGTTGCGAGAGCGGAGGTACTCTGACCAACGCAGAATCAACCTGTTTAAGTTTAAGTGTTGCAGGCCACACCGTGCCATGAACTGCCACCAAACCACACCCTTCGACCCTTTGCGTGGGCAAGACACGATTGGGCGGAGGGGGTGTTCCTCGCCATGCAAACCACGCCAGTCCGGAGATAAAAATCTCTGCGACTGGCAATGCCGCCACCCAGGCCTGGACCGCTGCGAAGGGTCGTCCCAAAGCGCCAGCGCTTTTCGCGCGCACTCTGCAACCTGACATTGAGAATCGGATGTATGGAATGAATGCTTGGAAGACATGAAACAGGACTGTCAACTGAACGACGACGACAACGCGCAAACACACTACCTTAAGTTGCCAAGCAACAATATGACTGTCCGCGTGCCCCAATCCAACCAGAATGTACGGGAGCTCCGACCAGTGGTGGAGTTTTGCAGACATCCCACTTACAATGCCAGCCAGCATCATCTCCCACTGCGACACAAGCATAGTTTTCAGCGCATCAGTTGACGCCTCGTGGAGGAACGTTTTCAGGACCGGCATGGTGTTTGCAGCAAAGACGCGCAAGTTGTTGACTGCAACGCCTGCTGCCAGCTCTGGCGCGCGACAACCTCCAATGGCTGAAGTCGGATGGATGGGTGGGGGCCAATGTCCTCTATCATAAGTCATAAGCAACTAAACGCAGCCAGGCGCCTCGAAAAGGGCAACTATGCGGTGCACCTGAACGCCGTCGTTGGTCATGGCACGGGCAGCCCTCGCTCCACCTGCCGACGTACTCGGCAACCATGCCAGTGTGGAAGACAAACTTCACCATGCACCAGAAAGATGTGGATCGCACAACCTGGCTTGCGGGCTTGTCGAATGCTGCCGAACGTGTCCAACAGCGAGAACCAAATCATGGTGTCTGTCTCTGACACTTTGACCTCCAGGCTCTGCCACGCGTGCCAGCCAGCCACACACCAACTTTAAAGGTCATGGTGGCCTTGGCCATGGTCCATGAAAGAGAATTTTCGGAAAACAATGGTCCCCGACTCCCCGACCACACAGCTCTCCACTCGCGCTCATGGCCTGGTGCAAGCGGTCAACTCGGGGGCCGGGGTGGTCTGCGTCCTCCTTGGCTTTGACCTTGGCAGCCTCTTCCTTCATGCCAGCGCTGAACTGCTGCTTGTTCCAATACTTGCGCAGCAGCAGCTCGATGTCCATCAACTGCAAACAAGCCAATTGAAACCTTGAGGCCGCCTTCCCTCAATGGGACTCTCTTAGTTTGCCCTTCCAGACAATTGCCCCAGACAACAAATAATTGTATCAAGTCAAGATCCCGTCAAAAAAGGCCAGCAATCTGTCAGCTGAGCGCAGAAACTCAAAGCACTACTTAAAGGGGCAGGGTCGGCAGGGTACTTAGTAAGTGATTAGAAATCATGGTTATAACCAACTTAGGAGACTTATAACCATTGAGTTGTAACCATGGTTCCCAACCACTTACTAAGTACCCTGCCCCTTTAAGTAGTCTTCCCGCGGCTGGCCGGCCCCCTGAACACAACAAGACACCTTTCTTCTTAGGAGGTTGATCAGCAAAGCCAAGGAGTTTATCCTCCAGAACCACCACCACGATTAATGCTAACCTTTCCCCGACCTTGTCCAACCAAGCGGCTGCTCCGCAGAAATCCACGATTTGCTCCCATCTCAAAGACTTCAGAGAGATAGACCACGATCGGAGTTGAAGGCGTGCCTCCTTCGGGGGCAAAGTTTCGTGCAGCAAGTGCAAGTGTGCCCCAACAGTACAGCCACCTTGCCCGGCCCTTGCTCCTTGTCTGCCTTTGGCACGCAACGGGAAACAAATGCCTCTCGAGCAATGATGCGGCCCAAAAGCCTCTCGATCTCGTGCAGGTCTTTGCTGAAGCCATCCCAACTGAGCTAGTTGGCAAGCGCGCGCCACACTTGTCAACCAAACATCCATGACTGGTGGCATGAGTCCTAATCCGCATGGTTCAATGGCAGGAAATGTGAACACGTGCAGACTGGTTGTCTTGAAAATCTCGGGACACGATTAATGGTTCATCTTGCACTTTTTTGCCACAAAGATCAGAGAACCAGGCACCAGCTATCAGGTATCTCATGTTTTGTCACTCTGGTCAATTCAAGCATAAAACAAACGTCAAAAAAACATTGTGCTTTCATGTGTTTTCTCAGAACCTGAAAAACAGCCGGCGATGTCGATTGGTTTTCTGGAAGCGGGGGGGGGGGGCGGTTGGCCAAATGAATCCCGCAACTGCAGGGCCCTGCAGGGAGGCCACAAAGTCAATCGCAAGAAACGATCTGACATGCACAAACTCCCCCCAACCTCGCCGCAGCTCCAATCAAACTCTGACGCGCGTCATGCGCAAAAGCCAAGCCGCAATGGGAGTCGTTCAAGGCAGCTCTTCAGGAGATTATCACTGATATGTTTGAGGCCTGCAATTTTGAAGGAGTTTGGCAGCCTCGGTGACAGCTGAGCCAGCCAGGCACGACAAGCAACGGTTGTTGCAGTTGCACTGAAACAACAGCTGGCTTGATGGCTTGCCGCAAACCTGATGTGTCCCTCTTCACCTTTAATTCCTGACAACTCCTTCAGCCCTCCCAAAGATCAAGGTCAAGGTGTTGAAGAAAAAACAATGCTCGGCGGCTCGGCCTGGCTCAAACCCAACCTCAGACGTATGCCACCCCCCCGCAACCAAGATGCTGTTTTACTTGTCACTGGTCACTGGTCGCACAAACAATTTCCTGCTGCCGCCGCCCACCACCCGCCCTGCCCAAGAAAAGACAAGGCGCAACAGCTTGGAGCTCCCATGCTCCCGGGCCACTTCGGCAGCAGCGCGGCCCGGGGTGCTGCCGACCAGGCTTGCTTCTTCCATTAACCAGGCGTCGAAATCGATGTGCGGGGCGTCGCCGAGGCTGAATTCAACTCCTTGACAAGCAGCCAACCCGCCCCAGCAGCCCAGCTCAAAACAGGACCGTCCATTCGTTATGTAAACGTTACAAACTGTTTCGACACTCTCCTTGATCTGTCGTGGTGGACACGACAGACCGAAAATAGTGCTGCTGGCAGTCTGCATCTACTTCCAAGTTCACGACGTGCAACAACGCCGCGAGTTTGTCTGGGGCCGTTGTCCGACCCCTTCCCAATGTGGCCACTGGCAAAAGCCTCACCATCGGCCCTTCCTCCTCTTCCACCCGCTCAGGCTCGTCAAGCAACATGTGCGCCAGTGGATCGGTCACGGCGCTGCGACAGGCATATGCATGAAGTTGTCGCGCCTTCTCTGTCCTTAAAATGTGGGTTAAGGGAATTGCCACGATCACGGTTTCATGCCAAAACCTATGGGCAAGCTAGGCTAGCTAATGCTGCAATGCATGAAAAAACAGATGTGAAAAGCTCAAGCACTACTGTCAAGTTTCGGGATGGTCACTTCCTGGACCAGAAACAAGTCTTTTTTGACAGGTGAACTGTCAAAACACAGGTAAAGGCCAGAGCCAGGGCAGATCGCGCTGTTGCGGTCAACGCCAGCTGCATCATCAGCTTGGTCTTCGGCTTGCGCTGGTGCGAACTGCTCGCGCCAAAAGCTTCTTCTGAGCAGCATCAGAGCCAAGTCAAGCTTGGCTTTGGCTCTGCTGAGCGTTGCCTGTGACAGGCGGGCAATGTCAAGAAACTAGCTGCAAATGCTGCCTGCTTGAACCCACGCATCTGTTTCAAGCAAGATCCCATCACATGACCTCATACCGCTCTAAATACTCTGCGAAGCAAAATGAATGGGTGGGCTCAAGGGTTGGAATCTCCAAACCAACGCCAATGCCATGAACAAGACACACTGCGGCGTTTCAACAAGGATTCAAGGGTTGGACCACGCTCAAGCCTCGTGGATGTTGCCCACAGGTTCCATGACAAAACCTTCGCCGTAGATCAGTTTCAAGGCAGAATCCAACACGGCAAACATCCGCCCGCCAGAGCGCAGGTGAAACGCCCTTAGCGCGACACATTTCCCGCTCAAGAAGCCCTGACCTGCATCTGCAACCCCCACAGCCACAATAACCAACATCATGCCAAAGCTGGTCCAAGTGTCACTTTCATATACTGAAACAGCTGCTGCAAAGAGTAGGCTGGGCGGCCAACACGGCCTTTGGCAGCTGGAAGCAAGGACGCCGCCATCTCAGGTGCAACAAAGTGTGGAATGACTTATGATGCGATACACAAGGGTCCCTGAACTCCAAACCTCGAACACATCACACAAAGTCTGCACCAAGCCACCCCCTGATGCATCTGCCGTAGTGACTCCAAGGCTTGAGAAAAGTTTGCCTTCTGTTCCTCCGTGCCATGCTGCAAAACTGCTGGCGACGCTTTCACAAATTGGCCATGAATCTGGGCCAGCTGGTTTGTCAGCGACATGGCGCCGGATTCCAGGCACCCGCAAGACCAATGGCAGCTGGCAGTTTGATTTTCAATCCGGTGGCCTCCAGGTTGTTCCCCTGAACTTCTGGGTCTGAGAGTCTGAGACAACAAAAAAAAACTTGAAAAACTCATGTCATGAAGGCTTCCCCCGGCCAAATCCTCATGCCACACAAAGAAAAACTGCCTCGCTCCAAAACGGCAACCGGCCATCAAGTCCAAAATCCACACTGACCCCTCTCAGAAAGTTGCGCAGGCCTTCAGGCCTTAATTACCGACCCCCCCTCCCCCACCCCTTGATTGTGCAAGTTCACATGTTAGGTATGTAATTCTTGGCAGCCATCCGGTTCCTGAGCTTTTTTTTTTGACTTTTTAGTGGTCGGCTTCCCGTACGTAACCCACTAAAAGTAAAAAAACAGAACGTTTAGCGGAGGACCTGAACACGGACAGCCCAGTCAGGTCCCACCCCGCGTCAGGCTCGAGGTCGGTGCCACCCGCTTCCTTGGCCTCCGCTTCGCCGCGAAGTGCTGTGTCGCCGCAACTGGGCGGCGGTTGGGTCAATGGCGGACAAGACCGAGGCTTAGCAATATGTCCCCCTCTCTGGTGGTTTAGTTTGTTTAGTTCCCAGGGCAGCTATGTATTTTTAGTTCCGAAACCCAGCTCCAACCACATGTCCTAACCGTGTGCTCTTGGGAGGGCTCCCACTTCAAGATTGTTTTCGAAAAGAACGTGTTCCAAAAAGCACCAGGGCAGCGCAACGCTCCAACCGGACAACCATGTTGAATGTGGGCGTTTTTGTGGACGCCCCACTTCCAATGGGATTTGTTTGTGTCCTTTCTGATGGTGTTCCTCGCTAGATTTTTTTATTGCCGAACGAGCAGAAGAATGGGGCGCCGTGGCCCGGGCCGTGACTCCCCGAGGGCTTGCGCCTCTCCGCGGAGAGAAGGAGGCGAGAGAAAGCAGGCATGGGCAGCACAAGCGTGGCAAGCCGCTGGCAAAACCCGTTTCTTTTTCTGGCAAAAACTCCTTGTGTTTTTTGGGTTACGTTCCTTTGGCATGGCTGTCTTTTCTGTTGCCTTGGGCCGCATTTTCAGTGACAGAAACTTTGTGTGGCCTTGTGACGGACAACTCCGCTCCTTCGGAAGTGAGTTGCCGAGCGCAGGGAGCCAAGCCTTTGACCTTTAGTTGTCCATAGTTCGTTTTTGAAGGTTCCAACCGGCCATTCATTTCCTAATTGGATGTTCAACCAACTTAGAGAATAGGTTATAACCGCGCTTAGCTTGCATAGCTGGTGTTGGTCCCCTTATAGCCGTGGTTGTAACCTACTTACCAAGTGGTTGAACATTCATGAGCAAATGGGGGCAGCGGTTGTGTTGAAGCACGTGTTTTCAATAGCAAATAATGGTTGTCTTCCTTCAGGGAAAATGTGGCAATCAAGTAAAAACAAGCTGCTCACAAAGCGAATCAACTGCATCATCACCAGTGCAACCAAAGGGGTGCGTGGATCTCCCGCCGGTTTTGGCCATTCGCCGCGGCAAAGGGACCCTGGCGCCCCCCACATGCGCTTTCCCACACCCAAACCTGTGGTGGTTTTAAGGGTGTCAAATCTTTATTTCGACACATACCCTCAAGGCAGTCTCCGTCCTCATTTAAAAAAGAAACATGGAACCTGAAAGGGTTCTTGTTAGATTTCTGGGGATCCCTTTCAGGTTCTGACTCTTCTTTTCCTTGGTTTTTAACCAACTTAGTAAGTAGGTTAGAACCATGGTTAGAAGGGGACTAACCCCAGCTGCACCAGTCAGAACCATGCGGATCTCCAGGTTATTTTAGCAGGCTGTTTGCATGATATTAGGTTACTTTAGCTGGATCCCCTTCTTCGGAAGCAGCCCGCTTTCTGCCCGCGGGTCAACATCACAAGGCACGTGGCAAGATGTTTTAGGCGACATCTTGCAGCCAGAGTTCATTTGCCATAGCTCCCGTGCAAAGGTTTGGTGGTAGCCAACAAAAGGATTTCTGGGGTAGCCACGTCCGCAGCTACCTCAGGGATCTTTGGTTGGCCCGCAAAAGCACAAACATCCAGGGGTGTATAAAGTAATAAACTATCCATGAATATGCAACAGTTAATATTAAATAATTCTCAATGTTCCAAAAATTGCAATATACCAAAATAGGACACATATTGGATGAGTTTCCAATAAATGTGCAAAAATATGTCAACAAATAAGACAAGTAATAATGCTAATAAGTAAATATATATATATATATATAATAGTAATCATAGTATAGATCAATAGCATCAAGTTGTATAGTTGTTATGGAATAATACTGATACTACAATAGCTAGTAGTTTATTTTCCTATATATATATATATGGTTGAGGCGAAAGAAGTGCGCACACACACACACACTTTCTTTCTTGTTTGGTGTTTGTTGAAACGGTTGTTTTCCATGGCAGTAGAGGGTTGACATGATACCCTAAAAAACGGTTAGTCGAAGGGGGCGCATCTCTTTAAAGGACCGCCCCAAAAACGATGGTTTTGCTTTCAATCCGCCAACAGGGGGTACCAACTCAAAACGAGACACATTCTTATGGTGCGAACGTCCGAATAGATGAATCCGCGCCAGGCCTCCTTGGCCGGGCTCCTGCAACAGATGGCCTCCCTTGCCTGAGGTTTCGATTGTGCACCGTCCTGGTTAGCCAAGCCACCCAACGGGCCCACGTTTTGGTTTTGTTTTTTTTTGAATTCCCCCTCTGGCGTCAGTTTTCCTTGGGTACCCTTAAAGAAGGTTGCAAAATCATTTGTGCCTTCCCCCCAAACAAACCTTGAGGCCTTTCTGGCATCTAGGGCAGGGATCCCTAGCACATTGGGGTTGCATGCTCCTCAGTTGTTCAAAACCGGCCTTATTGCTTACCTTTTGGTTCGCTTGACCAAAACTTAATGAAAGTCCCCAAAGGTTAACCCTTTTCCAGGTGCTTTGGTCGGTTCTTGACCCACTGGGGCTGTTCACCACTTACAAGCTGTCACAACCGTCCAAGCAAGGGCTTGCTTAGCAGGCCGTTGTTGACTGATTAATGAACCCCACATCACTGTATGGCGCACGTGGACGAATTCGCGGATGGATGAGGTTCGCCATGGTTAATTGCAGGCTCGTGTCTTTATATATAACATGTTTTTTGAACATGATCCGTTGTCTTTGGTATAGAAGTGAGTCAAAAGAAACAATCCAGAAAACCTCAATGGGAGCCACCAAAGCAACACACAAGAAACATATGTAATTAATCCCACATCGCTGGCGGAGTTTCGACCACAGGCGCACCTAGATGTGTTGAATGCACGCTGTCCTTGCGAGCTTGGAGGGTCTTAGCCCGACCAACTGTGCAACAGCAACATGGCATGGAGTTGCCCCCTATTGTGATGTTCTTGCAATTGAAAGGGGCATGCCACTTGCGTAAGATATCTTGGACACTGACCCTGTGGTAGGCGAAGTCCTTCCAAGCTTTTTCAAGGATAGCGCTCATCAGATGTGATGAAAATTGGCGCGCTAGCCCTGAAAGGGCTGGTCAGATGTGCCACACGAAGCAGCGCTTGATTGACAGTTCGCGGTTTGCAACCAAAAGCAAAAACGAACTGGGCCTCAAGATATGACTCTGGATGCCTCCTTTGTTTCCTGTCGAGGGTAAGGGGGTGGGCCTTTGCTAATTGCAGGTCGCCATTAAAAGCAGAAGCTGAGAGTGTAGTCGATGTGCCACGTACTCTCGCAACTCAACCTGGGGCACCTCCTTTTACATGCCTGAGACTTAAAAACCCTGCTTCAGTCGCCACCACAAAAATAGTGGTTGGATTAATATGAACTAAATGGGTCATCATCTGAAGCACATCCTCTTTTCTTCGGGGGCGACCCCGGGGAAGCAGACTTATTTGCAGCTATATTAAGTTATATTCAAGAGCAGCTTTCCTGGGATCAGTGTCAAGTTGTCAGCTTAAGCTTCAATATGATTCAATCCAATAGACCAGAATCTTATTCCTCGAGTTCCTGGACTTTAATTTTGTTGGGAAGGCCGGACAACAACGTAGGTCACTTTTTTGTGGCCAGTCCACTCAGGGAGGAATCAAACATGTGTTTGTTGGTTGCTCGCAAAGGCTGAGCCCAAGCAAGGTACATTCGATTATTGCGCGGATCCAGGCTAATGCCTTGGTGGCTCCCAGCCATCTCCTCAGCTTTTTGCTGTTGAGTGTTTAGTGGTTGGGTTTCCATTTAACCCACTCAAGGTTAGTCGCTCTTAGCGGGGGATCAGAAAACGGACGGCCCGGACTCGTGTTGTTGTTCTTGGCGCCGTCGGCACGTCAGCCGCGCAAAGCCGTGTTCTTCCGCTTTCGAGGCCCGATGAACGCACTTGAGCCACACTCAAAATCCGGGTTAAAGATGAGGGGACAGTCCAAAAGACTCGCTGTGTCAGTGGATTTTACACTTTTTGGGACAACCATTTTAGTGGTAAATGAACGTATGTATTTTGTTGGCTAGCCGACTCCGGAAGTGAGCTTTTCAATGTGTGCGGCAAGAACACCTGTTGATTCCTTATGGGTTCTGATTGTGACCAAGTATTGGAAGCCCAGATAGAAATTCCGATCCTTCGTCGCCAACTAAACAACAGCGGTGATATGTGGTTCCCTCCCAGCGTGTTTGACTTGTTCAAAGTACTTTGCAGGGACGATGGATAACACATGTTGCCCACTCTTGGGTCTGTTTCGAAACATGGAATGCTTGTTGAAAATGGTTTCAAAGGGACAGCCAAAGAGAACCAATCATTTGCATTCTGAACGTTAGGATAAGTTCAAAGCCCTCTTAGGAAGTTTGGCCATTTGACATATTTATAACCAATTCCAAGGGAACCTATGTTGGGGCACACCTGTCAAAAGCAGCAACAGATGCCCTCCCTACCGTCCGGCTTGGCCATGGTTGTGTAATGAAGTTCATGCAGACGAGGTGCCAAGGGCCAGTTGGGCGGCAGTCCAGCTTGAGCAACGCGCGTTGTGATTGTGTTTCTTTGTCTGTTTGTTTGGTTGGCTGGCTGGCTGGTTGGTTTGTGTTCGTTTGCTTGCCTGTTTGCCCTGCCTACTTGCCTGCTCGCTCGCTCGCTTGCTTGTTTGTTTGTTTGTTTGCGTGTTTGTGTGTTTGCGTGTTTGTTTGCTTGCATGTTTCGTTTGCTTGCTTGTTTGCTTGCATGTTTCGTTTGCTTGCTTGTTTGCTTGCTTTTTGGTTTGAGGGATTTGGCTCTGTGATCTTTGTTTGGTTCTTGTTTGTTGGTTTGCGTGTGTGTGTGTGTGTGTTGTGTTCATTTGTTATTTTTGTTTTAGTTATTATCTATTGTCTTATTAGTTGTTTCTTTGTATATGGGTGTTTCTTGCTTGCTGTCTTCGTGAATTATATTTGTTCTTTGGTCATTATTGTTTTTCCTATGTGTTCCTTGTTATTCCTTTAATTGTTTTCTGTCTTTCTTGCTGTTATTGCTGTCTGTATTCATTTATTTGTTTACCCTATTTGTTATTGATTTAATAGTTGATTTCCTTGTTTTGTTTGCTCTTTCTTTGTTTTGTTATGCAATTTGTATATGTGTGTTCTTAATTGTTTCTTAGTTTGTTCTTTCTTACTTTCTTCCGCCCGATCTTTGTTTGTTTTTTTTTGTTTGTTTGTTTGTTTGCTTGATTACTTGCTTGTTTGTTTGTTGGTTGTGTGTAGTGGGTCCCCCCAGGGCTCCCCAACAGCCGGGACAATTGTCATGCAAAAGCACAATGAAAGCAGTTTCCGCATCAAGCGAAACCAGCAAGGGAAACGTTGGGACGCAAGCTGTTCGGGCTGACGGTGACAAATCGTCGATTCTCTAGGAGCCCCTTGGAGCCTAACTACAAAGACCGAGGTCTTGGGCCTCTAGGAATATCCTTTTTGCTACCGGCCAATTTCTGAAGAGTTCCAGAAGAGAATGGGGAGGGTACAGCAGGCTTGGTCCGTTCATTTGTTAAACTCTTGATGCCTCAAGGGCTTATCCTAGGCTTGTCTATGCAGGGATAGCCGCCCCCCTGCCAGAGCTATGGTGCTGATTGCAATAGATTTTACGTGTCCATATGCCGGGTGTGTTTGTCTCCTGTTTACCGTGGTTTCAATTGGGCAAGAGGAAGCCTTGTCTCCGGCACCGCCAAATCTGTGTTTTGCTTCTTTAGGGTAGACCAAATGGGGGGTGTCCTTTTTGAGGGAACCTTGTTGGGGTGGTTTAACATTTAAAAGGGAAACCAAAAGGAAACCATGTTTGGGGTTTTCATGTATGAAACAGCATCTGAACATCGCATGTTGGGTGTACAGATGGGCCAAGACCTACTTCCCGAGTCCCGTCTCGGACTTGAGTGATAAGAAGCCAATCTGCACCAGAAGGTCTTCGGATGGGTGCGCTTGCTTTCAAAATGGTGCCCCATGTTTGTTGGCAAAGGGCAACCACAAGGAAAACCAAAAGTGTTGCGCCATTTGGGGGCTCCATTAAAAAGCAATGGCGCAGCCGCCGTTTTGAGAACTTAGCCCGTGAATTCGACGAAGAGGCGCCAGTTGCTGCAGCTGAGTCGGCAGCTGCGTGGGTTTGAGCCCACACCGGGCCCGGAGCTGGCGCAGGTGCCGCAGCTCTTGCAGAGGCGGCCCCCCTCCCCCCCCCCAGCCCCTGACCACCCCACCCCGATCGGCTTTTGCGTCTGGCGTGTGCTGTTTTTCAGGAACAAGCAAGGAAACAGGATCCACTCCCGATTTTTCAGCCCCATGCTACAAGCACTCCGCGCTTTTCAAAGGCAATGCTGAATCCTTCCCTGGAGAGAGGTGGAATGGGAGAGTTGACTTTCTGGTTTTTGGTTTCAAATGAGCAGGGGCGAGGAATCCAGCTACCGGGAGGTTTGCATGCGCCAGCCAGTTGAAATGCTTTTATGAGGCCGACTAAATACAGTTGCCAGAATCTAAACGTGTTTGTTTGGTTGTGCAACAGTTGAGGTAGATTGGTGGATTTCAGGCTTGAAGGCCTTAGGGTGTATACCCCTGGTTTTCCCTGGTAGTGGTCTTGGAAGATATGGCCCATATTGCCTTGGTGGCTAACTTGAAGTGGACGTGGAGTTTTCGCTGTACGCAGGTTTCCCCCCCCCCCCAAGCCCCCCCCCCCGCCGCCGCAAAAGTCGACCATTTTGGGGTTGGTGTGCCTAGGAGCCCTTGGACCCTAAATATGAGGGCCGCAGGGACCCCCAAAGGCCTCAAATCATAAATCATGAGGGCTTCCCTAGTAGGGTGCGTTTGTCAGGGGAGTGCCAACAAAAATCAAGAAGTGCGAAAACGACTGGAGGAGGAAAGTGGAACACCGACAAGCAGAAAAGAAAAGCGCGAGAAACAATAGAACAACGACTCAGACAATAGAATGGAACGCAGGCTGGACGTCCAAAAAAACCCTTGGTACAGTTGGGGGTCCCAAAGAAAACCTCCAGAAGTTTGACAAAACGACAGGCTGGACGTGCGGGACCACGCGCTCTTCGAGGAGTTCTGCGTCTTCTCCAGGCGCAGTTGGCGCAGTTTGTCCCCGCCGCAGCTGGCGCAGCTCTTCCGCGACACGGAGAACTACCGGCTGCTGCACGCCAGCAAGGCGTGAAGAACTCCTCTGTGAGTCACTTGCTCAAAACCGATTCGGGGATTCATGATCCGGTTGGGGACAGGGACAATCCCCTTGCCATAAATGGCTGCGGATATCCGCCTTCTTAATTCTTCACATGGTTCTGGGGACCCTTTTTCGGGGTTTAGGGTTCAAAGGACCGGAATTTTTCGTTTTTGCTTGTGGTTTCGTGGTTGAAATCCAACCACTCAACTGCTAAAATATTATTCTTTGCTCCCCTTCCAACGTCAACCAAGAACTCCAGCTACGTGGCGAAGGGATGCATCTTGTGGCGACAAAGGGGACCCTTTTTGGGGGTTTAGGGTTCAAAGGACCGGAGGCCGGAGGGAAACTGCGTATTTTGGTGTTTTTTCTCAAAAAGAGACAGACCCCGGGGAGTCTCTCAAACCTTCCGTTGCACCTCAAGTGGGAAGTTGCGAGGCGAGGGACGCTGCGTGGGTTTGGTTGCCCACGCCTTTCTTTCGTCAGGATTTAACTCCCAGAAGGGACATCCAGGCAGGACCTCGTTGTTGGTGTTTCTCCCTTGAACCACTGGCAGCGCTCTGAATTGCACCAGGGCATACCATGGCCAAGCGCGAGAATTTGGTCGCGCTACTTTTTGATTCACTCCTTGATTTTTGATTGAGGGTGTCTCCGTTTAGAGGGGAACCTTCATTGTTGAAAAACGTTGTGTGGTCCTTGAGGCCTCAAAAGAAAGGGTCCAAGGGACTTCTAAAGTTTCCAGAAAAGGCTTCCTTCACCAAGAAAGCCCTTTGGCAATGGGCTAGATGAATGGACCCATGGAACCATAGATCAACGAGATGCCATAGACCCATTGATTGTCCACATTAACACCCGCAGAATGAACGAGCCATAGATGAACACCAGGGCTCGCTCCCCGAGTTGGAGTTTATGTTTGAAGACCATTCTGGAAGTTGGGTTGCTTTGCTGGCCAAAGATCCATACAGACTGGAGCCATAGACCCACAGATAGATGAACACCACCCACGCCACTTCGTTCTCCTTTCGGTGGCTCCTTTGGTCTCGAGGGCACAGCGCTGTGCCGGCTGGTGGCCTCTCTGGCGGAGGGCCTTGAAGATGTGCCGCCCAGGCGGGGGGAAGGGGCCCCTTTTTCGGCAAAGGCGAGGAGACGCGGGAAGTGGACCAAGGTTGTGCTAGTATTCATGTGTATTTTCTTTTTCGGGGCTACCCCTTTCTGGATGGCTTTAACAGGCAAAGCTGTCCAAGTGTGTTTTTTTGGGGGGGGAGGTGTTGATTCCTCCTGTGTGAGACAAACACATATGTCGAAGACTATGTCCATTTCCTTTGGTGAGCAAACATCACCCTTTCGGCAAATGTTCATCTTACTCCCTGAGTTCCTTGACATTTATTCCTTTTTGCGACCATGTTAGTCGGAGTTAAAGCAAGGGTTGCTTTTGTTTGGCCAAACCACTCCATCGGAAGTGAGTGATGGAGTGTGCCTTTGGGGTGATGTTTTCAGCGGACCTCTGAGGAGTCCCGCTTGCAAGTTAGTGAGTTGATGATCCTTTGGTCCCCCCATGAATCCTTCTCCCCCTAAACCCCGGCAACCCCCAATCCCATGCCCAGGTCGCTGGCGGCCTTGTGCCACGGCGCCCTCGCTGCGAAGCGCCGCCCGCTGCTCCCGGAGCTCGTGGGCCGCGTCGAAGCCGCCGCGGCGGACGTGGCGGGCGCGGATGCTGTGGAGCTGTTGGGGGCAGCGGGGGAGTCGGGGAGCCCAAGAAAACCCAACCTCGTGGGTTGCGTCGTTGTTTTTTTTTTTGGTTCTCCGATGTTGTTTGCTCCTTGTTTTAGTTTTCCGGGGGAGGGGGGGGGCAACGGGGCATGGCCGTGTTTGTTTCGTTGGACCCCTCCACAATGGCATCGGTTCTTCTGATTGATGTTTCACTTTAAAACCAACTCAAAAGAACCCCCCCCCCCATATGGGCCTTTGGAAGGCGGATGTGTCCAAGGTCGTGCACACAGTTCACCTGTTGATGGAGTTGGACCCTGTCAAGCTTAGCGAATCAAGCGGGGTTAAAAACCAAATGTAGTGATTCCCTTGAGAAAACCACCAAATTGCCTGCTGACCAGCAAGTTTACGAGCAACTGTCAATATTTGGGTTTGTCTCGAAAGGTGAACTTCCCGAAATGGGCGTGTATGTTTCACAACCAACCAACCAACCAACCAACCAACCAACCAACCAACCAACCAACCAACCAACCAACCAACCAACCAACCAACCAACCAACAATCAAACAAACAAACAAACAAACAAACAAACAAACAACATGGTGGTTTTCCTTTTGGTCTTCCTTAAAAACCGAGCAACAATTAAGAACCCTCAAAAAAGGACACTCTTAAATGGGTATAGTTTCCTTTGTTGTTTCTCCTTTAAAAGCCCAACACGGGTTCTTTCAAAAAGGTCCCGGGGACCCAGTGTCAACCGAATCGCATGGCTCGAGGCTTCACCGGGCCACGGGCGTGAGCACTGCGCAGCTCGGACGGACTTGGAGACGGGTGGTAACGTGCCCTTTTTAACAGAAGAGGCGCCCCTGGCGATGTGATTTTTAGGTGCCAGTCTTGCGAAACCACTGCAACAATTTTCTGCATGTGCACGCGCTGGTGCCGAAGCGACATGCATTTTTTAAAGGGGGTGTCCCGTGTTTGTTGGATCCATGTCTCATTTTTGGAAGACTAAATGTCAATTTCGATGAACATTCTGGAGGGCCATACCAATCAAGGTGGTGGTTCCCCTTCGAGTAGTACGGAAATGATCATGCTTGGGTATTCCCTTGAGTAGTGGGGTCTTCCTGATTAATCCGAAATCAACATTACTCACTTCGCTGGTTCCTGAGCTTTTTTTTCGGGAACCCCGCACGTTCTTTGGAGGATCCAACATGTCCTCTAAAAGTCACTCACAAACGGTAGATCTTAGACCTTGGATCCAGAGTCTAAATGCCTGTATCCCAAAAGGTATTCAGAATTGTGGTGCCCCCCCCTTCTATTTGTCTTATTGTTTCATTGGACTTGCTTTGTGTCCACAGAGTAGAATGGTCTCATGAACTCTAGTCTTAAACTGATTCTACGGCATTTCTGGAGAATTGTCCAGAGAACAGGTACCCTTCCGAAATGTTTTGCTTTCTTCCCCCCAAAATGCACTGTGGACATAGCCTTTCTGCATGGACAGGCAAGGCAAGGAGTCGCTGACTTGGTGGAAGGTCCCGAGCTTCACGGCATGTCAGGACCAGAAGGGGTTTCTTTTGCTTCAGTGCTTCTATGTGTTATTTTGCTTATCTTGGCCCCCGCAAGTTGGTGGAGGGATTGAACCCCGGTTTATTTTGAAACCATGTGGCCGCACCATTTAAACCAAACCAAGCTACTACTTGCTTCGCCTGACATCCCTAAGGGGAGCCTGCGTTTTAATTCGTGCAGCATGAGTATCAAGAGTGACTGGGGCGTGTGAGGCTTCCCTGTCCAACGAGGAGTTGCGGCTTGGGGAAACCGTTTGTGGAGCTTAGTTCACCTTCAACCCGCATGTGTACGTGGTTGAGGCTCCATACCTCCAAACTAAAATACCTGAAAGTGCACTTGAATCAAAGGTCCCACGATTTCTCTCAGGACTTTGGTCTCATTGTCACAGCTCAGTCCGGATCTCAGATCGCAATCCCCGATGAAAGGCCACGCGTGTACATGTTTTTCGAAGTAAGTCGGTCCCCCAAAATTGCAGGTGTCCCTTTGGTTTTCTTTTTTTAAGTACTCACCAACACTGGGTCCACCATTTTCAGAAACTTACATCATATTTTTCGTGAATTTGGGGGATTTGTAGTCGACGAGTTCCCTTTGACCATACCCACCGCAAATGTGGAGTAGCAAGGGACTCTCTGGGTTCGGCTGGAAGACGACTCTTTGAGGACAAAGCCGGAGTGTGGTTTTGCAGTATGCCCTTGATTGGTGCTTTGGATTTGGATTTGAACCCCTGGTTCTTGTAGAGGGTACTTAGAAGGGACACCACCCTCAGAACACCTCCAAACCACTACTCCACACCACCAACTACTGTGAAGCTGAGTACATTGAGAAGGAGAGCATGCAATTTTTGCACAAGGGGTACAGCATGCAATTGGGCCACCGGGAGTACCAAGAACTTTGGGAAGCTGTAGTTGGGTTCATTTTCCGTGCATGTGTTCATCCCGGGTTCTTACTCTTCTCGAGGATACTTGTTTAGGGTTCTGTCTCAGGTAGGCAGAAGGAGCGATACATGAGACGTGCGCAGTAAAAAACAAATAAAGCACTGGACAACATCAAACAAGTATGGCACAATGCACAGGAAAGAACCAAGCAGTACCAAAATGTGCAACACCATCAATTGCACAGCATCCGTGTCTTTACCTGCTTATGTGATTGCATTTGCCACCCCTTGGGATCCTGGACAGTTTCTAGGTCCCCCAGTAGTGCCCTTTTACCTTTTTTTTGGGATGGTTCCCCTACTAAAATAGACTACAGAAAAAAAATCGGGCACCCTTATTCTAAGCTCTCTTCTGAAGGACCTAGCCATGTCCAATGTAGGAAACTCATCTTCCATTTGAGCTGGCTCAAACCGGGGTAGATGAAGGTCAGGGACAGTCCCAGCTGCTAGAAACAGGTTTGTTGGGGTTCCTTTCTGTTTTTGGGAGTATCCTGGCTCCTCCACTTTGGGCGTTGGACCATCCACGCCAGGCCGCCAGGCCTTGGGAACGGAGGCCCGGGCATGCGGCGCTCAGGGCACCGAAGGACGTTCCGTTTCAGACTTGAGCCATGTGGGGTTGCCTCAAATGGGGCACCCCCGAAAAAGACATGTTGTTTGTTGGTTTAAATGTTCCTTTGAACACATGTTTAGCCCATGATGTTAATTTGTTCCCCTCCTATCTGGCCAGTGGATCCTGGCCAGCCACTATAGCAGGTCTCATGTTTGCTTGACCTCTCATTGTTAGCCACAGGGGTGACCATGAATAGCAGTGCAACTTCACCCGCAGCGCCTGGAGGGAGCTGTAAACTCGAGTCCGGGTCCGAGAGTTGGTGTCAGTTTCTCAGGTGACCTTGAGGTGCTGATGGGTTTGGATTTGAACCGCGTCTGGAGGGGGTGGGCAAACCACCCAAAAAAACACTCCAAAACCCTGGTGGTTTGGATGAAACCCTGGTGGTTTCGAGGGATGGGAAAACCACTCAATCACCTCCAAAGCCGGGCTGCAAACCACGGAAGCTGAGCTTTTTCAAACCTGGAACCCGCAGGCAACGGGTTCATCTCAAAATGTGTTGGCTGGTTACCGTTGAGTTCCCCCCATGTTTGGCTGGCTTCCTGAGGCGTCCCCTCATTTTTGTGTGGTTTCCGTTGTGTTTTCCTTTCCAACCAACCAGTCCCCCCGCAACCCTGTGAATTGTTTCAGCCTGAGGAGTCCAATGTTCTGGTCGTGTCGAGCATTTGAATGCGCTGCGCTGGTTTTTGGCTCAAAGCTTCTCCCGTGGGAGAGACCCGAAATCGTTCAAGTCACTGAAACCAGGGTAGACGGGCAGAGTGGTTCTTGCTTTCGCCAAGTCACCGAAGCAGGAGCTGCCGATGTTCTTGTCGTTTCCTTTTTTAATTTCTTTTCGAAGCCCCAGCAGTAGCTAGACGGCATCTAGAGCCGCCCCTGCCTTTCGCTCCGGCCGAGCACCCAGAGTCGCCCCAGAGTCGAGAAGCGACAGGATGTGCAACTTAAAGCCAGAGGCAATGTCGCCGTTGATCAAATTGAGGAATCTTACATGGGCTTCATGTGGATCCACTCATGCCCAAATGCAGGGCTACCCAACTGCCCATGTACTCTATGTTGCGGATTTCTTGGATAGACATCCAGCAGGTGTGGATTGTTTTGGCAGATAGTTTTGGTCGCCAGACTGAGCACCATGGACACGAGAGCTAGAATGCAACGTGCGCGGTGCTTAGTAACCAGCAAGTAATGTTCATGTACCATGAATGAGCACCATGAGAGAATGGGTTTCACCCAGGATGTAATCGAAGCAAGGCTGCCTCAGTTTGTCGATCTCACATTAGGGGAGTGGGGAGGCCACAGAGAGAAAGCACGCACGTTGTGTTGTTGTTTACACCAGGTCTATGCATGCTAAGCATAGCCGCTCGCTGCACCCCCTTTCTACCCGGGCCTCGGAACCGCACAAAACATTTGGCACCATGTTCGTTTTCTGGGATCCTTCGAACTCCAAAGTGGTTTCATACCTGCTCAGGCTGCCGGCGACTTTCAAACCAAAGTCACCATGTGTTTTTTTTTTTTTTGAGGGTACCATAGGACCATACAGTACCACTGTTTTTTTGCTTGTGGTTTTAAAGGAAAACCAGAAGCACAACCGAAGCCATTTTGGGGGGGCTAAGCTTAAAAAAGACACCCATGTGGACCCGGAAATGGTTGCCCAGCAGAAAAAGGCTCTATCAGCTTCATGCAAAAAGAGACAAGGGGTGGGAACCAATGAATTCCAGGTCCTCCACTCAAGTTGGTTTCCCTAAGGCTTTGGGCCAACCTTGGAATGTGGATTTGGGGAATGTGTACTTGACAAAATTTCCCTCGAACTTCCATCGAAAAGCGTCCATTGGCACGCCAAAAGCTCTTGCAGCTCCAAGGCTCGTTTCCGATGTCGAAAACCGATCAGAGGCACGCGCCAGTTGGGGGGTGTAGTGGGCATGGGCTCAGGCAATGCCTACCTCAGGTCCTATGCAGAACCCGGGACGCGGGACCCGGTCCCCGTGCCACCTCTGGAGTTATGTTAGGAGTGTCAAAAGGACATATGTTGAGAACCCAAATTGCAACAAGACCCTGAGGGCTACGGATGTCGATGGAATTGTCAGCTTCTTTTCTGGCTCGCTCCTTGCTGGACTGTAATCATTCCTTTTTGATACGAAAGGAGTAGGCCCTCGAGGGGTTTCCAGGGATTATGGAAGGGATTGGCCGACCCAGTTTGAGCGGCCCAGCTTGTGTCTCCGTATGTGAGTGGCCTCCTCCTCTTAACGAGTTGACAAACAGAAACCGGTCCACGCGCAAGGGGGTGGATCGGGGACTTTGGGAAATGCACCCGCTCCTCATGGTTTGTGCGGCCAGTCTTCAACCCATGTAACCAGTGGAAGCCGTTTCGTCGGCAGGTGCCTGGCTATTTATCAGCGCATTCTCAATACTTGCCTATTTCCGGTGAGTATGCTTGTACAAATGTCCCAAATCCACATACGAATGTTTTTTTGTTTTTAGGGGACCCTGCAACAGAATAGTGTTCTTTTGGTTTCCCTTTAGGACCAGAAGAACAAAACGGGTAGCCCCAAGAACAGACACACTGGGCCCTCTGCCAATTTTTGGGGTCCAAAATGGGAGGCCAGGTAATTTCAGAGAGCCCAACTTGGGACCTACACACACACAACAAGTTGACCCAGCCCAGGTCGACGCCAAAACACGAGATGTGGTCAAAACACGGCGCTTTGATTTCGGGGTCACAAAGGTATTAAAGTGTCTAAACAATGGTGCTCAAGTTGTGCGTTCTGCTTCAGACTTGAGTCACTGTTTTTTTAAAGATCATTTAGGGGCAACTAGAAAATTTGGTTTCCCTTCCTCCCACTCACATAGCCCCTGACGGGGGTAATTCATCTTCCAGGTACCTCCCCACATGTGCCATGTTAGTGGGAGGAGAGGCACTTTTTGGCCCATGACCGTCTTAGTCCTGGACCCACAAAACAGGCCTTTGCGGCGGTTTGCTCCGGCCAGGAGATTAAGACCCAGGGCAAGTAGGTGGCATCCCCTCTCCCCAACTAGGTCCCCCAGTAGTGAGAAACAGGCTCTACTGGAGGACCTAGCCAAATACCGGTGGGGTCTCCGCGAACGTCGACGGCGGATGAATAAGCCTGTCCTAAGAGGCGGGTGCGTTCTCCAAAAAGTGGTGTGAACCCCCTCAAAAAAAACAAATGAGCTTCCCCACTGAAAATGGGTGTGGCTGCGGCCGAAATGGAGCCCTGGTAAATGCAAGAAGAAGAACACCTGCGGTGCCTGCTCCTCAACCTCGAAGCCCAGGTCGATGCTGGTGCCGGATGTTAGCGCTGAAGGGAGCCTCGGCCAAGTTTTGGCTGGGAACAATGGAGCCATCCACCGGTCAGCCCAGACACATAAACCAATTGGGCAAGTGGCATTCTTGTGGTTGGTGTTGAGAAGAGGATACCAACAAGTGGCCAACTAGTTGAGTGATAAAAAGAACTGGGTGGATGAAGGAAGGGTAAGGGATAATCCCAGCCAAAGACAGCGGAGAATTGCCCCTTTCATTCCTTGCAGCGCCAAAAACTCCCTGAGGCGCTCAACAAGGGCACGCACGCTTCAAAGCACAGACGAAAGTGGTTGAGCCCGCGCAAGCAAGCAGCGAGCCTGCGCAACGAAGCGCATGTTTGCGTAAGTTCTTAGGAAGCAACCAGGCTAAAGAAGCTTGGCTCACTTTCCTTGGGGCCCCTTGGCGCGAGTCGGGCCTGTTTGGAAGACAGCTGTTTGAACATGTCCCGTCCATTTTCGTGACTGTAGCAAGCAGGAAAATGCCAAGAGCATTCGCCTCTTGATTGGAATAGTGATCGAAGTTAGTCTCAAGTGAACTGCATGTGCCTTATGTTTGGACCCCCGAAAGACTCTGGTATTCCTTTACCCCTTCCTCCCAACCTACAGAGCAGGGGGGTTCGTGGTCCCCCAGATCAAACAATGGCTCATTCTTGAAGAGATCTCCAGCGGGTTTCTCCGCTCGTCTTTGTTGGAGGTACCCGTTTTGGGTTGGCTTCAAGGAAAACCAAAAGGAAACCGTTGCCTTTTTTTTCAATCTTTTTATTTGGGGGGATTTAGAGACAAACCTATGTACCATTAGACTCTTAAAGAACACCACGCCAAACCAAAAACACACCCAGACTTGCCGCGGAAGACCCTGTTTCTGCGATACCTGGAGGGCCGCCAAGGATTCCGTTAGGTCCAGAGCACACACTCGCACACACCCACACACACACACACACACACCCTACATCCACTGAGATTCTCACTGGCCAAAGCATCTGTGTTGTTGTCTTGGCTTTGCCAAGAAAGCAGCCCCCTGACACTGGCCGAAGGTACTCTCCACTGATTCTTTGCAGATCCTTGATGCAATGTCCCGTTTCACCCTGGGACACGTTTTTCCTTTCGGATCCCGGACTTCTCCCATTAGAACAGCCCTGGAAATTCCTAGCTTTAACCGGGTAGGCCAGGGGCACACCTTTCAGTGTGAGCCAAAATCAATCCTCAGATGAAGCGGCAGCCGAACCTATGGGTGCGGATATCCGCTTTGATTCTTGACATGGTTTTGGGCAGACCCTTTGTACCAGGCTTTGATTGTGACTCTGTCTCATCTAATGTGCGATATTAAGTCATGGCCAGCAGCGTCTTACCTACCGTTCCCAAGGTTTGTTGATCAAGTGCGCACACATGTGCACACGTACTAACTTAGACATGCACACAAGTAATGATATCCCCATTAGGGTATGTATTTATATGTGTTACATGACAAACACATTGTATAACTCATCCCCCACATAGATGGATCAGCACGTTCCGCTCATATGTGTTGACAGAGAAGGAGGCTGGTACTCCCCAGTGACACGGAACCTGCAGTAGGTTCCGCGTTTTGTTCCGTGTCCTTTGGTGGTTGCCAGACTCGACGCGTAGACTCTGCGCAAGAGGAAGTGAGTGAATTAATGAATGAATGAATGAATGAATGAATGAATGAATGAAATGACATGACATGACATGACATGACATGAAATGAAATGAAAGGACATGACAATGAATGGTTTAATGAAATGAATGAATGAATGAATGAATGAATGAATGAATGAATGAAATGAAATGAAATGAAATGAAATGAAATGAAATGAAATGAAATGAAATGAAATGAAATGAAATGAAATGAAATGAAATGAAATGAAATGAAATGAAATGAAATGAATGAAATGAATGAATGAATGAATGAATGAATGAATGAATGAATGAATGAATGAATGAATGAATGAATGAATGAATGAATGAATGAATGAATGAATGAATGAATGAATGAATGAATGAATGAATGAATGAATGAATGAATGAATGAATGAATGAATGAATGAATGAATGAATGAATGAATGAATGAATGAATGAATGAATGAATGAATGAATGAATGAATGAATGAATGAATGAATGAATGAATGAATGAATGAATGAATGAATGAATGAATGAATGAATGAATGAATGAATGAATGAATGAATGAATGAATGAATGAATGAATGAATGAATGAATGAATGAATGAATGAATGAATGAAATGAATGAATGAATGAATGAATGAATGAATGAATGAATGAATGAATGAATGAATGAATGAATGAATGAATGAATGAATGAATGAATGAATGAAATGAAATGGAATGGAATGGAATGAAATGGAATGAATGAATGAATGAATGAATGAATGAATGGAATGAATGAAATGAAATGAAATGAAATGAATGAAATGAATGAATGAATGAAATGAAATGAAAGAATGCAATGAAATGAAATGAAATGAAATGAAATGAAATGAAATGAAATGAAATGAAATGAAATGAAATGAAATGAAATGAAAGAATGAAATGAAATGAAATGAAATGAAATGAAATGAAATGAAATGAAATGAAATGAAATGAAATGAAATGAAATGAAATGAAATGACATGAAATGAAATGAAATGAAATAAAATGAAATGCATGAATGAATGAAATGACATGACATGACATGACATGACATGACATGAAATGAAATGAAAGGACATGACAATGAATGGTTTAATGAAATGAATGAATGACTGAATGAATGAATGAATGAATGAATGAACGAATGAATGAATGAATGAATGAATGAAATGAATGAATGAATGAATGAATGAATGAATGAATGAATGAATGAATGAATGAATGAATGAATGAATGGAATGAATGAAATGAAATGAAATGAAATGAAATGGAATGAATTAATGAATGAATGAATTAAATGAAATGAATGAATGAATGAATGAATGAATGAATGAATGAATGAATGAATGAATGAATGACATGACATGACATGACATGACATGACATGACATGACATGACATGACATGAAATGAAATCAAAGGAAATGACAATGAATGATTTAATGAAATGAATGAATGACTGAATGAATGAATGAATGAATGAATTAATGAATGAATGAATGAATGAATGAATGAATGAATGAATGAATGAATGAATGAATGAATGAATGAATGCATGTTATTGGGTGGGAAGGTACAAGCATCATACCGGTGCCTTGTTTGACCGGTGTTTACTTGAGAATGAGTGGTCGGCCCTGCTTCCCGAATCAGTTTCGCAGGGCAAGTTTGGCATGATGGTGTCTCTAGGCATTTTTGTTACTATGCGCCCAATCCTGCGTCAGCTTAGCTTTAACTGGTGGTTTGGTTTGGCGGTTTTGGGGCTGGGACGCCAGGTTCTCGCAGAGGGCAAATGGGAATCCAGTATACCCCAAACCAACGATTCGACTCCAAGCCGCCAACTGGAAAGCTGAATGTGTTCTCCTGGTTGATATCCCTGGTTTCACTACGCATCGGTTCCGTGGTTTGGGAGTTTCTCATTTATGCATCCGGACAGTTTGCGACCTCCAGGAGGGTGCCAACGAGTGTACCTTTCATGAGGATCCTTTTTTTTGGTCAGTCGAAACTATTGCATTGTACTTTTTGCCCACTTGGGGTGTTTCGGTACAGCTTTGTGCTGCAACTGCAACATTTCGCTGGAATCCACCCAAATCCAGGCCACAGGCAAAGCGTTCAGGATTCAAAAGGCTCGGGGCGAGGATGCGTGTCAGCTGTGTTTGATGTCCCCAGGAAACCACCAGGGTTCTCGGGGTTGGATACTTCGGAACTTCGGACACTTCTTTTGCGCAGATTCCCTATGCAGCAACCAGATGGCTCTGTAAAACCTTCACAAATGCATCAAGGCTGCTCCTAAACTTTTGCATGGACCCAAACACTCCCCAAAAGATTCATGTTTGGTCGTCCTCAAAGACCACCAGACACACTCTTTTGATGCCCCCATTGGTTGGCAGAACAAAAAAAACAGGGGAATCTAACTTGGGCGGGTCCCATCTATTTAAATCTTTAGAGTTTGGAGGCAATTATGTGACATATATCCCACTATCAGGCCCCTTCTGTCAATCCAAAGGAGGTCAATTAACTTGAAGGTTCCCAGCCATCCGGTTCCTTAGGGTGGTTGGATGTCCGGATTTCACCCACTAAAAGTTAAACTCACTTGTAGGTCAGGAATGAGTGTCCTTTGGGGTCGGTTTCAAGATCACCTGTTGGTTGCCAATTTGGTGGTTTGATGTTAAACAAAGAAGAACAGGCCTTCGATGGGTGGAAACCCGTTCAACTTTTGATCAAAAAGAACTGAGGGCCCAGTCCGATGCGGAGAAACTCTTGACCGGAGAGGAGGACTTGGAGGAGTATCAATTTGACATTCCAGAGGACCCGGCGCGGCTCAAGAACCGCGCGCCTTCCCGCGGGGCGATTTTTGTGTCTTTTTTTCGCCCCCGGGTCTTTCTTTGGCACAAAACTGGCGCGCCGTTTTTTTCCGGAGGTCCGCCCAGGGTTTTGGCCCTGTGGCGAAACAAGTCTAGTTGGGTGTTCCTTGCGGCTGTGTTTGGGCGTCGGCTTTCTTTGCCGAAATGTCCATTTGTGCTGCTTTTGGTGTTGTGGAGGAGTGCCATGCACGATCGAAATTCCTCCAGCCAATTAGTTGAACATCGGTCAATGACCTGATATAGCCGTTTACTGCATATGCTGCACTGAAGCGGATGACAAAGTACCAACTTGACTTGGCATGGGCAAAGTCTCACCGGTGGCCTGTTTCACTTAGGGGACACGCAATGACCATGAATACTCACGATGGGTTTCGTTCAATTAGGATGTTCCTGTCAAAGGCTTTCTCGGTTCTTCTTGGACGCTTCCGGCCCCTTGTAAACCCTCACAACTAGGGCTACTCACCATGTAGCTAATCCCCATCTGGGTGTCCAAAGATGGATCGAATAAACTGGTTGGTGCCCCTTAGGTTTCCCATTTCCTATCAACAAATAGGGGTTGGCGTGCTTCAGATTTTGGTTTCCCTTACATGCTGACCAACAGGGCTCCGCCATGAGAAACACTCAAGCAATGTGCGGAGCAACGCAAGTCCAATCCGCGGAATTTGAGGATGCCTATGGCGCTGGGATTTTGGCCATCGTGCACGACCTTCCCGTGTTTCGGTCAGGCCTGGCATCGGCTTTTGGTGGCCGTCCGGAATTTGGCCATGTAACTGATTGAGAAAGGGGTCCGAAAAGGGGCCTGAGATAGGTCCTGACTCAAGACAGACAAAAACAAAGCGCAGTCCACCTGGTGCCCAAGGGAAACCCATTTGACATGTGTTTGGGCAGGCACTTCTTGGCAGACCGAGCACTTGTTTTTATGTTTATGCTTTTGGGTGTAATCGAGGATGAAACTGACTGCACTGAACAGAACGGCTAGGTCGTTCGGCTATCATACTGTGAGTGGGCACTTGTCATGTCGTGCAACATCAAAGCACGAGCTGCCAACTCTGGCGAAACTCTGGCAAAACTTGGGCTCAACCTGGAGAAGTGTAGCGACTTGTTGCCTGGAGATGCGCCAAACATTTTTCCCGTTCTGTGCACAACGTTTGTTTCAAGACGTTTCCGGTCGAACTTCAAAGGCTGGATGAAGAACCGGAAATTGAATACTCGAGCATCTAATATCACAGCTGGGCCATTAAACAACCTCCGGGATATCATGATACCATGCGCAGAACACAACTCGAACTGAATTGAGCCATCAAATCTCGGGCAAGTGACTCCCAACCATAAATTGCCACACGCAAGTAAGTAGCCGCTTTTGCTTCTCTGTTTGGGGTAGACTTGTTCAATGCCCTTTGATTTTGCCTCGAATGAATCGACACGGGTTTATGCTGCAGTAGCTAAGCAGTTGCCTTGCGCCGTGATTTTATGCCTCAAGTATGTTGTACCTCATGGAAGTAAAACATGGAACCCAATTGTGGGTGTGCGCGGAGCACAATTTTGTGTTGGGATTCTACATGGAAACCGCCCTTGTTGCAATTTAGAGGCAAACCCATGCGAAAGTAGGGTACCCCGCTGTTCAATCTGGCTTTGCCATACAATTCATTCCGAGCCATCCAAAACTCTAAGGTTGCTCCGGGCTGCTGCAACATGATCAACCCATGAGAAGTCAGCGCGCTTTGCTGTTGGTTGCCCTTGCCGGGGACCAACTCGCTTCATGCGTTCCCGGCCTTTGTTGGGGGAAGACAATTTTAGTGGTAAAGAACAAGTTCTTGGCCTTTTTTGCCAATCTGCTCCTGCGGAAGTGATTCAAACTTCCGAAGTGTGCGGAGCATTTCTTTCCCAAAACCCTTCGATTTGGAGCTATCCGAATGTGAGGCCCGTGGGCGGACGAGAATAGTCAGCTCGCCTTAGTGCAGGCGCAGATGCCTTGTGCTGCCAGATGCCATTGCTAGTGTTTGATAATGGCTAGCGAAATACTGTGGATGGTTGAAATCGAAATCCGAAACTGCACCGCAGTTAATGAAACCATAGTTGAAACCAGACAGTTTGTTGGAATTTACAGGGGAATCGAATCATTTCAGGGTTTCTTTGGTGGTGCAGGAATTCCTCCATCCACAGTATTGTGAGTTGAATTGGTGAGTTTCAACTATTCTGGTTCAACATGATTGTTTCCCTCCGCTGTGGTTTCGGAAAGAGTTTCTTGATGATAATATGAGCCTGAAACTGACGAGGCTTCGTCGCGAGTTTCCCTTAGGCGAGGTATGGCACATCAAAAGGCCCTACCTCCAATTATGGAAGTTGACAAGATGCTGTGGGAAGACTATGTTCCTGTTCAAAGACATCCCGCTTCAATGTGGGTTTTTCTCAAAGTGGGACCCCCCCCCCGTTGCCACCTTCAGCTTCCATTTTTGATCAGTTTCGCACGACTTTCTGTGCTGCCTTAGGGCGTCCTTGATGTGAATGGGGTTCCCCCACGGTTCCCAGGTCGGTAGTTCGAAGTATCGGGAGTGACGCTTTCGAGCGGCGCTTTTCTTGAGGCAATTATTTTGGGTTGGGCAGATAAATCCTGTGTTTTACCTTGGTGAACGTACATGGCAAGCCTCTTTTCCTGTGGAAAAGTCAAGGATGATTGCTTTCAGCTAGTCTTAAGCTCGGCAATTGTTGGGTTGTTTCAGGTGAGGCATGGACTGTTAACTTTTAGGAGGTCCTGATTCACTACCTGAACATGTTTCAAACCAGTCTTCCCTACATGTTGACCACATCCAACCAGAAGACCCTGGTAAATTACGCTAGTTCATACGTTGTTGTTGGTTCCCCTAGTTGCATTCCCAGACAATCCACGTAGGTAAGATCAACAGTTCACCCATTTTGATGATAAATTTGGGCATATATCTACATGGATTGCCTGGTTTATCGCGAGGCAGCCTTCGCAATGACATTGCTGGCCATGAACCTTGTGATGCAGCGCGGGCCTTTGTTTGACGTTTCAGGAAGCGCACGGAAAGGCAGATGCCTGTGGATTACTTGTTCCCGAACATGGGGGAAGGGGACGTCTGAAAAGGGGGTGGGGACGGTTATGTGTTTGCTTGCCATTTGCAAGCTCGTGGTTCTTTCTGGGCATTTGCACTTGTCCCCCATGATCAACAAAGCAGAAGAGAAGCAGACAAAGCAACCTGTGTCGCAGACTCTTAGCTGCGCCTGATGCTATGATCAAACACCAGAATTTCAGCTCAAAAAAGCAGCGATAAAACCTCGAACATCAGAAACATCAGACAACTCATTGTGATTGGTTTTCTCGTTATTTTGTAGGCTGTACATGTTTTATGGCTTTGTTCAGGTTCTGTTGTTGCTGGTTTTAGTTTTATCAAGCTTGTTTTCTGGCTTTCTGCTTCTATCAAGTTGTTTGCTGGCTGGCTTCCTTCCAGTCAATGCAGAAAGGCAAAGTAAATAATCTACGGTTTAGCGAGATTTGTTGATTTCTATAATATATATTAAAGATAATCTGAATTGCCTCTTCACTATTTTTAACTTATCACTCTTGTTTCGTCTCTGTCAGCAGAATCCTCAAGATAGAAGCTGGAAGAGCGAGCAAACACGTGATGAATGTCGTAAAGTGTCAGCAAGTAGGTGACTCGATCAGGCCCACCTCCATTGAGTAGTTGGCATTTGAGACTAGTGGTTTGCGCAACCCCACGACCAAGGCTGGCGTTGCTGTACTTCATCTACACCTTTGTTGCCTCTTGGCCGCACAGGTCCGTCCTACGTCTACGTGCATGAGTTTGCTGCGGACTCACTCAGTGCATGGTTTGTCTCGGGTCAAGACCCCTCTTTGACGCGTCTAAAATGGGCACCAGATTTGGACCTATCGCTTGCATTGTTTGTGACAGGACTGTGGTGTTTGATGGGCACATACACTCACTATTGAAGAAGCACGCCCGCACGTCCATCTATATAGATAAAGATATAATTTTACGTTGATATGCATAGCAAGCATCCGTGTTCGACAGGGGCCGATCACACGCCAAACACAATGAGCATCCGCGGTCAAACGAACATGCCACGAACCACGCCAGATGTTTCTATCACTGCTGGATGTCATAAATTTCCAGGGTGGAATACCAAAAGTCTGGCTGATGGACAGAAACCCAATGAACATCATGTCCACCAAATTGTCCCTATGTCACTTTTGTTTTAAACACACTTAACTCGGTTGGTTAGCTGGCTGGCTGCTTAGTTGGTTGCTTGGTTGGTTGGCCACATCCCCGGAATCAGCGGCCTCACTTTTGGCACTGGGACCTTCGGGTTGGTTTGGCCAGCCCTCGTATCCGAGGTCGGACCGGCAGTGCACAAAGTTCAAGACCAGTATCGGCAGTTTCACGCGCCCTGGCTGAAGAAAAAAAACATCATGGCATGGATGAAGCACTGGGAGAAACAGCATCATGGCTGCGGGATCACTCGAGGTTTATCCAACTTCTGTGACACAAGGGAATCTCCCTCCTTATGTGCGGGGTTCGTCTGTGGGAAGCCCTTGTTGTATCACAGAAGTGACCAAGCACTCCAGTTCTTGGGAGCATCCCCCGAGCATCCGGCAGGAAGGAACCGAAGAGGCTGATTGGGGTTTGGATTGGTTCAACTCCCGAAAGAATTGGGGCAGGGCTGAACATGGTGCTCCAAAAGACCATTGTGTTGAATTAGCGGAATCTTCCCTTGAACCCATTTTGGGGTTCCAGATTTATTTGCAGAGTAGCGACAGAAGACACAGCGATTGGCAGGAGAAAGCCTTTGACGAGGGCGGTAGCTTCCTCCCAGAGGAGTGGGCAATCTATGAAGGCGCCGACCCGGCCCAAGGTGTGAGTTCGGGCTGATCCACGGATTGGGGTATATCTCATTCTAAAGTGAGCTGGAAAGGTTCTTGACTGACTGTGGATATAGCACACGTTGTTTGAGGACACCAATACATCTAGACGTTCGAGTTTCAAATTGGCATGTGGACGAAACGGTTGCGTTTGATTTGTGCAATACTCACTCCCTGAGTTTCTGGATGTCATACGTCTTGGGGGTGCTAAATGAACAAATTGGACTTGTTCTTGGCAGTCCACACAGGAAGAGAGAACACATCAATTCTACTTCCAGAAATGTCATGGTATTTCAATAAAGTATGCAAGCGAGGCAACTGTCCGGAAAAGGAGCGCATTACTTTACAATGTATGAAGAACACGTAATCAGGAATGTTCGTCATGTATGTCTACGTTAAGAAGTGGATTTCAACAAATTCACATGTTAATTGAACAATGTCACAAAATAGGAATGTTAATAATTTTACTTTACACTAACCGTTGAACATCTGAAAGTATGATGTTGTGTTTTTGGAAGCATCAGAATCAAACTCATCATCATCATTGCAGTTTATCATGTTACTAAGAAACTAAGTATGAAATGATACCATACCATGTTAAACAGTCTTCATCAGTTTTGTTGCTTAACACATCAAAAGTTCTGAGTTGTGGTTTTTGTGGTTTGTAACGATCATAAATTATGAATCTCCATTAGGTAGGTGTTTTTTGCTGAATTTATACTTTCCGAAAAGTCTGATAATGTCGAGTCTTTATCATTTGCCCTACTTAAACATGTCCAATATTATCATATCAGAATTTATGCAAGATCATGACAATAATCCAACATATGTTTGTTGATCTTATGGAGAAAACACACATATGAGTAATCACTTAACGACATCACACCTTCTTAACTCATAATTGTCTGTCCGATTTGCCGCTGCAAGTGCGTCGTGCTTTGTGCTCGCGCAGCGATGCGGAAGGCATGGCGGGGCAACTTCTCCTCCAGGAAACTGCCTCTCCGCGTGCCTATTTTTGCGGTTGGTTTCTTGAAAAGTCGAAACCATGTCAATCACTTGCAAAATGCTACGCAACTTTTCATTTGGTTGCTCAAACAAGTCAATTAGTTGTTGTTTGTTTTGTTTCTTGGCAGCTTGAAGAGTCAAACAAATGTTGGACCGTTGTGACAACTATATTTGGCTGCTTGACGAGCCAACAGCAAGGTTATCAACAGTTATGCGTTATACATGAAACTTATTGACACTTAGCGGCTTACAACAATCTTACCCACAAAACATACGTGTCGCCAAAAAGGTCTTATTGTGCTGTATCATCGTGTTGGCAGGTTTAGGGTTCTTTGATTTAGGGTTTTTACGGTTTAGGTTTAAGGTTTTTAGGGTTAGGTTTATGTTTTTGGGTTTAGGTTTAGGGTTGTTAGGGTTTAGGCTGAGGGTTGTTAGGGTTCAGGCTGAGGGTTTTTGGGGTTTAGGTTTAGGGTGTTCATTGTTTTTAGGGTTATTTTAGGGTTTAGGTTTAAGGCTTTTAGGGTTTAGGTTTAAGGTTTTTAGGGTTAGGTTTATGTTTTTAGGGTTTAGGTTTAGGGTTGTTAGGGTTTAGGCTGAGGGCTGTTTGGGTTTAGGCTGAGGATTTTCATTGTGTTTAGGGTTATTTTAGGGTTTAGGTCTAAGGTTTTTAGGGTTTAGGTTTAGGGTTGTTAGGGCTTAGGTTCAGGGTTTTGAGGGTTTTAGGGTTTAGGTGTAGGGTTTCCAGGGTTTAGGTTTGCTTGGAGCTGCCTGTCCGGTGCATCCGAGGCAGGCTTCTCTAGATGGTTTAGGGTTTAGGGCTTGTGCTGCTGGGGCTGACCGGGGAGCTGGGTTGTTTTGATGATGGCAGTATACAACCAGGAAAAGTCGCAGGGGGTCCATGAAGGGATGGAGCAAGAAGGGGTGGGGCCCGGCGGCCCGGCAACCTCAGAGGTGCGCTTTGTTTTTCCCGTCAAAAGCCACGCTTTTTGGAGGTCTCGGGGACCCGGGGACCCGGGCCGCGGGCAACACAAACGTTTTGGCCGCAAACTTACATCCACATTTTTTGTCCAATCACGTGTTGCAAGTAAATCAACCACCATGGTACCTGCACGGGCGTGTCTTTTTAAAGTTCGGACCTCCCACCCCTCAAAAAGGGAACCCTCAAAGCAAGACAGCCCCATACTGCCAGATCTCTTTTGAACATGGCACCCACCAACCGCCAAGTCAAGGACACTCCCTGGACCCTGTTCCAAGTGTTTACCCTTCAGGGCTATACGGTCGATCAACAAAGACAAAGTTGCCCGTGTTGAACACCGCATGTAATTCCTAGCTGATTGGGAGGATCACCATGTCAATGTGAATCAGGTGATTATTGGATCTTGTTGGGAAACTCTGTTCAACCGGATTGACACCCCGAGCGAATGTGACAGGCAAGGAAAAGCTGTGTCCGGAGCCTCATGCGTGCGAACTTTTGTCATTGCTGTTCTCATACTTTGCACAATCAACTCAACAGTCTATTCCCCAACAGGCTTGACGAGCTCTTTGCCCTTTTCCCCGGGGGTTCTTTCTTTCCCCCGACACTCGGGAAGTAGTGAAGCTCTTTGTGATAGAAGTGGCCGGTCCCCGTCCCCTTCTAGGAGCTCTTAGTCCGACTTGGTGTATTCGAACGAAGCCTGCCACCGATAGTTTGATACCCTAGCCACGTTGGTGCGATTTGTTTCCGTCTGCTTAAGAATATTTGGATGTTTCCCTTGTGATGTTAAAGGGCTTCTGTCACTCCCAGAAATATGCTTGTTCTTTGCAGGAGACTGAAGCAAATGAATGAACATGAGAGCCCAAAGGACCACAGACATCAAATCTTGCCTGGGCGCACAACGTGATTTCAAGTGTTCGAAAACGAGAGGGGAGGCACCCAAATTGCCTGCTGAAAGTGAGGAGGCCAGCCGTATTTTCCGATGTCGTTTTGTGTGACAAAGGATAATGGTCGCATGACAGTCGGTCCGTTTCTCAAAAAAAGGTTCCGAGCCTACAAACGGGTCGGGTTTTTGTGTTCCATGTCGAACTGGGGAGTAAAGCCCGTCAAAAAATGATGCCTCAGAGTTGCGCTATGGGCTTGGGACATAGAGCTTGCTACGGCGGGCGTGTTCGTCCCGCCTCCTTTCTCTGCCGCTCTCTCTTCCCCCTCTTCCTCTATTTGCCACTCTCTCTCGCTCTCTCTCTTCCCCCTCTTTCCCCTCTTCCTCTCTCTGCTACTCTCTCTTTCTCTCTCTTTCTCTCTGCCTCTCGCTCTCTTTCTCTCCCCCTCGCTTCCCCCTCCTCCCCCATGGCAAAGCGTTTTCGCTTTTTCCCGAAAGCATTGCGAAGGGTGATTGCACTAGCGAGTTGCAGTAGCAAGTTGCATTAGCAAGTAGCACTAGCGAGTTGCGCTGGCAAGTTGCATTAGCAAGTAGCACTAGCGAGTTGCGCTGGCAAGTTGCACGAGCAAGTAGCACTAGCGAGTTGCACATTGGCAGGCGCAGCCGATTCAGAGCAAAAGAATCATGTTTTCCGTGAAACTCCACGAAAGCAGCGCGAAAGCTCTGCGAAAGCAAAACACATCCCAAGAATCGTTGCCCCGTTCCAAGCTGATTTTGTTTTGATTTCGGCCTATACGCGTAGCTCCCAGAGGCTCAAGGCTGCCGCATGCTTCGCAGCATCCGCGTGAAAGCACGTGTGGTCGCGAAAGCATCGAGAAGGGGTCCGCGAAAGCAATTTTTTGCACAATTTACACCCAAAAGGGTTGTCTTCCTGTGTGCTTCCTGTCAACCAACCTGCCAAGAGTACCCCCCCCCCCGCCCCCTCCCCCCCCCCGAACACCAAGACGAATGTGACAGACCGAGGCCAAATCGGGATGTCGAGTCCCTTCTTCTACTTCACCGTGGTGTTCCTGTGGGCTTCTTCCTCAGCATCGGGAATTCGCTGTATGAAGCTGACTGGGTTGCATGGGTGTGTCTTCTTTTGGGGGGGAACCCCTGCTGGTTTGGGGGACATGTAGATGGGCGTTTCCGATTTGAGGAAAAACCTGCTGGTTGAGATGTCGGTTGCACTGTAGCAATCAACCAAACGGGAGGCGGGTGCAAATAATTTGGTTGCGTTTGGAAGGACAGCGGACCATCCAACGTCCATGAAGACACATGCGAGAAGCACAGTCACAGACTTGTTTTTGCTGCAACATACAGCATCAGCATTTGTTCAGGGTGTATGTTTGACTCTCTCCGTTGCCCATTGGCGATGTATTCACAATTCATCAGAGACATCATCCATATGCATGAACATGAACGAGTACAACAACATCATAGATATACACACAATAGTATCTAATCTACATGTCCGATGTAGATTTCTGACTAGATTAAACGTAGGGACGCCACGTAATGGCCATTAATTGTTGTTAGAAGACCAACTGTTTGCAATCAAAGCCGGGTAGTTGAAGGGTAGTGAGGGACGGTCCCAAGCAGAAATAGGTGCTCTCGCCCTTTTGGTTGTGTAGTTGCATGGTTTTGGCTAGACCACGTTCATACCAGGTTTTGATTATCACTCATTTGGAAGTCAGTATTGTTCTAAACAAACATAGCCACAGGAACATGTTGGAGCGCTTTTCTGGCTTGGTATCAAATCAAGCATTTTCAGTGGTGGCATGTGCCTCAACCCATCCGCTGTGTGCTTATGATCACCATTCCTGGAGGAATCTTCCTGCATAACGGCTCCCGGCTGAAGAGCTAGTGACACAAGCACCGATCTCTTCCAAGCCAGCGAATGCGATTGCGATCTCCGCTTCTTTTCAAGCGGGTTTGTCGGGTTTGCCTCAACACTACGCAGTAATTCGTGATTTCCTCTGTTTTTTCTCCATTTCAATGCAGCCATTGTTGGTTTCCCTCCAAAAAGACACCCTCTCAGGCCTTTGCAACCCCTTCAAAAGCCGACCTGTAAACCTGGTTCGTCCAGTTTCGACAGTCCCAAAGCCATGGCCTCGTTTTGCTCGGCAACATCCAGAGGTCCTGCTGATTGTCCGCGAGTTCCGCATCACCGAGAGATTGGCACGGGACTGCTGGCGCTTCGCGTGAATCGAAGCCGAATCGACTGGGCATGTAATGGGCATGTAATGGGCTAAGGGCACAACCAACCAGGAAGGGAAGGCAGGAAACCAAACGGGTGTGTCTTTTTTTTTGAACCTCCCCCCCCCAATTGGTGGTTTTCCAGTGGTTGCCCTTTAAATAACACCCCACAAATAAGGATGCCCTCACAAGAGATGGACCCACATTGCTCATTGAATAATTCATGCATTGATGCTTGTGCTTGTGTGGTTGTTCTCGAAAATAATGGACGCCGCTTTTCGTGAGCGACTCGAAAATGCCCTTGGCCCTTTGATTTCGGATTTTGGCTGCTCTAGGACCTGAACACCATGCCCTACTGCGACAGCAGCAAGGGCATGTGCAAGAAGACGGCCGACGCGTTGCAGGCAGGTTGCTGGCAATCCCATTGCCATGGGCGGGGGCCTAGGCGGGCCGGTGGAAGAAAACCGAGCTAGGCAGTGGTTCTTGAAATGTTTGGCAATTGCAGACTTATGAGCCCGAGTGGAATTCGTTCGATTTCAGTTTGTCCAGCTACCCTGGTCAAGGGAATCCGAATCATGCAAGATCTAGAAGTACAGACCATTACCCAGGGGCTTGAAACTCCCGTAATCCCTGTACCTGGCTTGGCCAATAGTTCTCCTGGCTCCCGGATGACACAGGCCGCTCTTACTTTCATATGGACTTCTGACCGATCCACCAGAGTCAAGACTGCAGGCAACAGGGTGCGAATATCCGGCCTCTCGTTCTTTACATTGTGTAGACCACTTTAATCCACTTAAATGCCTGGTTTTGAGATCATCGAGGTACTGGAGTGGGACTAACTGAAGTAGTAACTTAGGAACTAACTCCAGGTCTTAACTTCCTGAGTTACTGGACTTACTTTTTGGGAAGAGCATAGTGGGGGCTCGCCAGTGGCCTCAGGTCCTGGAACTGCTCTTTCCAGGTAGCAACGAACTTTGTTTTTTGCAGCCCCTACTTTCGACATGAACAGAGCCAGCAAATCTAAACACATGCCACCAACAGTGAAGCTCTTGTCCACTAAACCCAGAGGTTCCTTGGTGCATCAAGCTTTCGTGGGTTTAGATCTGTACTTGACAATGTCCCTTGAACCATGCCCAAAAAATGCGATTGCGAACAGTGAGCCCGAAAGGTACAAACAAGATCGCGTTTCCCTTTTCGGGGTGGCCCTTTGGTGGGGAACCCGGGAACCCACCGAATGACTGAGAAAAGCGGGTGCCGCTGCTTTAACACAACTGGAGCTCAGCGAAAAGAATTCAGTCATGAAACTTACAGAACATAAACAAGTCAAAGAAATGATGGGTACTATTCGGTGTCTTTTGCCACGAAAACCCTTTTGATTCGTTCAAGGGGAAACCAAGAGGAAACCAGCCATGTTTGGATGTCCCCTATTTTAACACAGCACCCTATCGTCGTTTTGAGCTGACCTTGCTTCGATTTGCCAGCCGAATTTCAAGAAATAATCCCGAACACCGTTGATGTTCCTTTGCCCCCATCGGGATTGAAATCAAAGTATAAAAAACAAACCAAGTTAGATCGGCCATTTGTTCGCCTCCTTGGCGCTTCTCAAGATGGGTTGTGCTTCCTAAGATGAAAGTCCACACAAATGCTAGGTTTCATGTTGGCTGCCTTTGAAACCTTATCTAGCAGGTTTCCTTTGCTTTGTAGCTTTTTAGCTGTTTAGTGGTTGGGTTTCCAAATTTCACCCACTGAAAGTTAGTCACTTTTGGCGGAGGATCAGAAAACGGACAGCCCAAGTCGAAACGGGGGGGTGGACTTAGGACTCGACACTCCCAGGGGTCATGGGAGGACACCCTGAAAGTCCGTCTGCAAATAAACTGGTGTTTGTGACTCCGGGGTCAACATGAGGTTTTAGGCATGGCTCATTTGGCAAGGAACTTTCGGAAGATGCACAGCTTCAACACCCCTGCAAAAGTCATGTCATCCAGAAACTCACTTCCTGTGTTCATGGACTTTAAGCTTTTGGGGGAAGACCATTTGAGTGGTGAACAAAAAGTTTGGACTTTTTGTTGGCCAATCTACTCAGGAATTGAGTAAACTGGCTTGCATTTTGCAACCAACACTGGTTGGCTCTTCAACGAATGACAAAACAAAGCAACACCTGTGAAGCTCAACTTTCGGCGTTCGGAGAGGGGAGGGGCTGCTTCTGTCAACCAGAGGCCCTGCATGAGATTCCAGCCCCACAATTGCGATTGAGAGTCCAGACAAGTACAGTTCAAGAAGCGATGTCCATGTCACATTTGCATGTTTGCAATCCGCTACACACTAACTAACATATAGGACCCCCAAAAAAGGGGGTCCCTCAAAATGGCGTTTCCTCAAATTTTGTTGGGCTCGTTAACCTGTGGATTTGGGGCATTTTGCTTGGCTGTTAGGGCTTTAACTTTTTGCCAACTAATGGGTTTTCCACTAAACTACTAAAAGTTAAACTTTTAGCAGGGGAGCAGAAAGCAACCGAGGATAATTCCAAGACCTGACATATCTTCACATCCGCAAGTGTCCAGGCTCCGAAATGCCCCGGATGCGTGGCCATACACAAGTGTCCGAACTTGCGGGCGCCCGAAATGACGACGGCCTCAATGTGGGAAACCGGATACAGATGCTGTTGCCTCATATGGAAGCCCGTGTTTGATGTTGTCGCTGAAAACAATGCGACACCGCTCCAGAAAAGCAAACAGCAACTTGCAGCCTATACTACCTTCAGCTCGGCTCGTTTGGGGCGAAGGTCAACAGTTCAACTGCTCAGCACAACATGTGCCATGATCAAGCTCCTTTTGCGTTCATGGTCACCTTGGTAGAACTCCGGAATCTCGTGGGAGGGGTGTATGATCATCAGTGCCAAGCCCATAACTCACTTGGGTGTGGGTCAAAATTAAGCCACCAGGGGACCGCAGGTTTTAGTCTTTGGTTCCATTTATCTTCTCATTTTAGCTACCTAATTTTGACCCACAGCCACTTCCTGAGTGGAAGGGCCCCCCTAAACCAAAGCACGTTCGGAAGGATCCATCGGGTGGTGATCGGGGCCCAGTGTCTGCGCAGGTGGTAGCCCTCACTCCTGGCACCAAGGTTTTGCACCTTGGACTTGATCGGCGCCTTCAGATCCGACTGAATCCAATGGGCGGCTCTTCTTTTTGAGGGTACCTTGTTTGTTCAGCCCAGTTGCCCAGTGGCGCCACTTCTTTTCCTTTTTTAGGGAAGGGTATCCGTTAAAGTCAACCAACCAGAAATGGATGCTTAGAGAAACAATTGTGTGTTCCGGTAAGGCCAGAGGAGCAACAAAGTGAGATGGGTCTGCGTTGCTGTCATGGCATTGGCTTGAGGTTTACAGCTGTTGGGTGAAACTTGAGTTTGCCAAAGGGAAAAGCTCCGAACACAGCAATGCACCTTCAACAAAAGATCATTCCATGTCGGTCTGAAACTTAGAGACGCTTTCCGAGTTCTTTGCAGGCCATGCAGAAGGGATGTCTTCTATTTGAAACAAATATCCATAGCCGATAGCTGCCATAACTCAGAAAGTTGCTTTCCTCGTGTATAAACCATCCGACATGGCGTTCTGGGTCCTTGGCTACATTCTGAACTTGTAGGCGGTCACTTGGTGCATCCCAAGGTACGAAGGGAGCATTGGTTCTATTTTGAAAGGTTCCTAGGCCCTTTCTTCAGGGAAGTGAAACGAACCAACCCTCGAGGAACCGGCGAACCATGGTAAATCCACGGAACGCAATAAAACAAGCAGCTGGTTTTTGTTTTGGGAGGGTATCATGTTTGAGGTGAAGGGAAACCAGAGGGAACCAACTTTGAGCATGCCCATAGCCACAAAACCACCGGTGACTGGTGGGAACGGGCTTAATCACTGCCTCCGGAGAAGGTATGCCTGATACAGTTTCTTTACAACTGGGAAAAAACAAGATGGCACAATTCCCTCTACGAGGGTAAGTATATGGAATGACTAAACTAACATGGGGGAATCGTGCCATCTACTTTCACCCAAGTTGGATTTGGTAGGGGTTGTCATCAACGCATTGATGAGTCTAGGCGACCATAATCAGGATGTCTTTTAAGGGAGTAGCCACGGCGCCAGGGGCTATTCCGGGACAGCTCTGATCACCTTGGCCTTTCTCAGCATGCTGAACACCTGAGATTCTATCATGGCACACAGGTTGGTACGCCCAAGGGAAGTTCATGATTGGCGCATGCAACCAGGGGTAAAACGAGCTTATGATGATGGTTCCTTGATGATTCCTTATTTCTGGTTTGCGGATAGCAAAGTGGCTCAGATCCCTTGTTGGAACCGTGACTAAACATGGACCCGGAACGGAAACGTGCAAGAGGCCAGTTTAGGGTCATTCGCTTTGGCTGCCTATTGTGATCTTGAGTATTTCAAGAACGTAAGCGTACATTGGCAGATTAGGTAGGGGTGGGCTCAGTTCGGAGGATTTGGAACTTACTTCAAGGTTCCCGGGTGCCTTGGGGGTTTTCTCTAAGTGACCCTGTTTTGCCCCTTCAGGTTTTGCCATGGACGGTTTCCCTTGGTCTAGAGGTAAATGGAATCACTTAGGGCTAAATAAATGGGTTTGTGTTTTTTGGGGCTCGGGACCCTTTTCGGGACGCCAAAAAGAACGCTGCTAATGTTAGTGGGTCTCCTATTTGCAGACACCCATATTGCCCAGATCGGACTTGAGACACAGGCTACTGTTGCTGGTCATCGTCCCGAAGCTCTTGATCTGCAGCACGCTGTCGGGTTTACCCAGCTGGAGGGTTCCGAGCATCCCTGTTGATCATTCGCCCATGGGATGACTCTCAAATTGCTTCAAAAGAATGGGAGATACAAAGAGCTGACTCTTTTTGAGTGGGCAGTGGAGGGCAGAGTCTCTTCGGCTCGAATGTTTGCTCTCGGAAGATTTTGAGCATGGCACATTTCGCCTCTAGAATCACATCTTCTTGAAGGGGACAGAGAAAGCAAATGGGTTTTGTGTTTAACTTCCTGTTGCTTCGTCTTACCCATGGGCTCCGACTTCCCATTTTGAGCAGGCGCTGGGTTCAAAGATCACAAGGTTGGCAAGTGGAGGCTTGGGCTTGGACAGACATGGGCCCCGCCTTGTTCATCCCCTGGATAGGCTTCGGGAAGCTTGGGTGGGCCCAAGGCGTTTGGCTGGAACTTGGGTCCCACCATCTGCTCCCCAAACAATACTCCAGTGGCCGGAGAAAAACTGGCACCCTTTCTTCGTTTTGATAGAGTTCTCGGAGCCTCAAACCTGAGGTGGTACGGGGACCGGGTCCCAGGGTCTGCATTCCAAGCCCCAGGGCCCTTAGACGCCAACTTAAAAGGTGCGCACCGAAGCGACCCCTGCGCGTTTTTTGGAGTGGTGCTTTTAGAGGCTCAAAACATGGTGGTGATTTCAAACATTCGTATTCCAGTGCAGGGTGGGTGGCCAGAACCCTCCCTCGACCATTGACTCCTTGTCATTAGGCGGTTGGCTGGCTGAAGGGGGTTTTCACTCCCCACATGCACCACAGACGCCAGCTCTTTTGCACATCTTCAGAAGGTGTCTTTGCTTCAGTTTTCGCACATCGCTTCGGATTGTTGATGAAAAGCCACGACAACATGCCTAAACAAAGTGTCTAGATGTCATGCCAAAGCAAAACTGCAGGCCAGGACCAAGATGACCGGGGGTCGCGCAGTTATTTATCCAACGCTTGGAGTCATCTCCCGACTGTTCATGTTGGTTTGGCGGCTTCCCACCAAATATGAAAGCAACCAACCCAAAGGGGTCGACCTGAAAAAGGAAATGCTTGCAATTCGTTTCCTACCTTCCTGTGGTTGCAACTGCAGGATAGTTCCAGGAGTTTCAACAAAGACATGGTGTCCATTTGGGAGTTTTTGTTTGAGGGTACCCCGTGTTTGGCCTGTAAAAGTTTACAGGGACGCGAGGAAAGCCGTGGAGGGGCCTCCCTTCAGCCCTTTCGGATGGATCGAGGATGTGGCTGGGATGTCAATGGCTGACCGCCACGAACTCGTTTTCCGATCTGGCACCTCGGCAGAAGCAAAGTCTGAAAGGGAATCCCTAAGTTCAGGCGGGGTGGTGGGGTTCCCTAAGGTTTTGTATGGAACCCCTATGGGGTTCTAAGGAACCCTAGGGCTCAACTACCCATCCCCTTGTACCTACCCCCCTTGGGGATTCCAGAGGTGGGGGAGGGATTGGGGCAGTTAAGATAAACAACTCACACAGTGGCGTTCTGATTGGATTGCTTCAAAGATGAGCATTGGGCTTCCATTCTGCGATTGATACCAAATGGGGTCAAGCGGAAGCGTGGCAGAATCCCGTGGATGTGTTCAAAGATTGTTGCTTGACTTGCCGACATGTATTCTCACCTTGTTGGATTTCGCAGCGTGGAAGCTCCGGGGATGTTTCCCTTATCCTTGCCATTTCTTACCCGCCTCGATCAGTGAGATTCGCCTGCTGAATGTGAACACCTAGTCGATAGCCACTGCAGCGACTCGGGATTGTGCGATCTGTGGAAGACCTCGACATATTTTTCTTCACGCACATACATACTGTGAACCCGTGTGACTGTCAGTGTGTGTGTATGTGTGTTTGTGCATGTTTGTGTGCGTCTGTGTGTGTGTGTGTGTCTGTTTGTCTGCGTGTCTGTGTGTGTGTCTCTGTGCGTCTCTCCCTTGGCACCTGGCAGCAAAACTGGGCTTGTTTGTTTTTTGTTTTTTCTCGGGAGCTCAACCGCCTGGCAATGAAACCCTTGCATGTTAGGTGAGTGAGGGTTGTTTCTGTGGATCTTGTACCTCTCTTTGGGGTTGGTCCTCCCTCCCCCCCTGTTTTGGCGGTTTTCCCATTCGGAGCAGAACCCCGTTTGGTTGGACGGACATATCCTTCAGCTGGTTTGAACATGTCCCCAACAGTCCCGCCCTAGTACCTTGGGATCTACTTTGACCCTGATTTGGCCCACTAATAGTACAGAACCGACGGTACCAAAGGACCCTTAGGGTTCATTCGTATTTGGGGGTTGATCAACCTTGCTGGCCCCAAATTGACCATGGGTAACTGTTCCCATTTAGTGAGAACATGACATGCAAAGGACCTTTTGATCCATCCCCATTTGCCCAACTAACCGCACCAACCGCATGCGCAGCAGCCGAGGTCATGAATAGCATCGCCATGGAGTTTGCCGGGGCAACTCAGGGCACGGATGGGGGTGACCCTTGGAAAAACTGGCGGAGTTGTGGGGAGCCCCTGATTTTGAGTTGTTCTTCTGATAAATAATATGTTCCGTATTTGAATACCTCTTTTAAGCCCCTTTTCTGTTCTTGGGTACCGATGAATTTGGGGAAGACTTTGTTTGATTGAGCAACCTTTGCTTAATCGGCAACCATTATTGTGACTGGTGGACAATCGGCCTGCATCATGAACCCATAAAAAGGCTATCCGAATTTAAGCCCTTGAATGAGGCCTTATGAAGGGCTCTTCCTTGGCTTATCCAGGCACAACCCCCCCTAAGGGTCGATGATGACCTTTTCACCTGGTCGGGTGTGCGACTTACCCCTTGAAGTCATGTGCCCAAAACTTCAGCAAACTCATCGATGGAAGCGCACCGTCTTGGACTTGTTGCGAGCTTACGACCAAATTTGACTTGGCGGTTCCCAGCTACACAGGAAGGGATGTATACAATATTATAGACTTTGAACATTTAGATTTTTGAATATTTAGATTTGAGCTTATCACATAATTCTACAAGTTTAATCTCATTTTTAGCCAGTGATCAAGGAACCACCAAGCTATATAGGTGGCAGATTCAGTCTTTCAATGTTCGCTGATGGTCGGGGGCAGCGACCAAACAGGTTTACCTTTTCCTTCCCGGCTGTTTGGTTCAAGAGAGCTGGACGTTGAAGCGTGCGTTGGCCTCTTTTGGATGCAGCTTCAGGGGGCAAGTGGATGTCAGACAGATGTTCGGCACTTGTGATGACCTGGGTGTGAAGAAGCAACCAATGTTAAACAAAGAAACAAGACAAAGGAGAACGCAAGTTCAAGGATATGGGCTGGGCATTTGCCAATTTTCCCCAAAGGGATACACAAGTGGCTGGGCCTTGTTTGATTTGGTCATGGGGCATAACTTATGGCTCCATTTTGGGGTGGATGAACATCCATTTGCCACCTATTTTGATGTTCACCAGAGGTATATACTGGGTTTTGACTCGACCCACAGCCATTTGAGCACCTATTGGACAATGCCAAGGTCACGGGCATAGATGAGGCGCTGTATGAGACACTGCTACCTGTGGCGCACAGGCGTGCGGGGCGAGGGGGCGTGTGGCCCGCACTGGCCAGCTAGCGATGGGCTCGTGAGGAAGGTCCCCTATACTACCTAGGTCCCGCATAGTGCCCTTCTGCCCTTTTTTGGGGGAAGGGTTCCCCCACTAAAATAGACTACAAAAAACAGGGTACCCTTGTTCTAACCTCTCTACTGGAGCACCTAGCCACGGCTGTCCGCCTTTGGAGCGCTCATACTTGGCCTTTCCATCAGACCAACAGGTTGTAGACCTTTTGCGGGGGAGGAGCAAGCCAGGACAACCAGTGAATGGTTTGCTGAAGTGCCAGCCTCAATATCAAGCTCATACCGGCTTCGCCCGCCCAGTTTCACCTTAGAGTTGGAGGTTTGGAAGCTTCGCAGGTGTTTCGGTTGCCGGCCCTGAAGGGGACCCGCGGGCAAAGGTTTCAACGGACCCCCTTGAGAAACACGACATCGACCCTTTTAGAGGTGTGTTTGGGGCGGGGGGTGTTTTGTGGCAAAGGGAAACCGAAAGGAGCGCCGTTTTGCAGTCTTTGAAGGTCTGCAGAATCACAGCGTTCAAGTGGACCCCTTTGGGATGAGTTGAAAGGGACAGGCATGGATTGGTTTTGAGAGAATGGTCCCCTCCCCTAGCCAGAGGTCTTGGAAGCTCTGTGGGAAGGCAATTTTCGGATGGGCAGCATACAACTTGACTGCCATTGGGTTGGATCTTTAGACTTTAACTTTTTGGGAAATCAAGGCGTTTTCCACTAAACCCCCAAAAAGTTAAACTTTTTGCCGGGGTCAACAGCAACCAAGACAGAATCCAATACCCCCTAGTTTGAGAATGTCGATTGATTAATAAGGGATGTAATTTTGCCTGGCTTTCCCAGGTGGTTTTCGAAATGTATGCCCAAGGAACAGTGAGTGAGCATTTGGAGCAAAGGGTAGGTGCATTTTTTGTGGCACTTGGTTGGGTGCAAATCATCCAGTGCCATCCATTTTTCCAAAGGGACACCAAGGCCCTGGCACGCAGCCGGTGATTTGAGCATCAATGTCGACCCGGATTAATCAACATGCGGTGGATGATTAGCGGGGCGTTTCCCCAAAACGTCTTGGAATCCTTCTGAAATGGGACATCCCCCACGAATGCTGACCCATGGTGAATAACCCCCTACTTATGCCCAAAGGGGTCGATTTTAGCGGGGAATCCTTTCTTCCCGAGCGCCACCCCCTCAGTATTGACAGGGAGGTTGATTAAGCAGGAATAAACATTATATAACTTAACTTATATATATATATACATAATCAACCAGGGGCCACTTAATCCGGGGTTGACATGATCTTACTCCCTGAGTTCCTAGACTTCTAGCGTTTTGGGAAGGCCGATTTAGTGGCTTCCACAAAAAAGGTTCCACGCCTTTTTCTGGCCAATCGACTCAGGAAGTGAGACATTTTCTCGGTGGCTCCCAGCCATCGCCTTGGCGTTTTAGCTTTCTAGCTTTTTGGTGTTTAGTGGGGGTTTCCATTTCACCGCCCTAAAGTCAAACATTTCGGGGAGGATCTGAGGAGAGCCTAGTTTAGCGGCCACAAAAGGTTCCACGACTTCTGGCCACTCGACTCGTAGCCACGGCGAGATAGCGGCCAGGCGGCAAGTTCAGGAGATCAATTTCGTGATCTCCAGGAGGAAGAGCGGCGGGGGAAGGCGCGGGTCTCGCACTTTCCCCTCGAGCGAGGCTCGCTCGAGGTGGTTCTTGGGTCTCGATCGAAAGTGAGAAGTGGGGAAGACTCCCAAAATGGATGCTGCTTAAGACTGGGGCGGCTAAATGTCCTGTTTCTTTGGACCTGCAAAAGTGTCATTTAAAGTGGACGCACGTAAACTGCAACCTTTGCGGGGGAAATCCTTTTTGACCCCTGCCACAAAACTGGGAAACTCCACACGTGAAGCCCGGTTGTGTTCATTGCCCTTTGAAAAAGCAGAAAAGCGAGTCGATGTTGGTCAAATCTTGCTTGCCTTGCTAAGGGAACCATGGCCCGCAGTATTATGTTTGTTTTCATTTGGCATCTTTTGAGTTTTCAAGCACGGCCTGCAAACTCCGGACCCAGATCCATTTTTCTTATTAGCCACATTCCAAGTGTCCACAAACTTCCACTTTTTGACTACCCGGTCGACTTAAACGCAGTGGTTCATGCCCGCAAAACGAGAACCCGACTCCAGGGTAGACTTAAACGCAGTGCTTCATTCCCCTAAAACGAGCAATCCTGGCTGTGTTCCCTTGGGATCCATTGCCCGAATCTGAGTCCCTCACACGAGAAACAGTTTGAACTCGCCGGGTTTTGTGGAACTGTAGGATAGCAAAAGAGCACTAAAAGAGTATTAGACGAGTAAGAAAACCAAAAGGACAGACCGAGTTGAGCATTTATGTTTGGGCACAGTTGAGCAAATCGACTTTTTGACCTTAATGCAGTTTTGCTCTTTCTGAAGTCAGGGATCTAGCGGCTTGATGCTTACATAGGTGGCTTGAGCTGCAATCATGACCGAGGGGGGTCAAAGTGCGGGCTTTTTGGGACACTGGCTTAGTGGGCTCGTTTAAATTCCGAACCTTTGCGATGTAGGGAAGCTACAACTTGCGTTTTTCATTGTTATGATTGTGATTGACTCTTCATCCCAAATGGTTTGAAGGGATCATGATGACTGGTATTTGCTCAAGAAATATGCAAGGGGTAGTATCCCCAAACCCTACGTAAGGTATGTATGGAAGCGCCATTCCCCACACATATGGTTCTTTTGTGGGCACAAGGGAAGTACTCCAATTAAAATGGAATCAGCACACGTGGGTTAAGGCGGCTCATTTGAGAGTGGGCGGTGGTTGGGGGGTCATTCCCCCGTTCTTTTGTGGGTACAAGGGAAGTAGTCCTTGAATTAGCATGGAATCAACAAACGCGGGGGCGGTGTTTGGGTTCCATGTGGCTGTGGGTCAAACATTGGTATTTAAACATGGGGATGTGGCTATGCAACAGGGAGTACCTCCCACGCCCGGATACCAATCCCCAAATTTTGATGTCCAAAAAAGGCTTGGACCCATTAAGATTCATAGCCTCACCTCCCGAGATCCTGCACTTTTTGCTTTTATGTTAGCGGTAAGCAAACGAGTCCCCACTTTTTCTTGGCCAATCCAACTCGCGAAGTGAGTTGCCCATGTAGTACCAAACTTCCAAACGAAAACGTTGCTGGATTTTGCCAAGGGATGTTAGGACTGAACAGCTTTTTGCCAACTAATGGGGTTTTCCGTATTAAACCACTAAAAGTTAAGCTTTTAGCAGGGGAGCAGAAAGCAACCAAGAAAAGATGCCGATTTATCAGCTCTTGCCTCGCCCGAGGGCCAAAGAGTTTGCCGCATTCCAGCGATCCTTCGTGTACCTGCCTGCGGCCCCAGCGTTGCAAAGCTCAGTTCCCTTGCGCGCGCGTCTTTTTTGGGGGGGAACCCCCTTTTGGTTAATTTATAGTTTCACCAAAAGGCAAATCTCCATTTTAGGGTTCCCCAGTTTTGAGACAAACGCATGTGTACTCCCCTGCAAACTGCACAGTCACTGACTCCCCGAGTTCCATGGTTGGTGGTAAACAAAGAGTGTGCACTTTTTGTTGGCCTGTCCACTCAGGAGCTGAGACTTTTACCAAAAAAAAGGGGTTGCCCCAAAAGCAGGGTTCTAAATCCTGGTTGCTTTGGTGGTTCCATGTCTATTTGCAGGTAGTGTTAGGGTCAAGCCATCGGGGGGGGGGGTTGCTCCTGACCTACGTCTCAAGCTCAAAGCTTGTAGCTACGGGCGCCGGAGACGAACCAGCCACGTTTCCTTTGTGGCGGTTCCCTATTGAAATCATGGCCATATATGGCCATGAATGTCAAGAGGGAACCACCTTAAAAGTTGTTGGTGGACATGAATCCCCACCTATGTCAACCAGAGGGTTCCTACCCACTTTGCCATCACAGGCTCATTTCCCACAGCTCCAGTAGTGTGAGCTGCGCAGTACCCTTCCCATTTTGTCCATCCTGTTGTTCAGAAAATCGCCCAAGACCCACAGGAGATGATGGGTGGTTTCTGAACAGAAGGACGGGTGAAGAGAATGCGATCCCAACCTTTCCCAGTCGAAGGCGAATGGACCTTTTGACCTTTTTGGTCTCCCCTTGTTGGTCCATGTTTGGTTGCCCCAACAGGTCAACCTTTTTTATTTCTGTGTCCTTTCGGTGCACCACCCATTTTAGAACCTAGGGATTGGAATGTTCACTGGGGATACGGGATTTTGACCCATGGCCAACCGATCTAGGTGCATCTCCGTGAGTTTCGTGCTCGCCTACAAGGTCCTCGGGTCTTCGCCTTAGCGAACGACACCGATCAAACTACGGCAAGCCAAGTCGGCCCAGTTGGGAGGTCAGAGTGATTGGTATGAGGAAGCCCTGTCAAATGGAATCCCAACGGCCCGTTTTCCGTGTTTTGGAAGGCCCTCATGTTCAGACAGGATCCCCTGGTTCCCCAACGTCTGGGAAAAGCACTGCAGGTAAAGCACAAACATCGCTCCTGATGCATTGGGGACCCTCAATGGCTGTGCCCCCATGGTGGCCGCGCAGCTTACTCCTAGCACGCAGCCTGGCGTGGCCTCCGCGTAGATCCTACGGATTTTTTGTTGGTTCGGGCTTGGAAAAGTGTTCCGTGGGTCCCTTGAAACATTTGGTGGTTGAGTAGGGATGGGTTTGATTCCCTTGTAAGACCGTCCAAAAGACGTAGTGAACAAGTTCACTTTGAGCCCTGCCAAAATCAGGGTCTGCAACAAATGCTGGGGAGTACTCCATTTTTCCGGCACCCCGGAGTTGTCTTGGGACCCTGGATCCAGATTCTGAAATGAGCAGCGGATCTCAACTCGCCAGTTTCCCGATCGATGGGGGAGTTGCTCGCTTTGGGTGTCGCCTTTGTTGGCGGGAACCTATTGGATGGTTTTATGGGGGCTCCCCGAATATACAAACTTACTGGTAATTTTGATGCTGCGCAACGGACTTGGCGGGCCCACCCCTTTGGAGAAGCAACTCATGTCCGCTACGTTCAAGCTTTGCCCCTTTGAATCTCTCGCCTATCCCAGCTTTGGGCCATGGCCGCGGCCCCACGGATCGATACGCGGCGACATCCTTCCCGGCAAGTGCTCAAGTTGACTCGGCGTCCTTCCCGCAATCCATTTGAAGAAGCCGGCAAGCCACGTGTGGCAAACCCAGCGAAGCAAGCAGAATCAACCAAGGAGATAATCAGACCTACGCGTCTATGAGTCAACCAAATCAATAATAATAATAATAATATCTATGACTCAAACCAAAGATAGTCAGGTCTACTCGGTGAATCCATGAATAACCACAGAAATACACAGGTCCATATAATCTATGAATCAACCCAACGCATAGCCATATCTACGAGTCTATGAATCAACCAACGAGACAACCAGATCAACGAGTCTATGAATCAGCCAAAGAGATAATCAAATCTACGAGTCTATGAATCGATGATCAGTTCTATGAAGCTATGAACCAAAGAGATAATCAGATCGAAAAATATATTCATCAACCAAAGAGATCATCAGATCTATACAGGCTCCTGGAGCCTCCATCGTGGCAAACATTTATGCCTCCCTCCTTGTTCGATACACACAAAAAAACACGTTGTAGTTGTTTGTTTTTCCTCCACAATTGCTTTCGAGCATTTTTTGGCTTCGAGCTGAAATCAAGTTCGGTAGTTTCATTTTCTTTCACAGAGGCGAGTTTGGGAAGAGTCATCGACGAAACGAGCACAAACAAAGTGCAAAACGAGCGCACACCGGCGCAAAAAAAAAACACAAAAACAGTGCAACCGAGCGAACATGCTGAACATGATACAGGGAGTGGGTTCCGACGGGCGCATGATTGCTAACAACTCGAGCTTTTTTTGTTGAATCGTACTTTTTGTTGGAACAGGTTGTCACGAGCAGAAATATGTCGAGCAAAACTTAATGTATCAATGGAGGCTGCAGGCTTGATTCAACCAAAGAGACAACCAATCAGTTGTATTTGTTTACACAGGAATATATTATCATATCTGCGAGACTATGAATCAACCAAATGGAGAATCATATTTTCGATTCTATGAACCAATCAAAAGGGATAATCATGTTTATAAATGATTGAATCAACCAAAGAGACAATCAAATCGATTATCAGATCTACGAGTCTATGAATCAACCACTGTGAAAATCAGCTCTATGAATATATGAATAATCTGAATCAACCAAAGAGATAGTCAGATCTTTGGATGTATGAATTACCAAAGAGAATAATCATATCTTTGAATCCCTGGATCATCCCCAGAGATGACAAGATCTATGAATCCATGGCTGAACCAGGGTATCAATCCTCAGTCCGGGGGATGCGAGGCAGACGGTGCTGCCGCCGCATCTTCATGACTTGAAGGTGCCACACCCAGCGGTCGGAATCGTTACGCATGTGCATTGTTGTTGTTGGGAAGCATTTTGCATTTTTGCTTACTGTGGTTTCGTGGGAAATCCCCACACTGCTACCCTTCCAACGTCAACCAAGCTTGGTGCAAGGCGTGTTCGCCTGAATGCCAAGCAGGCATCTCCAGAGCGGACGTCCGTTTACTTCAACGTATGGGGGTTGATCAAAAGGTCCGATGAACATGGGGAGACCATTATATAGGTAAACCAAAGCAAGATTTGACTTTCTCCACATGGGAACAGTTACCCGTGGTCTTTTTGGGCCGAACGTAATGCTGATCAACCCCACATGTGAGCACCTTCCAAACCTTGAGTGCCTGTGTTTTTGTTGTCTTGCGCTGGGTGTCCCTTTAACTTCCCCAAATGCAGCTTGATAGTGGAGATGTTCGCTCAGACTTGGAGAGGCTGCTTCCACGGAACCAAAGGAAGATCTCAGTTATATCGGCATTTTTTGTTTAAATCAAATGGGTGAAACCAAAGAAAACAATCTCAGCTATTTCGGCATATATTGAAAAAGACATGGGTGAAACTAAAGGAAGATCTCGGCTATTTCGGCATTTTTTGCAAAGCAATTGGGTGAAACCAAAGGATGATTCAGCTATTTCGGCACTTTGTAAAATCAACTGGGTGAAACCAAAGGAAGATCTCAGCTATTTCGGCATTTTCTGAAAAGCAAATGGGTGAAACCAAAGGAATATTCAGCTATTTCGGCATTGTTTGGAATCAAATGAGTGAATCCAAAGGAAGATCTCAGTTATATCGGCATTTTTTGAAAAGCAACTGGGTGAAACCAAAGGACGATTCAGCTATTTCTCGCATTGTTTCAGCTCAAATGGGTGAAACCAAAGGAAGATTCAGCTATTTCGGCATTTTTTGAAAATCAAATGGGTGAAACCAATGGACGATCTCAGCTATTTCGGCATTTTTTGAAAAGCAAATGGGTGAAACCAAAGGAAGATCTCAGCTATTTCGGCATTTTTTGGAATCAAATGAGTGAATCCAAAGGAAGATCTCAGATATATCGGCATTTTTTGCAAAGCAAATGGGTGAAACCAAAGGACGATTCAGCTATTTCGGCATTTTTTTAAAATCAAATGGGTGAAACCAAAGGAAGATCTCAGTTATTTCGGCAATTGTTGAAAATCAACTGGGTGAAGCCAAAGGAAGATCTCGGCTATTTCGGCATTTTTTAAGCAATTCGGTGAAAGCAAAGGATGATTCAGCCATTTCGGCACTTTGTAAAATCAATGGGTGAAACCAAAGGAACATCTCAGCTATTTCGGCATTTATTGAAAAAGACATGGGTGAAACTAAAGGAAGATCTCAGTTATATCGGCATTTCTTGAAAAGCAAATGGGTGAAACCAAAGGAATATCTCAGCTATTTCGGCATTTTTTGAAAATAAATTGGGTGACACCAAAGGAAGATCTCAGTTATTTCGGCATTTTTCGGAAGATCTCAGCAATTTCTGCATTTTTTAAACATCAAATGGGTGAAATCAAAGGAAGATCTCAGTTACTTCGGCATTTGTTGAAACGCAAATGGGTGACTCCAAAGGAAGATCTCAGGTATTTCCGCATTTTGTTAAAAGCAAATGGGTGAAACCAAAGGAAGATTCAGCTATTTCGGCATTTCTTAAAATCAAATAGGTGAAACCCAAGGAAGATTTCAGTTTTTTCGGCAGTTTTTGAAAAGCAAGTGGGTTAAACTAAAGGAAGATCTCAGTTATATCGGCATTTTTTGAAAAGCAAGTGGGTGAAACCAAAGGAAGATTCAGCTATTTCGGATTTGTTTAAGCTCAAATGGGTGAAACCAAAGGACGATCTCAGCTATTTCGGCATTGTTTGGAATCAAATGAGTGAATCCAAAGAAAGATCTCAGTTATATCGGCATTTTTTGAAAAGCAACTGGGTGAAACCAAAGGACGATTCAGCTATTTCGGCATTTTTTGAAAATCAAATGGGTGACACCAAAGGAAGATTCAGCTGTTTCGGCATTTCTTAAAGTCAAATGGGTGAAACCAAAGGAAGATCTCAGGTATTTTTGCATGTTCAATAAGCAAATGGGTGAAACCAAAGGACGATTCAGCTATTTCGGCATTTTTCAATAAGCAAATGGGTGAAACCAAAGGAAGATCTCAGTTCGGCATTTTGTGAAAAGCAAATGGGTGAAACCAAAGGACGATTCAGCTATTTCGGCATTTGTTCAATCAAATGGGTGAAACCAAAGCAGGATCTCGGCTATTTCGGCATTTTGTTAAAATCAATTGGGTGAAACCAAAGGAAGATCTCAGTTATTTCGGCTCTTTTTTTAAATCAAATGGGTGAAACTAAAGGAAGATTTCAGCTATTTCGGCATTTTTTGAAAAGCAAATGGGTGAAACCAAAGGATGATCTCAGTTGTTTCTGCATTTTTTGAAAAGGAGATGGGTGAAACCAAAGGAAGATCTCAGTTATTTCGGCATTTCTTGAAAAACAAATGGGTGAAACCAAAGGAGGATTCAGCTATTTTGGCTTCCTTTTGAAGCCAAAGGAAGATCTCAGTTATTTCGGCATTTATTGAAAAGGAAATGGGTGAAACCAAAGGAAGATCTCAGTTATTTCGGCATTTTTTGAAAAGCAAATGGGTGAAACCAAAGGAAGATCTCAGTTCTTTCGGCCTTTCTTAAAATCAAAGGAATATCTCAGTTACTTCGGCATTTATTGAAAAGCAATTGGGTGAAACCAAAGGAAGATTCAGCTATTTCTCGCATTTTTTCAGCTCAAATGGGTGAAACCAAAGGAAGATCTCAGCTGTTTCGGCATTTGTTTAAAAGCAAATGGGTGAAACCAAAGGACGATCTCAGAAATTTCGGCAATTTTTACAACCAAAGGAAGATCTCAGCTATTTCGGCATTTTTTGAAAAGCAAATGGGTGAAACCAAAGGAAGATCTCAGTTAGTTCGGCATTTTTTGAAAAGCAAATGGGTCAAACCAAAGGAAGATCTCAGTTATTTCGGCATTTCTTAAAATCAAAGGAAGATCTCAGCTATTTCTGCATTTTTTGAAAAGGAAATGGGTGAAGCCAAAGGAAGATCTCAGCTATGTCGGCATTTGTTGAAACGCAAATGGGTGAAACCAAAGGAAGATCTCAGAAATTTCGGCATTTCTTAAAATCAAAGGAAGATCTCAGATATTTCGGCATTTCTTAAAATCAAAGGAAGATCTTAGTTAGTTCGGCATTTTTTGAAAAGCAAATGGGTCAAACCAAAGGAAGATCTCAGTTATTTCGGCATTTCTTAAAATCAAAGGAAGATCTCAGCTATTTCTGCATTTTTTGAAAAGGAAATGGGTGAAGCCAAAGGAAGATCTCAGCTATGTCGGCATTTGTTGAAACGCAAATGGGTGAAACCAAAGGAAGATCTCAGAAATTTCGGCATTTCTTAAAATCAAAGGAAGATATCAGCTATTTCTTTATTTCTAAAACGCAAATGGCGGAACTCGCAGCTTCGATCCCGGCAGATTGCTTGCGCGGACCTCATCTCAGAGTCCGCGTCGCAGATCTGCAGCGCGCCCTTCTGGACCGGATCCTTTGGACGCGGCCTCAGCTTGACTGCCATTGGGTTGGATCTTTAGACTTTAACTTTTTGGGAAATCAAGGCGTTTTCCACTAAACCTGCAAAAGTTAAACTTTTTGCCGGGGGTCAACAGCAACCAAGTCAGCTTCCCGGTTTTTGGCTTCGTCTTGACAAAGTCCAAAGCCCAAAGGGGAAACACTGGGGAACAGGAAAGCCCCCGACTTTGGGGGTTCAACTCAGCTTCAAGAATTTGTCTTTGGATTTGGCCAAGGGATGTTAGGACTGAACCACTTTTTGCCAACTAAGGGGGTTTTCCTTGTAAACCGCTAAAAGTGAAACTTTTAGCAGGGGAGCAGAAAGCAACCGAGACATGGCGCAACGGTTTTCCTTCTGGCTTCCCTTTAAAGCCACCCAAACAAGGGGGTTTGCCTTTAAGGGGCAACACGCAGAAGTTCGGGGGGAACAGCCAAATGCAACCCTATTAAACATTTGCATTGTTTAGTGGCAAACAAGCAGCTTGGGCTTGTTTTAGCCAATCCAGTCAGGCTTCTTTTCGGGTGTGATGTGAAAAGGGGACATGTAAGCGACCACGCTACTGTCAGCTTACCATAGTGTATTCAGTGAGCACCAATGATGGTAATGAGGAAAGACCATGTCACATAAACATGCGCACGGAGTCAGACTGAAAAGAACATGGGCTGGTGAGCGAAATCACTTTCCGAAAGCAAGAAGTGGGGTTGTCTCAAAATCGGACTTGGACCTTCCAAAAAGAAGCTGGGATTGCTTTTGCTCCCCTTTTGTCCGCAGGAAAGGGTATGGAGCCTCACCCAAAAGAGGGGTGGATTGCCAACTTGACCCGTTTCCCCGGCGTAGACCGCCCGAAACCGCTGGGACTTGGCGCGCGCTAACCCATTTGACTGCTGGAGCCTCTTTTTTTTGGTGGGGGGGGGGGGGCGGGGCGGGATTGCATTATGTATATATATATATATGTATGTATAGATATTATAGTAGTATTGACAAAAGTAGACTGATACATGTAGGGTGCAAATTCGGGTTGGGAACAATTCGTGTTTCCTGGCAATGTATTTTCGCGCGTTTACTTTAAAGGCTTTGAGCGGGTTGCCTTCTTTCTTTAGGTCGCATTTTTCAAGGTGCTTTAATTTACACGGCAGGTCTTTAACTGATTACATGGAATAATCAATATTCCCGTGGGTAGTGTGTTGCAGAATTTCGAGGCGGGGTGGGCGGGGGGGAGGACGGGTAGGAGAGCACAATTGAGTTTGATTATCAAGACTCTAACGAGCTACCTGGGGTCAACACTATCTCACCCATATTGCAATAATCTTAGATTGACATGAACTTGGGCAGATGTTTGGAGCTTGCGCTTCAGTTCAGAAGTCGTCGCCCAAATCCCAGTAACCGCACAGAGTCCTTGCTAAAGATCCCTAGGTGGGAGAAACCGCAAAGTCACTTAAGTTTAGTTTTCTCAGGGATGGCAACAGGGCTGCTCATATTTCCCCCTCAGTCACCGAAGGGAAGCTCACTTTAAATGGGCCACAAGGTGTTTAAGTCTACGGGACATCTAGGGAGCCCTAAGAACTCTGCCCTTAGGATTGGGGGACTGCTTTCCCTACGGCCAGTGAGCGCGGCTTCGTTGGGTGTGACGGAAATTTCTCCGGCCGCTTTTTCGTCGAAGCAAGCGCGCGGAGTGAGCACAGCTTCGGCCGGTATCGGCTGTGGGTCTCTCACATCCGTCCAAGTTTGCGGACGGAGCTGGACATCTTACGTTGCTGTGTGTTTGTACACATGTCAAAATGTATGTACACATGTAGGTGCCCTGCGTAAAGTGTCCAGATCTCCCTCTTAATATATATATATATATATAATTATATAGGTGATTTGTGTTATTATTATTATTTATTTGTTTTGGGTGTCATATACATATTTTTTGCGGTATCACATGTAGCTGATTGTGGAATATGTATATATATATATAAACGGAGACGGACACACTCACGACACGCATCCTCGCTCTTGACGACTGGATTTCAATGAATCCCTTTGCTAAGTATCCAGGATTAGGTCATCCCTAATTGGTGGTTTGGATTCGTGGATTGGGGATTTGAACCCCTGGTTCTTGTATATAGAGGGTGATTGAGAAACCCCTCCCAAACCACCAAACCGGCGCCAATAGCGAACCGACCGCATCAACGACCTGTGAGTTCCCGTTGTTTGTCATAGGCGATCACCTGTTATTTCTGGGTATCAGAAACTGAGAGGGAAAGTCTGAAGACCCACTCTCTGTGTAATCTTCAGGCAAATCACAGGGCATCCAGTCAGTTTAGTTGGGCAGTGGGGGAGATGTGGACTGTTTTTGTCTCACTGTCTCAGTTCCGTTCTCGAGCAACACTTTTGGGATTAAGGACCATTTTCGTGGTAAACACAATGCTTGGTAACTTTGTTGTTGGCCCATCCACTGAGGAAGTGAGTTGTTGGTAGGTACCCAAGGGGTTTACCGGTTTTCCGATGGCCCTCAACTCACCTTGCTGGCGGCTTTCTCCCATAATCATGTAAACCGTGTTGCGCTCAAAACCGGTGGGTTTGTTTAAAAACAAGTCCACCTCTGGCAAGTTCTTGCTTCGGGATCGGCGAATGATTCCGGCGGCTTCAGAGCACCGACTTGGAAGAAATGATTTAGCCCTTGGACTTCAAACGATGTGATGCCTTCGGCGCCTTTCTTGGGGAGGAGGGAAGTCAACCCGAGAGTCAAAAAGACGCCGCAATGAACCAAAGACGCTTGGGAGGCGACAGTCCGAAGCCTTAAGATATGTGTGGCAAGGAATTATTTTTATTGGTTCATGTTTGAAGCGACCCTTTGACCTTTGGGTTAGACCTTTTGTTTGTTTTGGTTTATTTCTGGGTGATTTGCACAACTGACCCTAATGATCTAAGATTTGAATATCAGTTCACCAGTGTAATCAAGACTGACCAACCAAAAAAAACAACCACACGCACACACGCACACACACGCATACATACAAAGAAGCAATCACGTAATTATGCAAACAAACAAGCGCGCACTCAAGCAGACAAGCAAGCAAGCAAGCAAACACACACACACAAAAAAAAAAAGAGAGCAGCAAACAAACAAACAAACAAACAAACAAACAAACAAACAAACAAACAAACAAACAAACAAGCACATCACACACACACCACACAACGCACAACACCCACTGCCACACACACACACACCACATCCCACAAACACCACAAATCAACATAACACAGAACACAGCGCACAAGACACACGGCAGGCAGACACACCACACACGCGACACAGACACATGCAGACAAGAACCCTTGCCTTGTACTTTGAAGAGGTTGCGGGAAGTTTGGTCCCGTGTGAAAGTACGGCGTAGAGCCACACAGAGAAACGAGTCGAGTGCCTGAAGTCCGAATTAGGGTGGGACAGGGTCAAAATACCTCGCCTACCCTGGTGGCATGGGCTTGGCTCAAAGAGGACCGAATGGGGTGTGTGTTTTTGTTGTGGGCACCAAATGGGAAAAGGTTGTTGTGTTGTGTGTGTGTGTGTTTGTTGGTTGTGTGTTTTGTGTTTTTTTTGTTGTGTTTTTCTTGTGGGTACCACTTGTTCTGCGGTTTTAAAGTTTAGAGGGAAACCGAAAGGAACACTTGCGGGCCCGCTGAAAACATGTACAGCCAAATTGGGTCTTAACCCGCTGAGATTCGGTTGGGCCTGACACAACGTGGGGAGACAACAACTTGTGGTGTTTATCACGTCATGGAATTGGACTCACAGTTTGTTTCCGTGCCCCTTACAGGTAATGCATTTACGTAGATTTCGCCGGAGCTCAGCTGGCGTGTGGCTGTGGTCTATTTTGAGCTAGCTGCGTAGACCGCTCGCCGAGGGAGGTCAAGCCTAATGGGGCTGAGACCATTTGCGCGCCTCTGAAAGGCGCCAGTTTCACCGCCATAGCTGAAGTGTCTTTTAGTTGGTTGATCGCCGAGTTTCTCCCCCCCCCCCACCTGAGCCACAATCAAAACCCGGGTAGATGAAGGTTAGTAAGGGGCAGGGTTCACCATTTTTTGTACCAGGTTTTGATTGTGACTCACCTCACCTCCCGGAACTAATCAGAAGCCCTAGAGTTCGTTCGCAACCTTTTCCTGCCAGCTGGGATATGAGGGGGGCTTTTGGGTCCCAGCACGCTTCCTGCTTGCTGGTTCGCCAAGGGGTTCCTCTCGTGGCAAGAGTCTCGTTCTGCGCAGGAGGTCCCCAACTCGAGTCCCACTTTTTGCGACGTGCCATAGCTGAGAGCAAAAAAGACGAGCTGCGAAGGTGGAAAGTGTACCGTCACGAAGGTGGGTGGAGTACTTGAGGGTCAAACTACTGCCGGGCCAAGTTCCATGAACATGTGGCAACAACCATGCGGGCAAACAATGGCTGTGGACCCCTTTTTGTCCCGGGGGTGCAGTGATTCAACAATCCTCCACTGACTTCGGGCACCGCTCGTCACGTTCATTTCTGGAAAAAGTCGAACATGCGCCTGTGTCAAGAGACCCCTTTGCTCGGGACTGAGGAAGGTGGATCCTTCCGGGGAAATTCAGAGGGTTCCTATTGACAGATGGAGAGGATTGCATGAGAGGTTTTGGGACAAGTGGGATGCCGTTCTTGAACCCTACAGAAAGAGGCTATGTAAATAAGGACAAGCGTGTGTGCCTTCTTGTTCGGGCACCCCTCCCAACAAACAGCAAATAAACATAAAAGCCAAAGTTGTCCTTTTGGTGTCCCTTTAAAACCAACCAACAAGGGGTAGCCTCAAAAGATGACGGAATACTTGAGAGCACCGAGTTCCTAAACTGGGATAATCTCATTTCGAAATTTCACATCTTCCTACGCGCTGGTTCATCAGACGCCTCTCTCCCTGCGTTGCGTTTCGGACCTTGGTTACATTTTGTGCTTGAACCATGTTAGTGGTACACAAGTAGTTTGACTCCCAGCCATCCGGCTTCTTTGCTTTTCAGCTTTTATATTGGTTTAGTGGTGGGGTTTCCCTATGTTTTCCACGACTTATTCACTTTTAGCCGGGGATCCGAAAACGGACAGCCCAGAATCGTTTGGGGGGGAATTCCCATTTGGATGGGAAACCGAAAAGCGATCAGGCGGATGACTTTTGGAGAGGCAGACATTAAAGAAGATCGCTGCGGCCGGTGGTGGGCACTGGGAAGAGATGCATGTTGACCGCGGTCTCGTGCTGCTGGCCCGGTGTCGTGGGCCCCACCTGCACCTGCCCTTTCGTGGCGGTGTTGTTGCCGTGTTTGCTTGTGCCCACAAGCTGTCCATTGGGACTGCAAACCAACCAACCAACCCATGTTGGGCGTTCCCATATTTCAAAATCCCCGTGGTACAATACAAACTCCCTGCACGCCACGAACGGCCGTCACATTTTTGTTTGTGTGTGTGTGCCCATCGCGTAGGGACCCCCCCCCGACAAAGAAAAAAACTGGTCAAAGCCTTTCGACCCAAGCAAAACTGGCCTTTTGGGGCTGCAGATTCAAAGGAGAAATGCAGCCCGCAACGCCGGAAGAAACACGTTACGTTGGGCAACCAGGTTGTCGCATCAAAAACACAATTTGCAGTGGTAGAGAAAAGTATCCCTTCCAAGTGCTTCCAGATACCATAGTCGGGTAGCGGAAAGCCGACTCATGCATGCTTGTCTCAGCAAAATCGGTGGTGTCCATTTGCTTCTTTATTGGACCGCAAGGTTATCAAGTTTAAAGCAGACATGGCCAAGCACTTTTTCCCACCCAGCGCAGCTTTGCTTTGCTTTGGATGTCTTTGAACTTCAACGGGCCGAGTCATGGCCCCCCCCAAACAACTATTTCCGCACATCCCCGACCCTCCACCCCCCCCAAGCAACCAATACCCTAAATGAACGAGGTTGCAAAATAGACCCTAGGTGTCCATCATTCTCACCCCCCCCCCCCACCAAAACCCATCCCACCAACCGCCACCCCCCACCCGGCCCATTTATGCGAGCGAGTGTCAGGGCCTGAGTCCGGGCCAGCTGTCCCTGGCAGCGCGGGCATCCGGGCGACTGGCCTTGGTGCGGGGCCCCACCGCGCCCGCGGCCCGCGACGACGGGGTCTCCAAACGGTTTGGGTGTGTCGTGTTTAATGTTGAGGATCTAAGTAGAACCCGTCTTAGTATTAGGGGGGTGTTGCCTCCAAACGTGGTTTGAATCCCCACTAAAAAGGGACACCCCCCTATTCATCAACCAGGGGTTTACTAAGCCGGGGTTTACATTACAGTTTGCACCCTCCAAAATGGGTGGTTTCCTCTTGGTTTCCCATTAAAACAAAAAAGCACAGGTACTGATACACCCATGTTATATTTTTGGCTGGACGAAGTGAAACAGAATCAGACAATCATAGCAGATTGTGTACCCCAGATATGGTCCAAGTAAATATTGCCAGTAACTTGGCTGGTCTTCGGTATGACCGAATCGTCCCGGAGAGACCTGTTGGCAATATGTGGCATTTGTAGTACACATACAACAGGTCGCAGGGGAAGAGGAAACTCTTTCAGTTATTGCAATTTGCCAGGTGTCGTCGTGGTTGGTTTAACCTACAATATCTTGGGGCATCCACCGTAGCCTTTGTGGGGTCGAGTCAACCCGTCAAAAAGATTCCTGGTTTGGGGGGGGAAGCCGGAATCCGCCCTGTTTCGGGGGGTCTCCGATGGGCCGAAAGTGAACCTCTGGGATTTGTAGCGGTTCCACCAAGTCGAGCTGGGCCCTTTGAGAAAGGGCTACCGGTTCACCCCTGCTCAATAGACTTGGCGGATAATTTTGGGGAGCAACTCCGAAAGAACCTTCCGGATCGTAAAATGGGTCCGATTTACCTCAACCAGGGGTTTATCCGTTGGCTTCCATTTGTCAAAAGGTTCGGCCAAGTTTGTAAGTGCTTAGCCACTTGGGTTGAACCCCCTAACAAGGCTAACCCCACTGCACGGGGACTTATAAGTGGGTCGTACCTAGGTTACCAACAACTTTCTAACTTGGCCGAACTAAGTAGGACCTGTGCGTCCAATGGAGGGGCTTGTGGTTTTTAAATCAGTTACCCAAAACAAGTGCCCGTTGTTTCACCGTGGCCATTGGATGAGCAACATTGAGAGACCCCACCTCCACGCCAAGTCAAACATCTGCTTCCTCTCTGGTTGTTGTCTTCCTTCTTTTCTTTCCCGGTGGAGTACCCAAGTGAGCCACTGGCTCAGAACCCGGGTAGATGAAGGTTAGGTACGGTCCCAGCCAGCAACAGCCGCGGCCGCCTTTGTGATTTGTGCCTATTCAGATGGTTCTGGGTTCACCGTTTTAATCGCGGGTTTGGATTCTGGCTCAAATCGGGTTGCCCCGAAAGCGGAAGGGTACGTTGGCCAGGGAAGCCAACGAGAACGCATGGAAACCAAAGAAACGCGGCTCGGGGAAACGTTTCCCAAAGGGATTTCTGCAGGCGGGCACTCAGGACGGAAGAACAAAACACCAAGGAGGAACGAGAAATTTCTGCAGGCAAGCAAATAGGAGGTGTTTTCGGTTTCCCTTTAAACACCTCCCCCCCCCCACGAAAAGAGAGAAGGGGGTGTGCCACCGACGAATTCTTCGTACGACTTAACCCCCACGAAAAGAACATAAGTATCCCCAACAAGACTAAAAGCTCCCCTTTTCGATTTTCTGCTTTTCTGGGGTCCCTTTGTTTTCCACTAATTAACCAGGCAAAAAAGCTCTGTATTTTTTTGCTGGGGTGCTAATTTAATTCCAGCCTAGAAAAGACAAGCCAACTTGCTCGGCAGATCCTCCATCAGAACCCGAGGTTGCGCCAGAAGAAGCGGAGGCTTTGCTGCAGGACGCGCGTCCGCACCAAAAACGGGGCCACCTTTGGGGTACGGGTGGTTCGTGTTTTTTTTTTGTCTTTTTCCTGAGCTGGTTCCCTTTGGTGTTGGTTTTAAAGGAAAACCAACGGGAAAGAGTGGCCACCTTGGAGGTCTAATTCTGAGACAATCCATGCCATCTTGGGTTCCTGAAAGTGAGAGGGCTTCGCATTTGACTACTTGTTGGGGTGGTTTATCTTTAAACCAGAAGAGGGTCATGTTGTCACTTTCATGGCCCGAATCTAGATGTTCTGATCGGGTGTTCCCTGGAAAAGTGGTCTGAATTTTGAATCCCCACAAGGGCACACCCGATCAATGATCAACCAAACGGTTATGATCCGAACCGCCCACCAGCCCTTTGCCAACGACAACGGAAATGGACAAGGAACGTTTTCAAGAGTAGTACCAAGTACTTGTACAGACAAGTTGCTCAACAAATATTTACCGGCCTTAAAAGAGAGAAAGGGCACTGCGGCATGCAGACAAGTTGTTTTTTACTCGCCAACGTAAAATATGTAGTCTTCCCATGACTCCCAGCTGCCAGAAATGTGACTCTGACGCTTTTTTTCTCCAACCCCACCTTCTGAATTGTTTGTCTTCTAATGTACCTCGAAATCCAAAATCTAAGCCTTCTTGAACCGAGCCTGGCCAACTGTTTTCCAAGGGGGAGCACAGCCAAGCACCCTGATACTCAACTATGCGGTTTGTTTAAGAGTACAAGAGCTCTTAAACGGAATTGACGCGTGCAACTAAACCAATTCTCAACCTGTACAAATGCAGCGCTAAGCAATGGCAAAGCAACATTGAGCCTAATACTCGTGAAGCATGTCTAAATCAAGTCTAAGCCAGTACAAAGGCAACATTAAGCCGCGGCTGAGCCAATCCTAAACCAATACTACACAAATACAACCCCGAATACTAAACCAATACGAAGAGCACCAACCAATACTACACTGATGTGAATGCTGATCAGAGAGGATTGAAGAGGACCGAGACCGATACATACCCAGCCCCCAAGAAAACAACACAAAAAACGAACAAGTATCCAGAGGCCATCCCCTTTTGGAGGTTGTATTGAACCGACACCAATTGGACATCGCGCATTTCGGGCTTCCCGGTCGCATTCGGGGCCTGTCTGCCTTGCCCCAAATGCGACTCGGTAGGTTCACCGGCTAAGTTCCAATTCCAGGGTTATTCCATTTGAGTGTACTGAAGTTTTTTGGGAAGACAATTTTTGTGGTAATCAATCAGTCTGGACCTTTTCTGGCAATGGCGGAGTATGCCGCATTCGGCGGCACACTGCTGTACCTGGTGAGGATGTCTCAAGGCCTAGCTTCAAAAAGAGGCTGGAACTGACGAACGCAACTGTTGCCAACAGGGAATCTTAACGCGGTGCGGTGTCCCTCTCGTAGGGAGCTGCAGTCTAAAGTACCAAACTGGCATATTGGCAAATGGAACCAAAGACTAAAACCGGTTTGGCAACCCCAGTTGTTTCATTTTGAGCCACACGCATAGTTTTTAGAGTTTAGCGTCATCATGCCCCAGCTTCAGATCGATTGATCGATGGCATGAAAGGGCTGCGGAATGGTCTCTCGTTTTGGAAGAGCACCCCACCCCTTTTTTTTGTTTGGGTTTTAGTGGGCAACCAAACAGAAAACCATTATTTTGCCGGGAAACCATATGTTGTTATTGTTTAGTTCTTTCGTTCTTTCTTTTTTTTTGGGGGGGGGGCTCCTAAAAAGCACTGACCCATTTGCAAGCAACGCGAGACCCCATCCACGCAGATCATGCAGGGCGGCCTTGAATAGCCGGCTTGGCGGGCAAAGCGATGCTTTGGCTTTGGCCGTGCTTCTTTGCTTTGCTTTGGACTTCTTTGCTTGCTTATTGAATTGCTTGCCTTTGACTGCCTCAGCGCGGCTTGCTTGCTTTATCGCTTTGTTGTGCTGGGAGGACCTTATGGCAGCGTTGCAGAAGCGAGAGGCAGTGGGCGGGCGAATTGTGCGGTGGGTGGCGCCTGGCTGTGGAGAATGGATATTCGGTCTATTTTGTTGTGACAGTTGAGGAAGCTCTTTCAAAGCTACAGAATTGCCATGGGGATGACCCACGTTGGTATCACCGAAAGATTTTTGTCTGCAAGAAGTGCTCTTATCTCATGAATCTAATCTTGGCTATTCTAGGACAAGCGACCTTGCAAAGAGCCATGGCGCATTGCCCTTGTTCCATGCCATTCCAAGTGAGTCAACCTGTCTTACGGTGGTCTTGCTTGGCGGCAATTGGCTGGTTGTGAGCTAGAGTTTCTGCTGTGAACCCGGGGACCAGCACATCCCGTTTTATGGATTGGTTCAAAGGGAAACCACATTGTAAAAGACTCCTTTTTGGGGTTCCCTCATTTACGACACCCACAATCATGCTGATAGTCAGTTTGGTGGGATGTGCAGGATGATCGCCGAGTTCCGCCAAACAACCCAGGGCCACAACCCGGTTTGCCCAACTGTCTTAGTAACAATTATCCAATACTCACTTCCTGAGTTCCGTTTCGGACTTTACCTTTTGGATTTGGAGCAGTCTAGTTGTAAATGTGCAGCTCCAGACTAGTTTGTTTGGCCGATCCACTGAAGTGAGAACGCGATTTCTCAATGGCGAGTTCGAAGCACGTGCATCCGTCATGCAATGCTGTGCACAGTAAGTCTACGGAAGCTGATTTGCTAACAGGGTGGGCAGGCTGTCACAATAAGGGCGCCGCCCACATGGTCGTCTTCCTTTCGGGTTCCAATTCCGAAATCACACTAGCTCACCCCATCATGGGGCTTCGTTTGCGCTGTGGTGGCGTTAGCTCTGGGGCTGCCTCCCTCCAGTTCTCCCCAACAACTGGGATTTCGGTCCAAAATCCCAAGTACTGTGACCAATTGAGGGTGGTGTCCTTCTCCGGGTGCCTGAGATTTCGGTTTCGGACTCTCGCTTGGAGACTCACAAAGTGAGAGCAGAGTTTTGTTTCCTGCTTCCTGTGTGGCCATGGGTCAAAACCAATGGGATCCCATTTTGGGATAGGTGAATTCGCCACTGCACCACCCATTCTAGGACCTATTTTAGTGGGGATTGGGATGTTCACTGGGGTTTCGATTTGGGTTTTGACCCATGGCCATGTGTGTATTTCTCAGTTTTCCGCAGGCCGGAACTGTGCCAACCTGGACCCTCGCACTATGGCGCTCTCCCATTTCGATGGGTATATAATAGGAGCCGAATGAGTACCATTGCCGTTCCCCCATGGGGTTGGCAAGAAGAGCGCCCCACACCATTCCGTCGATTTGATTTTTGACTTGGCTCACTTGCCCCAAGCGAATCGACCTGTAAATGACCTTTTGGTTTTCCAGTGTTGGTCCACTTTTCGTCATGGCCGCGAAAGGTAAGCCTTGGGTCCTTTGGTCAGCTGAGCAGAAGAAGGTTCTTTGAACTAGCCGGTGGTTTTAGTCGGAACCGAGCTTGAACTTATTTAGGCGCGAGAGAGGGAGCCTGCCGGGGCCCCGGACCACCTTTCCGGCAGGCCTGGTCTCAAGTGTGTGATGGTGCGTTGGACCCGAAGGGGGGACTGTCCTGTCCATTCCGAAAGGGCACCCTAAAGTCACGTACCCAAATGGAAGCTGACATCCTTACATTGGAAAACCACAATGTAACTAGAACTTTGTGTCGCAGGTGTAGTGAACATGTCCGGTTGTATCTACGAGAAATGTGGGGTCGGGATCGGGGGGATGGGGAGAAGGTGTGTGTGTGTGTGTGTGGGTGCGTGCGTGCGTGCGTGCGTGCGTGCGTGCGTGCGTGGGTGGGTGGGTGGGTGGGTGGGTGGGTGGGTGGGTGGGTGGGTGGGTGGGTGGGTGGGTGGGTGGGTGTGTGTGTGTGTGTGTGTGTTTGTGTGTGTGCTTGCGTGTGTGTGTGTGTGTGTGGGTGTGGGTGTGGGTGTGGGTGTGGGTGTGGGTGTGTGTGTGTGTGTGTTTGTTTGTGTGTGTTTTTGTGTTTCTCTCTTGTCCAATACAGCAAGCACATGGGTTTGACCGGACAGCGTAAGATATGTTTGTTTGACAGTAGGGGCCAAATAAGTAAGCAACTAATTATGTGATCATGAGTAAATATGGCTTTACGGATCTTTAAGGTAGCCTGCCTCCCCATTCTACTATACTTAGGCCCTTGCATTACCCGTTTAAGACAGTCCCGACAAAGGTGTCCCTGTTTCGACGCGATTCAAGTCGCAGCGGCAGTTTAACTTATTGTTGGACAGGAGTCGCATTACTTGTTTCTTTGTGCTAGGAAGTCTTCCAGGACATACCCAGGGAAGGTGTTGGATTTTCCGGACCCTGGGCAACAAAAGCAACAGTGGAGTCAGCTGAGTGAATTGGTGAATTGATTCTTGGTATTGGGCTTTGGTGATACGTCTCACTCAATGAGAGATGGGCTTTAGTCACTTTTTTGGGAGTTGACCATTTTCGCAAAACGAAAACTAGATCAGACATGTTTGAGCCAGGACGCAGGGAATTTGATTCGGGCTATGGGAACCGGAAGAGCCGTTCTTTCTTTTCTTTGGTGCATTTTGCCAAGGGATGTTAGGACTTTAACTTTTTGACCACTAATGGGTTTTCCGTATTAAACCCCTAAAAGTTAAACTTTTAGCAGGGGAGCAGAAAACAGCCGAGTTTTGGTAGCGCGAGACCCAGGTGTTTCGAGCTTGCCGCCAGCTGCCTTCGAACCTAAGACGTGGGGCGCTCGACGTCACTCCCCGAGTTCCGAGTTCCTGGACTTTGTTTCTTCCCCAGAATTAGCTCCCCTGTTTGTTTTTTGCTTTTTGTGGGTTACCTTTGTTTTCCCACTCACCAGGCAAACCATATTTGTTTTTTGCTGGGGTCCGATTTTTCCAGCCCAGGTTTGTTGGAGCAGATCAATTCAGCGAACCGTTTTTGGGAGAAGACCGTTGTGGTTGCGACGGCTTCGCTTTTTTTTGGGGGGAAGACCAAGTGGCGAATCTTTATTTTGAGACGGCCATTGCGGCAAACAAGTTTTTGTTGTCAGTTTTGTGGCCAATCCATTCAAGCGAGAGAATGGAGGGCCATGGGAGCAGCCATTTTTGGGACCCGGGAAGACTTGGGAATGACGAGCCACAGCTGCATCCCCGCCTTTACGTCCAAAAAACGTCTTCCCGAATCGATTCATCGGCCTTTTGGCCCTGAAAGCTTTGGGGTTCCGGAGATTCGCTTCCAGGCTGTAGCCGGATTCCTGGGGCCTTAACAATACGCTTGCTTTTGTGAATCCGGTCCGTGAAACCGACAAAAGTACGGATCGCAACATTTCAGGAGACATGAAGCCACAAAGTCACAAGGGCAACCAAACCCTTTTCGGGAATTCGTGGAGACTTTGGTGGTTCATGGGCGTTGGTCCTTTCAAATTGGAATAAGATCGAAAGGGGCTCGTTCTACCGCTGTTTCTCTTGTTTGCGGAGAATGGTCTACTCCTTTCATAGAACAAGATCAGACCAGGACCCCAGGTCTTGGCTCGTTCAGAAGGGTCCGGGATTGAACACCCCACTAAAAATTGGACGGCTTCTACTTACTGGGGGTCAACATTGGCACAATGGTTACCGCTTGGGTCAAAGATTGCAAAATTACTCATGATTTCATGAGTCATGCTCCTGAATTTTCCCAGAAAGGGAATGGTGCTGCCATCTCCGTAAAAGACCTTAGGCAGGATTTCCATTCCCACCAAAACTTATTGCCTCAGCCAAGGAAGCTTACTGACTGAAAGATTGCCCAAACGATGCTATTGAAATCCCACCAACCTGAGTACTTCGGGTTTGTGTGCAGAAGGGAAATTGGAGATGTGCCAATTCCGCAATTCTAGACACATGATGCAGCAAGGGACTTCTCTGGCAAAGGCAAGTGTCAATGTCGGGGATGTGGGAAATGGAATCCACTTCTGTGATACAACAGAAAGGGCTTCCAAACATATACAGGGGGAGATTCCCAACAGTATCACAGTGGGGATAAACCCCCGAGTGATCGGACCACACTGGAGCGGGTACGGGTCAACATTAGACCACCAGAATACCACAGGTTTAGTCGGTAACTCATTTTGGGTACCTATTTTTGACCCACAGCCAAGCGTCAATGTCAATCAAGGGGATAGGTGCACTACCCATCTTAGTCTATTTTAGTGGGGATTGGGATGTTCACTGGTGTACGGGGTTTTGACCCATGGCCAACTGTCAACGTCAATCCTTTGGTGCAGTTTGCTTGGATGTTAGGACTTTCAACCTTTTGCCCACTGATGGATTTTCCATTAAACCACTAAAAGTTAAGCTTTTGGCAGGAAATTCATCTTCCAGGTACCTCCCCACAGGTGCCATGTTAGTTGGAGGAAGGGTACCTATTTTGAGCCACAGCCAAGTGTCAACGTGAATCCAAAACTGCAACTGCCGCCTTTTTCGGCGAGGCCTGGTGTCGCAAAGCCAGCTGCTGCGCCTCGAGCACGTGACTGACCCGCGTTGCGGCCTTGGCCGACTGACGTGTCTCCGCAAAAAGCGCCCCGCGGCAAAAGCGCATTGAAACAAGCCAGGAGTCGTGTCCGGGTGCTGTTTGAACAGGAAGCGGAGTTTTTTGTTTTTTTCTTGGTGGGTTCCTCTTGGTTTTCCTTAGCCGCAACACCTCGAACCTCCCCCAAGAGAGAAGGCTTGAATGTATGGAGGGTCTTGGTGTCTGGCTTCGGGTTTTGGAATGGCCCTCCAGTGTTTTGTGGACTACATGGTTTTTTTGTGTTGCTTTTGGCCGGTTGCTTATTGTTGCTTGGTTGCTTGGTTGCTTGGTTGCTTGGCTTGCTTGGCTTGCTTGCTCGCTCGGTATGTTTAGATGTCTCACGCAACGCCGGCCCCACCTGAGGATCCTGAAAGCATTTCCCGGCTCTAACCCCACCCTTTCCTAAAGCCCATGGCCTCAGCGAGGACCTTGGCTAGGTCCCCCAGTGCCATTTGACCGTTTCTTTTTGGGCGGAGGGTTTTTTCCTACTAAAATGGACTACAGAAAAAAGGGTACTATTCTAACTTCTAACCTCTCTACTGGAGGATGAGTTCACAAAGTTGGACTCGAACGCCTTTTGGGCACCATTTTTTCACTGGACTTCACCAACTTTAGGGATGTTGTTTTTGGTGGTAAATAACACGTGTGGACCAATCCACCCAGGAAATTAGTTTTACTCGCACACAGTTTTCGCTGTTTTCCGGCCCTCCCTCGTGCCTGCACGAGGCAGCTGGAGGGGCTTGGGTGCAAAAGCAATGCTCGATCCTTATGCCAGATGAGGTTTGGTCGTGCCTTTTTTAGTACTTAGTCCATGGTTCGTTCACTTGGGAGGGACGGGAGGAACATACTAAATTTTACGCAAACACCAGGTTACTCACCAAGTTTCATTCGTCCTGGTAGTGGCTGGCGTTCCTTGATGTAGAGGCGTCCCACAACCGATTGTGGATCAGGACTAGAAAGCCCGGATCCCCCCTTTTCGAACAACCCAAATCGTGCTTTGTACCCTTTCTTAAGTTGATTTTGACTACTCATTGATTTATTACTTCCCCAGTTTCGTCACTTACAACTCTCTGGAAAGACCATTTTCTTGGCAAACAACAAATTTGGCGACTTGATTGACCAATCCTGTCAGGTATTCGGAGATTTGGCCATGGTTCAAGACCAATGGTACCATTTTAGGACAGGTGCACCACTCATTTTAGTCTATTTTAGTGGGGATTGGGATGTTTACTGGGGGTACAGCGTTTTGACCCATGGCCATTTTGAGACAAACTCCGTTGCTTTGGTGGGCTGAAGCGATTGGCATCGGTTCAACCAAGGCCCGTGGCACATCGAGGTACGGCTGCAGATCTTGCCCGGACGCCTAGCTTCCTTCTGCGCTGTGAACTCGACATGGTGCCTTTTTTGGAGGGTACCCGTTTTGGGATTGGAGACAAGGGAAACCAAAAGGAAAAGGACCGATTTCGCGAGTACCAATTTCTATTTTCAGACACCAGGTGGTGTACTTTCCCATTTGGCCTCTAGAACCAGGGGTTCAACGCCCCGAACCAATCAAAGCCACTGAAATGCTACCTGATGTGTTGCGCCTCGAAAAGCTTCAAACGCGCCGAACTCGCCCTGTGAATTCTCACTTCCATTTGCAATTTTCTTGGTTTGAAAGGGAATCGATCACTACTGGACATATACTTTGGTGCATTTTGCTTGGATGTTAGGACTGTAACTTTTTGCCAGCTAAAAGTTAAAACACTAAAAGTTAAACTTTTAGCAGGGGAGCAGAAAGCAACCGAGTATATGTTCTCATGTTTGTTTCCCCGACGAACAAACAAATATGGAAGCTCACTTGCCCACGGCAATTTATGCGTGTCTGGTTGCCATTTATCCGTCGAATCCATGCAAGTCAAAGCCGGGTGTTTGCTTGGTCGGGCGAGGGGATGGGCTTGTCTTCTGCCAACGTATGATTTCTGACACCACAAGCAAGTTTATATTATTATTTTTCAGAATCCATAAGGGGATGTGTTTTGAGTGATTCCACAATGCAGGGCAAGGACTTGGTTGTCTTTGCCTTTTAGAAACCAAAGATTTCAGAAACGAGAGAGTGCTCCTGCTTTTGCTTAGCTTATTTCAGTTGTATGCTGAGCCTTCGACCTTTTGAGGGCTCTGTTTGATGTTTTTTCAAGATTCCACAGTCGGTTAAACCTTAACCTAGCTTGTAGTTTGGATTGGTGGTTGGCGGATTTGAACCCCTGGCTTTGGTAGAGGGTAAATGGGGTTTCCCATCCCTCAACCACCGAACCACCAATCGAAACCCAAGAGGGAAGCTGAAATCATGGAAGTGCACAGCGGGCTTGGCCAACAGCCAGCCTTCAAAGACCCTGTCAGCTTCCGTTGGATCCAGAAGAGACTTGTTCCATAGAAGTCCACGACTTTTGGAGCTTTCAATGGGAAGCCAAGAAGACCTGCTTTGACTTGCATGAGTGGACACTTCGGACAGGTCCAAGGTTGAACTAGCGAACCCCCGTAGCTTTTGGGCCATCGCGTCAGATCACATTCGGGACGCCGCTACGCCATGCATGTGCCCCTGACCCGTCAGGCACGACCTCCCCTTGCAAGCTGCGGTGAAAGGAGAGCCCACGGACATTGCCCTGGAAGTGAAGGCGGCAGAACGAAACTCGGGAGGGATGGCCTTTGCATGGATACCAGAAGCAGAGAGTGCCCCGATAGAAATACCCCATATGGTCGCACATTAAGTATATGCATACAGGTGTCGTCTTGTTTGTAAGGTCTCATATTGCTTGTTGTAGGATACCCTTTTCTGGGGAACTATCACTGGCAAGCCAACGGGGAGTCACCCACTTGATGGGTCTAGAGACACCGACAAGTGGACGCCTGTAGCTGGCGCCCAAGAACCGATCTGAACATGGCATGTCGATTTCTTTAGTTCTCTGCATTCGTGACCTACCAGTTGGGACGCTCTTCAAACCAGCTCCCCTTCTGAAATGTTTGGCCTTCAGAATAAGAAAAGAACGATGGTTGAAAAGAATGGAAAAGGAATCAACCCCTGGAATCAGCCTCTCATTTTGGTTCAGGTGCTGAAGGAGCTGCCCATTGGGAGGGGGGACTGCCGCAGGCGCTGCTGACGGCCCTTTTGGAGGCTTTCGGGACGGGGGGACTGGCTGGGGGGAAGGCTGCCATGTAAAGGTCCATCTGCTTCAGAGTATGTCTCTATATGTCTCTTTACTACTCTTGGGTTGGATCTTTAGACTTTGACTTTTGGGGAAATCAAGGGGTGTTCCACTAGCCCCCCCAAAACGTTAAACTTTTTGCAGGGGGGTCAACAGCAACCAAGGTCTTATTTGCCTCTGGGTTCAAAGGCAAGCTATCACTACTGGAGGCATGTTGTGTTTCTTTTCCAGGGAAGAACAGCTAGCGGATGTAAATGAAGTCCACCTTTTGCAAGTTCCAAGTTAAAGCTACCCAAGTGGCCTCCAGCATTGGCCGTCCATGGTCGAGGCTCAGTTGCCCAAAGCGAATCGACCTGACAATTGTTGTTTGCCCTGGTTGCTTCTTCTAGTGGCATCCAAAGGTTAATCCTTTGTTTCCGGGTCCTTGAAACAAGTGAGCTTCAGACTCACTTGCGTGTCTGGACTTTCGCCACTTGCGCTGAGAACCTGGCTTTCAGAGCGGATCGGAGACAAACATCTGCGAAAATGCCGATTTCGAGGCTTCGAGTCCGGCTCCGTTAGCGCATCGCTACGGATGTTAGCGAAGAAACCTGCAAAGGAACAGCGAACCCCAGCATTTGTTCAACCATGGTTCGTGGTTGGTTTACTTGCAAGGTTGAGCGGCATCCGTAGCGCATGAAACTTGGGTTTTTTGGGTGCCATTTCCAGTTGGGATTTTACGAGAGTGGCACTCACTGGTTCAATCCAAGGCTCCCAGTACGAGCGAACATGAAGGTCCTGTACTTGGGAGAGTCGCCCCCTGTCAGTTTCAGTTGCAATCACCTTTCAAAAAGTCCCTTGACATCCCTTGACTCCACGCGTTCGCGCTTTTTGTTTGCTTGCCAAAGGAAAACCGTGAGAACGGATGACAACAACACAATCTTGAAGGACTAGCCGATTTCTGCCAAGGATACCAACAGGAAACCAAAAGCAACCACCACTCCGAGAACACGAACACATCTTGTTTCAGCGTCCGTTTTGGGACTCATTTTCGAGGGACAGGGATAGCGACTTGGGCTGAACGGGGGGAGACCTTAGTCATCGGGCTTCGATTGCGAGATGCCCTCCTGAAACCCGTTTGTTTTTGTTGTTGCTTTCTTTCAAGGGAATATAAAGGGAGATCACTCATTTTGAAAGTACTTCCGTAGCTAGAATGCAGTGTGCATTTTAGTTGGGCACCCTTTCGTGGGCATTATTTCTATAAGAGTTGTGTCTACCAAACATGTCGGAGGGTGTTCCCAATTCAACATCATACCGAAAATACCCATGTATTTAAACAATTCGTGCGTATCTCACACCCGTAAAAGACCCTTGATCCGGTGGTGGGCAGCGTCCCCTAGATTCTTCCAACTAACAGACGGCGAGCGCGAGCGCCAGGCGGGGTCCCCCGATGCTATGGCTGCTGCTGCTGGGGTCATGGCGGCCAGCACGGCTTGCAGCTCAGTCCATGGAAACCCGTAGCTCGAGAGGGATGCTGCATGGGGGACTTCCTCCAAAACGCTTGGTGGCCATGATCCGCAAATACCCTGCCCCAGGGTTCAACCGATTCCCATTAAAAGAATGGCAACGACCGAACTTGGATCATGAAATTCCTTAGGCAAATGGTGGTGATATTAGCCCCCTTATTATGGTGGCTTGGAACCTCAGGGCTAGGGTCCTCATTGACTTTTGATCCCCAAGATATGTCATTTTGACACCGCGTTTCAGCAACTCGTTTTGTGGTACGGGACTTCCGGGTTCTGAATACCAAGCCCCAGGATCTCTGGGTATAAATGTGCAGCAAAGGAGAAAAGGTCAATTGACTATGGTCTTATCTCCAAACAGGGAACATACCCTCAAAATGCAGTGGATTTTTCAATGGGTTTGTCCATTGGTTTCTCTTTGAACAACCCAGAAAGGGTTCCGTTTGAAGACGAGTACCTTCGCCCTTGGATGGTCAACCAACCTGGTCAGTAGGTTATAAGCATGGTTATAGCTGGTGTGGCCCTGGAGTGATCGTCCTTTCACAAACATAACTATAATAAGTACAAGCCTACTAAGTTGGTTGTACTTCCAAGTGACTCAATTTGACAATCGAGGTGACATGCAGAACAATAGTTATAATACTTAGAACCGACCAAGTTGGTTGAACATCCAAGTGAGTCATTTTGACATATAATATATAGTTATAATAATTGCAACATACTGAATTGGTTGACGATCCAAGCAGCCTACCATGGTTATAACCTACTTTCCAAGTTGGTTGCCCAGCCAATGCTAGTTTGGTGCCACCTTAGCTTTTTGCTCCCGAGGTCGAGCATGGCTTAAACCTGGCCAATGAGGAGGCAAAGGGGTCGGGTCTTTGTTGAGAGCATCGGTACCCTTGTTGGGGTTGGTTTAAGGCAAGACCAAGGAAAGCCAAGTGTTCGTTTGTTTTCTTTGGTTTTTGTTTGTTGGGGGGAGAGTTCCATTATTTTGAGACTAGGGAGGGAAGCCAAGGCCCCCCCCGCGGCCCGGAACAGGCTCTGAGAAGGTGCTCTTACCCTTTTGAGCGGGGAAAGGACCCCCGTGTCTCACCCTACATTTGGTTCAAGCCGGTTTTCAGCCGAAATTGATTTCAGGATCTTTTTTAAGGGGTTCCTCTGACTAGCAGGGTCCTCCAGATGCATCCCTAGCACGTCATATGGGTCAGTCTCTTTTTGAGGGGACCCCCCAAACAAAAAAGAAAAGAAAAAAAGACATGGTGGTTTTCCGCTGGTTTCCAAACAAAACAAGGCAAAAATAATACCCTCAAAGAAGACAGACCCGTATCAGTGTTTGGAGTGAGCCAACTCTGCAGCAGCTGAATACCTTTGCATGTGTTGTGCTGCAGTGTGACTTCATCGAAGGTCGGTTGCCACATCGATGCGCTTGTATTGGTATTGCCATGCAGATTACTGTCCGTGGCATCAAACAGCTTTTGTACGCCAACTCTCTCTATATCTCCCAAAAATGCGCGTCCACTTCGGCCTGGTGTTTAAAAGGAAGCCAAAAAGGATACCGCTTATTGACCCCAGAGGTTCGCCACTCAGCCGCCCAAAGAAAATCGATATTTTGAGCTGTTCATCTTGGCACGGTCCCAAAAAGGTGATCACCTTGGCTTTGGGTGTAAGTGAGTTACCCTCCTGTCCACGTCGCGGAGTCGACCACAAATTCCCTAAAACATGTCCACCGGACCCCGAGTCAGGTTCCGTGGCAACATGTGGGTATGGGTCAAAATTAAACCACCAGGGGACCGCAGGTTTTAATCCTTCTTTCCATTCAACAGGGGTCCATTTGTGGTACCTATTTTTGACCCACAGCCATGTGTGGTGAGGTAAACAAATACCTTTAGTCATGGTCAAGGTGATCTCCTTTACCCATGGTGCTGGAATGTAACAAGAAATGACACCGAACAGAACCATCGCTCGTTTCCTGTTTGCGGGGCCCCAAGCGCTTCATTTGTCCAAACACAAGTTCTTTGTGGCACCAGCGAGAAGTCTCCTCTAGAGGATGATTCCCCATTCGTTTCATGAGAAACTGGCGGTATTCCGGAGTTCTGTAGAAAGAAGGATCCCTGGAAAAAAATGGAAGCGGAAGGTGCCCCTAGATCCCCCCCCCTCCAACACCCAGTTCTTACTCGGGCTTGCCCAAGTCGCACCCGCGCAAGTAGATGAGCGGCATTCCATGGGGGAACCATTTCGGGAACCATTTTATCACTTTGGTGCCCCTCCCTTCAGGCCGAGCTCTCGGAGATCCGGAGCCTCAAGCAGCAGTTGCTGGCGCAAATGCATCCGCCCCCCGGACCGGAAGGATCCGCGGCGTTTGTTTTTTTTTTTTTTTTTAATATATATATATATATATGTGTGTTTTTCCAAAAGCAACGAAAGCAACAAAGGCAACAAAAGCAACAAAAGCAACAAAAGCAATAGGTGTTTCTTCTTTTTTTTCCGGGACGCGAGGACCCAAACACCTAAAGAGGGTTCCTGCTATGTTTGCTTCGCGCTAGTAGGTGGTTGATCAAGCCACTTATTACAACCCATGCCAAATGCGTTTGTGGTCATCCCCGCAAAACGAAAAGATCTGGACGATTAAAATCAACCACAGGTTCTGGGAAATGGACCTCTGGGTCCAAGTACCTTGCGGTTTTGGGAAAAAGGGACATAGTCCAAATTCAAGACATCCCATGCGTATGAGAGCACTTCCCTGGGGGCCCAAGACTCATTAGCTTGTCCTGCACTCTGGAAACCCTATTTGTGTGCGTGCGTGTGTGTTGTATTCTGTGTGTGGCGAGTGGCGTTTGGTGTGTGGTGTGTTGGCGTGTTTTGTGCGGCGTGTAGCGTGAATCTGTTTTTGAGGATATCTTTTTCTCCTTGGGTTAAAGGCTTTTCTCCTTGGGTCAAAGGAAAACCACAAGAAATCGACAAGAAATCCCATCTTGTTTTGTTGCTCCCCCGATCTTGCCGCATATCCATTTGCCTCTGGGTTTCAGTGGGGGTTCAAAGAAAAACATCAAGAATGGTGTCCCTTTTCAATGGTCGTTGATTCATCCGGGGCCGACATTGCATATGACAAGACCCCAACAAGGCGGAACACATAGCAAGACGTGGAGACCCATCTGGGAACATCCCCTGCTGTTTTCGGCAAAGCGATGAGGCACTGGGAGACACTGTCCGCCTCAGAGGCCGCAGCATGCGGGGGGGAGGCAAAAGAAGAAAGTTAAAACGCGGGGTTTGGTAGACCCACTATTTGAGGCCTGCTTGGTGGATGCTGCGTATTGCCAAACACTCCACATAGCTGTTTATTGTCCCTAAAGACAACTGACACTTATCAAGAACATCAACAAGGCTGCATCAACGCTATGTTTGATCCTGAACGGGAAGCCAAAGGGAGGCTGTAAAGCCTTTCTTGATGGATTCGATTTCAATTTGAGGACAGGCTCAGCAGGAAGGAGCCAACAAAAACGACTGTCAAAGGCGATTTTTCACTGGTGAATGCCTTGCAACTGTTTGACCAAACATGTAGACCAATAATGTTTCTTTGTTTCAGTGGGCAGCCCCTCTGAAACTCACAACAACCTTGGTTGTAGGTTACGCCTCGCAGAATTTGGACGCCGAAACCCCGAATTGCCTTGGCAGCCGACTTTGAAGGAAAGTCCTGGATTCCTTCTACATCTAGGTCCCCCAGTAGTGCCCTTTTACCCTTTTTTTGGGGAGGGTTCCCCTGCTAAAATCGACTACAGGAAAAAATCGGGTACCACCTTATTCTAACCTCTCCACTGGAGGACCTAGACATATTTTCTGTTCAACTGGTTCCCCTTCAGTCCTGGGTGGCGCCTGTTGGATCTCAGCGAAGTACGGTTTTGGGTTTGATGAACCCATAAGCATCTCCGGAAACCCGAGACGGTGCATTTTGGGTGGTACTTCATTGCCCCATTGCCGCACTTGCCTGAGTTGCTGGACTTCATGCTTGGGCCTTTAAGGTCTGGAACAGTTCCGTTTTTGTTCAGGAAGTGACTTCCCTACTGACCACTGCAAATGCCCTGGCATAGGCCCAACAGATCTCCGCGAGGTGCAGGTCTTGTTCCGCTCCCCCGGCGATGTGTCTGAGGCCCGGGCGGGCCGGACCGCGATCATGTCAGGGTACAAAAGGAGTTGGTCCCCTTGGTGTGTTTCCCACAAGGCATTGCCGTTTCTCGGCAAATCCCATTCAGGTGAGCCCTTCCTTTCGAAAAAAAAAAAAAAAAAAAAAAAAAAAGAGAAAAAAACAAATCAGCAACCAGCATTTTTCGTGAAGGCTGAGTTGGGAAGCACAGATGTAAGTCTTACCTTGGAGTGTCTCTTCAATTATGGAGGACGCTAGACGCATCTTGCCGGAACGGTTCATGTTGCTGAGGCCTGCAGTGAAATTTCAATTGGGTTGGGTACATGTGCCTTCCCCAAAAACACAGTCAAGTCATGTCTTCTTCAACTGGAGCAACCCTGCTCAAGACGCAAAGGAGAAGCAAAGGGACTCAAGAAGCTCGCATGCAGGTAAGCACTACAGGCAAGTTTGAAGATCATGCTTTGTATTTTTTTGTCTGTGCAACTGCAGCGAGCTCACTACCGAGCATAATGAAAGCTCGCCACTTGAATTCTGATTTCCATTGCTCAGCTTGCTGACGCCTGCCTGATATGGCTGCCGTTTTTTGTGGAAACCCTTTTTAGATTCTGTTAAAGGGGAACCAATGGAAAACAAGTGTTTTGTTTCTTCTTTTTTTGGGAGGGGTCCCCTAAAAACCGACCCTCTATGCTTGCTCGATGTTTCCAGGAAGATTCGCAGGGTGCTGAGCTGCATTTCCATGGCCCAGTCCAGTGGAAGCCTCGTTCGGTGGGATCCTCACCGAATTTTGAAGTCGAGAAGGTGCGCATGTCCTCTTTCCCGTGGCGACGGGGCCAATACGTCTACATGGCATAATAGGTGGTGAACATCCCGAATAGGCTCCATCACCTGAAAGAAAAGAAAACTCCATCAGATAGGTGTCAAAAGCTTCAGCACCTAAATAGGTGTCAAAAACTCCAGATCTCTTGAAGTCTCCCCAAGCTTCTGTTCAGTTTCCATCGGCCGAGGGCCCAGTTACCGGCGGCAGCCTCCTTCGACCAGGTAGCAGCGGCGGCGGCGCAGCATGCCCATCGCATCAAGGCCTCGTGGCTCCACTGCGGGGGGGCTTGAGGGCCAACTTAGTAAGACGTAGCCATGGTGATAAGCGTGGTTATCCTCATGTTAAGAAGGGGACGAACCCCTTACAACCACGGTTATAAGGTGACGATCATCCGAGTTACACCAGTAATAAACACAGTTGTAACCTACTTACGACGTTGGTTGAACCAGGTTGTTTGAGGGTTATTGTGTTGGTCTATTTATCGGGAAACCGTACCAGTAAAGCCGCAGCGCTGGGCTGGGGGTGGGCGAGTTTTATTTAAGCACTACAGTTTGGAGCACGCTTCTGTTCCCCTTCTGTCTCTCTCTATCTTTCTCTGTCTCTTTCTCTCTCTCTCTCGCTCTATTTTTTTTACACTCTCTCTCCCGCTCTCTCTCTCTGTCTCTTTCTCTTTCTCGTTCTCTTCCTCTTCCTCTTTATTCCTCTTTAAAAGTTCTCCTTCTCATCCTTCTCCCTTGCTCTGTCTCTCTCTATTTGCTCATTCTCCTTCTCCCTCTGTTTCTCCTTCTCTTTCCTTTTTCTGTTTTTTGTTTTCTCTTCTTTTTTATGTTCATCTTTCCCTTTCCCTTTCCCTTCGTGTGTCTCTCTCTCTCTCTCTCGCTCTGTCGCTCCCTCTCCAGCCCACGAAAATGAAACACGCTGAAACAAACACAAGTTTTAACGTTCGACCTACCGAAAGTCCGCAGTTCGAGGGGCGAAGTGAAACTCGTAAGACAATACACACGAGTGGAGAGTCAACCCACCCAAAGTGCTCAGAGGGAAGCGCGCAAGCAACGTGAAAAATGTATAAACACCTTGAGTTTTGATGGTCGACTCGGTCGACCCTCCCGGAGGAAGCTTTGACGGTTGCCAGTGCGCGCGCTGGGATGCATAGGGCCCGTCGCCCTGGAGACTAAACGCGAGACTGTCGCGACAGAGAGTGGCGGTTTGCGCACATGCCGCAGAGCCAATGCGCGCACATGCCGCAGAGTTCTTTGCTGGCTTCTATTCCCAAGCTCTCGCAATGTCCTGCTTCTTCGCAGCTTGTTCACGCGAATTGCATCTAGTCTTAAAAATAAGCGCATGCTTTCTTAGAGAGAGAGAGAGAGCTATGGAAATTCGTTCCAGTACTGCGGAAGTTCCTGCTTAACTTCCTTTTGATTGCGACAATAACCATGGTTGGAGTTTCCGTAAATGTAGATGCAGCCCCATATTTGATGAGACCAATGCTGATTTTCCTACTTTTGCTTGAGGGTCCCTTTTAAGTAGTCAATGAGTCATGCGCACCCACTCTGGTATCAGACTTATTTCTAAAAACAATGTTTTGCCAAGGCTCGAAAATGAGTTTGGGTTTCTACATTGGCTCGGCGTTCGTAATAACCTCGACTTTATCCAGTATTCCAGCCGTTATCCATGTTGCAAAACAAACCAATTTGGACGTGCTTCACTCTCGAGGTGCTGGAGGCGTTTAAGCCCGGGACGGCCTCACACCTTAGACATACCCTCATCGACCCTCACTCCCTGAATGCTCTTGTTTGAGAGCAATTTGCGTGGCAACCAAAAAGCCTGGCAATCCACTCAGATGTTGGTTTCCTTGAAATGTTTTCCTGAAATGTTTCCCTGAAATGTTTCCCTGATGGCTTGGTGCTTGGAGGTCGGGGGTTCAATCAATTTACCCTCAAGCTGCAAGGGGCTCAAGTCAGTTCCCACCAATAACCACCAAGAAATGGGTGTGGGTCAAAAATAGGGTAACCCCAAAATGGGGTGCCCTTGCAAATGGAAAAAACTGAAATCTGCGTTCCAATTCCTGGTGGTCTAATTTTGACCCATAGCCAGGGTTCAACCAGGGATTCCCAACCAAAACTTGGCAGGCCATGGTGAATCCAGGCGTTTCCCTTGCTTCATTAATTTCACCCCAGTCCCCACCAATCCAAACCACCAAGTGGGAAGCTGAGTCTCCTAGCGGATCGGTGGATTAACTGATCGCCAGGATCCGCAGGCGCTGGCGGCACTGCTGCAGGCGCTGCGATCCAATCGGGCGCAAATCGGTTGGCCTCCATTCGACATGGCCGTGTTTTGCACTGGCCCGGTCGAAGTAACCCATATATCTCACAATATATATATATATATATATATCATATGTATTATATCTATATAATATATATATATATATATATGTATGTACTGTATATACATATATATTTATACAATATATACATACGCACTATATATCGACCCGGGTTGTGTCAGTTTTTGCTGTGCGTTTTCCCGTGTTTTACTATTTTTTTGTATTCGTGCTGTTGTGGCAGAACGGGTGGGGGGAGACAAATATATGTATACACATGTATACACATGTAGTGTACGCAATGATTCCACCGTTTGCCATGTGTCTCTGGAGGCGCGTGTTGTCCTTCAAACACACGCCTTGATAGTGAGGCTTGCCGTGTTCTGCGGGTGCGCACGGCGCGCTGGCTTTGTGATCAGCTACAGCTTCCTCCTGGTCCAAAAGGCTCTCCCGTCGAAGAATGGGCTTTTTAACCCTTTCTTTTCGCGCGTAGGCAAACACCCTGCGCTATGAGGAGAACTATATACGTTATATGACGGCGAAGGCGCTCAGGTAGCCCATGGCGACCACGGATTCTGGCGCGACCTCGCCTGTTGCTGGTTCAAGAGCAAGAAAGAGCCAAAGAATCGGTTAACCGTGGCAGTCATTGCTGCGGTCTTTTTTTTTTGCATCGCTCTGCGCTCCGTGTTTTCTCGGGTTTCTCAGGACGCGATTTCTGTCGCCGCGAAGACGGCCTGGACATCGCGCAGAAGATGCGCCCCAACCATGTCTGTTTGGAGAACAAATTTCTTGTGCCGCGTGACATACTGAGCACAACGCGCTTCTCGAAGGGCGAGCCATCGTTCAGACTTTGCGGCACAAGACACGGTCAATGCAAGATTAGTAGAAAATACGCTTGCATCTTGGGGACAACCTTGGGATGACTTTGTGTTTGGACAGAGGTTGAGCTAAGAATAATTAAGCAAGTTCTGCTTCAACGCGGGTTTAGGTCGTAGACGTGACACCCTGTGAGCAGATGTCCATCAGACAGTTCCATGTAAACTACTTCCTGAACTTCATATTTTTGAGGAAGACCATCCAGGCAAAGAACGTGTGTGATGTTGCGTTGGCCATTTCCGGAAGTGAGCAGAAATGAGGCCCACCCGTGAGTTTTCATCCATGAGTCCCCATACGCCCTGCAAAAAAAAAGAAGAGCGAGAGATGGAGGCCTCGCACGCCATTCCGGAGGCGCGCTGCGCTTCGGAGCTGGGCTGGGGGTATGCATCCAGCTGTGAGCCCTCGGGCAGTCCCAACCGAGTGGTACGTCCGTCGATTTTTTTCCTTCAGGATTGGTGTCGGCCATTCTTATCTGTGTTGTTTGTGACGTCTTCAGGATGTGTGTAGGCCATTTTTATCGGTGTTGCTTGTGACGGCCACAATACCGAGACGGAATTGAAACAAGCTCGGCGGCGGACTTCCCTTACTGGAGGATCCCTTAGAAATTATAGGAATTTGCCCACGTGTTTGCTTGCTGGTGTGTTTGTTTTTTTGTGTGTGGGTGTGGGGGGGGGAGCCTTTCCCTCTTACTATATACTGTGCAAAACACATGTTCATGCCCCCGTCCGCAACGGAAGTGTCGAAGTTCGCCAAGTATTTAACTCCACATGAAAGCGGGTGGAAGCGACTCCCCAGTTTTCAAGATTGTGTTTGTTTCGTGGCCTTTTCACAGAAAAGAAACAACTGGAAGACACCTCTTTGTTCTAGGGATAGCTTGCCCATTCTAAACCCCTATGGTTTTTGCCAGAAGGGAAATGCGGCCACCAGTGGTTCAACCCGAAATTCCAGAACCATCAGTTGTTGAAAAGACATCCCTTTCAATTTTCAGCGGTTCTTTCTTGAAGGCACAAGGCTGTGTCCAGGAACTCTGGATGGTGTTCACAGAAAAAGCCAATAGGAACACAGCCCTATGTTCGGGGTTACATCAGGGGAGACATACGCAGGGGTGGGGCCACCTCCCTGCAGAAACATACGTTTGAGCCTTAGTGTTTGTAACACATCCTAGGAAACCCAAGACCATATGAGGCCTGCTGACCAAAGACCTAAAACATAAGGAAACCGCTGCAGCAGGGGACTGGGTCAACATTTGGTAATCTCTTATATTTGCGTGTTTGACCAAAAAAGCAAACAAACTGGTGAAACCCAAGTCTGCGTGTGTTGAAAGATATAAATCCAGGGAGTTTTTGGGCTTTGAACAGGGCCTGGTTAAAACCCAAAGCCCCAACGCCCCTCCACCCCCCACCCGCGGGGCCCGCGCCAGTCCCCGGAGCTGGCGTCGGCGGCCAGATCGGCCGTGCCGCCGCCTGAGGGATGTGATGGTCTCGCCTTGATGGCATCAACTGCTTCCTTTTGCTTCAGTCCTTTGGAAAAAAGAGATATATTTCCAGCAGGGAAATCCAGTCCTTTGAAAACCAACAGGAAAAAGAGCAATTAAACAAAATCTGTCCAGTGGTGAGATCGAGTCCTTTTGGAACCAACAGGGCAACAAACAGATTCTTACGCAAATGGAAGATTGTGTGAATGGTTGGCGCAAATGGGAATGTAACCATGGTGCCATTATAGAACTGTATAAAACATAGAGAACCTCCCAACAACAAGAGTGATTTTCCGTTTGGTGTCTGTGTTTTGTTATAGGTTGAGTTTGATAAGACGCGGATGCTGAGAAGATGTTGGGCGCACCCTGGGATGGATGCAAAAGGAAGCAAACACAGAATCAAGACGTGGGATGTCGATTTGCGCAAAACAACAACATTATCCGTTTGTATTTTATTTTGTTTACTGTTAGCTTATTTCCAGAAGAGCCAAACAAGGGTAAGCATATTGGTTTTCTTCCAGGGCTCGCAATACTCCATGAGGACCGTTGATCATGATGCATGTAGGAGCTGTCATCTTCAATTGAAATCAGGGAAAATCAGCAGACCCGCGGGTTGTTTTCAACGGCAGAGTCAGGTGCCATTTGTGGGCACATGTGGCGGCGATAGAATGCTATTGTTTTTTTTCTTGCTTGTAACGACTTATGTCCCGCCAAAAAAATCGCGCCGAGCTACACGGTTTGCGTTGGCTCCGAGCAAAGCAACACAAAAAGTCAGCAGTTGCAACAGGGTTCGGCTGCGCAAGCGAGTTGAGATCATGAATGCTCCAGGAATTGCAGTCGCCCCAAAAAGGCTTTCTGCCTTTGACCAGGGGCCTCAGAGAAATGACCCAACAAAAAGGCTCAAAATGGGTACCTTGGCTTTGGCCACATCAAAAGCTTTGATCAATGTCACCCTGGTATATTCCATTTGCTGAATGATATATGTGTAGTTTTCCCTTGTTGGTTCAAAATGACATGCATCACCACTGAACATGCGTTCATTTTTTCCCAGGAATCTTAAGCAAGTCGAGGGTATGTCCCACTGGGCCGCTTGCCTATTCGAGCTTAGGAAGGCGAAAACGCAGGAGATGCAGGATCCCGCTCGGCTCTCTGTGCTGGAGGCCTTTGTATGGCTTGAGTACAAGGTCCCCTCGGTCGGTACTTGGACCGTTGTAACGCGTACGCGTAGCTCCCAAAAACAAGCATGGAACCCTTTACAGGGGACTCCTCAGATTCGATGCTTGTTTTGGGAGGGTGTGGTTAAAGAGAAGCTGTCAAATACAAATACACGCAATTCCACCAGAATGTGAGCTACTCGGACCCTTTGCATTGGTGGGAAGTAGCGGTCTCACTTGCAGCGAATCGAACGGATCTGACTGTTTTGAGAGCTCTTTCGATAGACCGGCACTATGAGGATACCAGCCACTGAGCTACATTGGAAGATCTAGATCTTGTCAGCTTCCGTCCAGCTGACAAGGCTTTCGTGGTTGGATGTGGTTGTTTCGCTTGTAATTTGCAGGACATCATCCTATCAAGAACGTATTTTGGGGTTTCAGGTGTTCTGAGCCTTTTTGGCAGTGCCTTCATCCGTCTGAAGCTTCCCGCGACTCGACCGCGTGGGCCGTTTGATTCGGACTCGTGATTTGCTTGCAGGTTTGATAGGCAGGGAATGGGTTGATGGAATGACCCCAAAATCAACCATCCAACTTGCGGGTTCCTTCAAGGAATCCCAAAGCGGTTCATTCCCAACACCCGGGCTCGGTCATGCCTATCAGGCACCAGCAAGTTTGGTTTGGCTCACCAAGCGCCAACAAGTTGAATTGATTCCTCCCCCTTGCGAAGCTCAGCTTGCTCCCTTGAATGACCTGAGCGTTGTTCGGAGCACATGACTACACCACGAGGGTAGACGACTGGTGATTAAGCGGCTTCCTTTGTATCCTAGAGGGTCCAAGTACATCATATTCGTGGATTTGGGGAGATTTGTACTTTGCAATTTCCCTTTAGCCATACCCAAAACCACAAATCATAAAGAGTACTGGGCCAAGGTCTACCCACGTCTCTCCACGGTCAAAGCGCGCACACACAACCACACATTTCTGGACTGAGAAGGCATGCCTGTCGTCGCGACAGGCGGCCTTGCGGAAAGGCCCAAGCACTCTGGAACCTGAGCATCTGGAGTTGAGGGAAGGCGATTCGCCGATTCGCCGATCCGGAGACATGGTCCTCATTTGCTCGGTGTCTTCCGTTTGCGTTTCAGATTATGGGCTTGGATTTGGACGGTTTTGCTCTTACTTTTCCATTTTCCTGGATAAGCTTGAATTGGTGGCTCAGATTGGTAGTTGTGGCAGGCGAAAACCACTATCTGATTTCATCGCGTTGTTTCAGCAAGGCGTAGACAAACCTATGCAACCATGCTGGTAGAACCAAAAGTCAGTGGTTTTCATGGATTGTCTCATGCCCCCTTCAAGACAAAGGGGGTGGTCCCGACGGTGGGTTGAGCATGCTTGTTAGTGGGAGGGTTGCCATGAGCTCAGGCAGCTAAGGATAAATCGAGCTGGGGCCCCATAGTCACAGGTCAGGTCTTTGTTCTGGACCTCTTTTGTTTGAGTTGGTGAATTCTTAGCTCGGTTGCTCCAAAGAGCTTCCACTCAAAGGCCAAACATCAAACCTATTGATCTAATGTGGTGTGGCTTCCCTTTGACAAGGAGTTCTCAGATTTCGGAACGCAACAGTTTGCATGTTTTTCCCCCAAAAAACTATATCAATCAGCACCCCGATGATGTTCCCAGGCAATTTGGGTGTTAAAGTACACCACCCTACTTTCATTAGGCTCTTAATGACTATAGAAATTCAGGCCCCTTGGAGATCCCTTTCAGGTTTTGGATGTAAACGAGATATGTTGGGCATAAACGAGACATGTTGGGCACACACCCCATGGCCACATGGCGGGCAAAGCAGGCATCCAGTGCCAACAATAGTGCAAACCGGGCAAGTGGGGCATGGGTCCTGGGTCCTAGGGCGTTCCTGGAGTAGACCTTTTCCCCCCCCCCCCTCTGTGTTTTTTTTTTTTTTTTTTCCCGGGGCTACCTACTCGATCGACAAAACCGTGGAGTTCTCGACGTCGCCAGTCGACGTCGCAACCTGCGGCAGCTGGCGCCAGGCGTCCGGCGCCGGCTCTTCCGCGCCGTCTTGGACGAGGAGCCGACCTTCGATGCCCGGCCCAGTCGAGGTGCCTCCGTGTGCGTCCGATCTGGGGTCGGTGGTTGGTGTCCTTGTCGGACCAAAGGCAGACACCTCCTTGCTTGTCTTAAGCAGCTGGTTTACTGATAGGTGCAAGTGCCAGCCTGACACGGGTTCAGGCACTGGTGGGGTGACACCCCTATGTAGTGAGCAGGAGGAAACCTCCGCAGGTCACGACGCACACCAGCAAAGGCCAAATCGCACAGCACACCCCGCGCACACAACTCGCACAAAACGTGGCCAAAAGCGGGGCCAAGCAAGCAGCTGGTTTAGCTTGTTTGATGCAGTTTTCAGCTTGTCTAGCTGGTTGATACTTGTTTAAGCTTGTTATACATTGTATAAAGTGTTTGGTCACTTGTTGTTTTTGTTCCTCAAATAATTATCTTTCGATCAGCAAAATATAGACTTTGGGCAGGGGATCCTGGTGTCCTTTTGGTCTAGATTTACCACGACGTCCCTCATTTTTGGAGTCCCGTAAAAGGATTCAAGCATGTTGCAACCAATTTTGCAATGTGTCAACACGTCGAAACATACAACATGGGTCTGTTTTTTTTTGCAGGGTACCCCTTGTTTGTTGGTTTCAACTGAACACCTAAAGGAAGCCCCACCAGTTTGGGGGGTCCGACCTACAAAACGAGACGCCATGTGCACCCTCAGACCCTCAAACCCTCAGACCCTCGAACCCTCAGACCCTCGAACCCTCGGGCCCTGTTGACTCCAGGCTTCATCCGCTTTGTGGAGAAGTGCCTGGCCAAAGATCGCAGCTCGAAGGCGCGAGTGCAACGAGCTCGGGATGGCCGAAAGGCCGAGAGGTGCCAATCACCCTGAGTTGGACGTCAAATACATTGTTTTGGGAACCCATTGTTAGGGACAAAGACTTGAACATGGTCTTGTTTTGGGCAATGCACTTGTTTGGAAGTGAGTGATTGGGTTCCTTCCTTTTTTGTTGCCATCCGAAGCGGCTCTGCATTTTTGCTTGGCACCCCCCACATAGCCGTGTGACTTTGAATTTGATTTGGCAACGCCAACTCGAAAGTGGCTTGAAACATTCTCCCTTGCAGATTAAACTGGAGATTCCTGTTTGGGTCCACGTCAATCTGCAGGAGCGTAAGTCTCAAATTATGACGTCTGAAAGGTTCCCAATGAAGGTTCGCACCTGTTGGGCAAGGCGTGGCGTACAGTGAAATCCCGAAGTTTGCTGCACCACCTTTGCGTTTTCCTTGAATCATGTTGAACTTGGTGGCTCCCAGCAATCCCCTTAGCCTTTTAGCCTTTTAGTGTCTAGTGGGGATGTCCATTCAACCCACTAAAAGTTAAACTCTTAGCGGGGGATCTGAGGACAGCCCAGTGAAATGGTTGTCCAGCAACTCCGATCCTTTTAGGTTCGGGCTGGCCCGACCTGATGTTTGTTGCTGTCAGAGTCCGGTGAGCAGGGAATGACTGCATCCACGGGGGAGAACGAGCGAAAACGGGGCAAACAGAGCTCACAAGATCCCAGTTGTGAAGTTGTGGGTCAAAATCAATGGTACCATTTTGGGGTAGGTGCACCACCCATGTTAGAACCTATTTTAGTGGGGATTGGGATGTTCACTGGCAGGTGTAGCCATCCTGGACCCTGGTTCTCCGTGTTTTTCTAGAAGACTCCTCAAAAAGCAGAAGTCTCCGGATGTGTTTTCTTGCTGGTTCTCAGCCATCCCCTTAGTGTTTTCGCGTTCCATTTAATCCACAAAAAGTTAAACTCTTGGCCGGGGATCCGAGGACAGCCCAGTTTGTTCTCTGAGAAGGGGGGCTCAGGATGATTATAAGAATTATAAGAAGTAACCTTGCGTTGGTTCATCCAAGTGCCCGGTCCACGCTTCGAGGCGGAGCCAGAGAAAAAAGCGGAGCCAGAGCCGAAGCAGGCCAAGTTCCGACATGGAAACTCGGATGGGTTCTGAGGCAACCTTGATGTGGGGGTGTCCTCTCTTGAGGTATCTTTGTCTTGGGTGGTTGTAAAAGGAAACCAAAACACAACCCCTTTGATGATTCCCTGAAAAAGGCAACCCCGTATTTTGCAGGTGAAGAGGAAGCCACCCGTGAGGAGATAAATTTACTTCTTGGTACCTCTTAGCTGCGGATGGGAATGTGTACTTGACAACGTCCCTTGAAGCAGACCCAAAGCTGCAACTGGACTTTGGACGAACGCAAGCAACGCCACACACAAAAACACAGAAACTGGAGAATGACGGCTACTGTGGATGGACGAAATCCTGCACCACCTAAGAAACCCTGGAAGGATGATTCCCCGGTAAATACCAATAAACCATGGTTCCCATGGTTTCCAACTGATGCAGGATTTTGTCCATCCACAGTATGTCAGGCAGGTTCGGTGAAACAGCGTCCGTCAAGTTTCGAGCTTGAGTCCCATGAGCTTGTGCGTGTGAGACATGCGCCGTTGCAGGAGTCCCTTGAAGCCCAAGAACCTGAGGCGGGGGGCGAGGCCGTTGGTCGTACACCGGTCCGAGAAACAGGTCGAGTTGAGGCGAGTCGGGTTGAGTTGAGTTTACTGGGACCAAAATGATGTGGCCAGGTTTTGTAACGACCGAAATGAGCAACAACTAGGATCAACATGATTCAGGAACGACCAACATGAGCGGGGGCGGGCTGAAAAGATCCAAAACGGTTCAAAAACTGACACGGACCAAAATGAGTCAACACTGGGGCCAAAATGAGTGGGCTACTCATAGCCAATGTGGCTTTGCTTTGTTTTCACGGGCATCGGCTGGTGACGTGAAGGCACATCTGCTAGTGACGAGCCACAGAGGCACTCTCTCGCTTTCTGTACTTGTGGCATGCCTTGCGTTTGGATCAGGTTTCCAGATGTGATCGGCATTCAGGGACTCAGGAATGGAGTTGGCCGCAAACACCGCCTGAAACTCTAAGCTGAGGCTAAGGTTCTTCGAACAGGAGGCTACGGAAGAGTGGCCTGCTATTGAATGCGCAGACATACCCTGGTCTTTGCGCAAGGCAGGTTTAAGCAGTGATCCTCCTCGGAAGCCATAGTCATGCTAGAAGCGAAAAGCACATTGGGAATCACACCAGTTGATTTGGATCAAGACGTTCGTCTACTTTCCCTATGTAGCATGCACGGCCTATCGCGCAAGGTAAGAGGTAAGAATGGATTCCCCGAATTAGAAGAAACAAAGGCGCACTCAATTTTCCAGGAGATTTTGTGGGCAGCGCAAAAGTCGTGTGCCCTTTCCTCCTCAAAGCCATGGCAGCGTTACCGGCCGCGGGATTCCGCGCTTATGGCCCGTTCCGCGGATTTGCTCGGCGCGGGCTCAGCAGCCTGCGAATGGTGCCTCGCCAAAACAGGGCAGGAGCTCGGCGTCGAGCGGACACTCCCTGCAGTGCTATGCTCAAACTCACTCCTGGGCTGTGTACCTTTTTTTGGAAGGCCATTTTAGTAGCAAACAAGAAAACCAGTGCTTCTTCCAGGCAACCCTTGGGGTCTCCAAAATTAGTTCCGATTTTCGGGTTTCTATAAGAGAACCCGTGACCACCAACAAGAGTTGGGACTAAGCATATGGCATGAAGCTGCGAGTGGCATGATCCAATTGAGTTTTGGGTGGACGGCTGAAAGGGTATTGCGTTTGGTTTCAAAGGGAAACCACTATTTTAAAAGAGACGCACCCATGTTGTCTACATGTACACAGGACCTTGGATGTCCTTTGCCCTGTGTGCATGCTGGCAAGCGTCGTGCCCTGCCCTTCATTGGCGTTTGCAAAGGATGCCAAAGGATTGTCGGTGATTCAAGTTGCCAGTGCCGTGGATGTCCAAAGCAACCATTCCGCAACAAGGGCGTGGCTCAAAATTAAACCGGAGGGGCTACGCAGGTTTTAGTCTTTGGTTCCACTTACCAAGGTTCCATTTTGGTACCGTTTTTTTGGGCCGCAGCCACATGTCAGAAAAAGCCTGCCACCCCTCCCCCCCCCCCTCCGCAATCGCTGGCAAATGGCGGTTAGTGACGGGGGATCTACTGGCACCGCCTTTTTCGGAGGCATGGTCGGACAATGGCAAACACATTACCAGCTATATTGTGGACTTTGGAGAATTTGAAATGGCCTATCAGAGCCTTTCACCTTGGAAGTGCCTCGTGTAACTCCTTGCACAGTTCTGGATAGAGTTGGCCGTGAATTCCATTGGGGGAGACCCTCAGAGACATGTTGGTGGACAGACACTTCCATGCCGCCAACCCCAAAAGGGTGCCCTCAGAAAGACGAGCCACCCATATTTCTCAATTGCTGGGCTTTCAGAGTGACACAAGGTCCTAACACACATTCGACCCAGCCCCCTTTGGTTTCTCTTTACAAGGAAACAACCATTCGAAGCGCTGGCGGTTACCTTTCGAACCGGTCGTAGTCCAGTGTCCAACCCCAAGAAATATACCTGAAGCCCACAGCCCTTTTTCGGGCCATGTCAGTAGGTGTTTCTTCTGCCTGAACATAGTCTTCCAGAAGCCCTCCGTCAGGTTCCATGTTGCACAGGAACCTTTACAAGCTTGTTAGAACTTGGCGGCTAGCCATCCCCTTAGCCTTTTAGCTTTTTAGATCTTTTTAGTGTTTAGTGGTAGTTTCCATTTAACCCGCTAAAAGTTGAACTTTTCGGGGGGGATCTGAGGGCAGCCCAGAGAACGAAAAGCCTTTTGGGGTTTTAGGCGCTCCGCTGAGAGTCCGGACGATAAGGCAGGCGTGCCAGAGCACTTCAATGCCCCCTTCCACTTGGCGAAGGACTCTTCGGGCTCACGTGGTCTCCCGAATTGGTCGCGTATGCAGTTGTGCTTTGAACCCCGCTATGGGGCTCCCTGGGTACGTCATATTTGTTGATTTGAGGGGACTTTTACTTGACCAATTTCACTTTAGCCATCACTGCTATATGGACTGGGACTCTGTACATGGGTTTCACTCGGAGAGGAAGCCTATATTCAAGGGGGAACCCATTTCGCTTCACCAGGTGACCGAAGAAACGGTTGCTGGGCCCATGGGGAACAGGGCGACCAAGCTCACTTTTCTCGAGTTCACGGACTTTTCTCGATCGAGTCTTCATGTTTCCTATGCAGAAAATGAGTCTTGGGGAGCCAAGATGGATCCTGCGGAACGAACGGCTTGGCGCGCGGAAGCTCTTGCGGAGCATATCGCAGGCTTTGCGGCGAAGCGAACCTCCAAAAGTCGCGCAAGGTTGCGGAAGCCCTGGCTTGCAGCGATGTGGGTACACCGACCTTTGGACCTTTTGGTTCTCCCGTTGTTGGGCCCAGTTTTTGGGTCCAGGTGCCTTTCAAAGCTGAGGTTCACCAGCCCCCGAAGCTGAGGTTCACCAGCCCGCAGACCCCACCGTAGGAGCGTGGCCTCTACGAGGCGAAGGGCGTGGACCTGCAGCAGGGGCGCCCGAGAGACTGGTGCGATAGGTAGGGAATGAGGGAATGAACCGTTTTGGGATTCCCGAACAAAGGAAGCCGCAAGGGATGGTTTACTGGGTTCATTCCCTCATCCCTCAAAGGGGTGAACTTTGGGTCAATCTGTAGGACCGTACTGCACAATCAGGAAAAGTGTGAACTTTGGGTCAAGGGAACAATCAGAACAGAAGGTGCAGGTGGGTGAACCATTTGGAAGATGGAACAAGGTGAACTTTGGGTCAATCTGTAGGACCGTACTGCACAATCAGGAAAAGTGTGAACTTTGGGTCAAGGGAACAATCAGAACAGAAGGTGCAGGTGGGTGAACCATTTGGAAGATGGAACAAGGTGAACTTTGGGTCAATCTGTAGGACCGTACTGCACAATCAGGAAAAGTGTGAACTTTGGGTCAAGGGAACAATCAGAACAGAAGGTGCAGGTGGGTGAACCATTTGGAAGATGGAACAAGGTGAACTTTGGGTCAATCTGTAGGACCGTACTGCACAATCAGGAAAAGTGTGAACTTTGGGTCAAGGGAACAATCAGAACAGTAGGTGCAGGTGGGTGAACCATTTGGAAGATGGAACAAGGTGAACTTTGGGTCAATTTGGAGGACCGTACTGCACAATCAGGAAAAGTGTGAACTTTGGGTCAAGGGAACAATCAGACAGAAGGTGCAGGTGGTGTGGAAACCATTTGGAAGATGGAACAAGGTTGACTTTTGGTCAATTTGGAGGACCGTACTGCACAATCAGGAAAAGTGTGAACTTTGGGTCAAGGGAACAATCAGAACAGTAGGTGCAGGTGGGTGAACCATTTGGAAGATGGAACAAGGTGAACTTTGGGTCAATTTGGAGGACCGTTACATGCACAATCAGGAAAAGTGTGAACTTTGGGGTCACAAGGGAACAATCAGAACTGAAGGTGCAGGTGGGTGACCCATTTGGAAGATGGAACCAAGGTGAACTTTGGGTCAATTGGAGGACCCGTACCTTGCACAATCAGGAAATAAGTTAGTGTGAACTTTGGGTCAAGGGAACAATCAGAACAGAAGGTGCAGGTGGGTGAACCTTTTGGAAGATGGAACAAGGTGAACTTTGGGTCAATTTGGAGGACCGTACTGCACAATCAGGAAAAGTGTGAACTTTGGGTCAAGGGAACAATCAGAACAGAAGGTTCAGGTGGGTGAACCATTTGGAAGATGGAACAAGGTGAACTTTGGGTCAATTTGGAGGACCGTACTGCACAATCAGGAAAAGTGTGAACTTTGGGTCAAGGGAACAATCAGAACAGATGGTGCAGGTGGGTGAACCATTTGGAAGATGGAACAAGGTGAACTTTGGGTCAATTTGGAGGACCGTACTGCACAATCAGGAAAAGTGTGAACTTTGGGTCAAGGGAACAATCAGAACAGAAGGTGCAGGTGGGTGAACCATTTGGAAGATGGAACAAGGTGAACTTTGGGTCAATTTGGAGGACCGTACTGCACAATCAGGAAAAGTGTGAACTTTGGGTCAAGGGAACAATCAGAACAGAAGGTGCAGGTGGGTGAACCATTTGGAAGATGGAACAAGGTGAACTTTGGGTCAATTTGGAGGACCGTACTGCACAATCAGGAAAAGTGTGAACTTTGGGTCAAGGGAACAATCAGAACAATGCAGTGAACCAAGATGGTGTGAAACTTTGGGTCAATTTAGGACCGTACTGCACAATCAATCAGAACAGAAGGTGCAGGTGGGTGAACCATTTGGAAGATGGAACAAGGTGAACTTTGGGTCAATTTGGAGGACCGTACTGCACAATCAGGAAAAGTGTGAACTTTGGGTCAAGGGAACAATCAGAACAGAAGGTGCAGGTGGGTGAACCATTTGGAAGATGGAACAAGGTGAACTTTGGGTCAATTTGGAGGACCGTACTGCACAATCAGGAAAAAGTGTGAACTTTGGGTCAAGGGAACAATCAGAACAGAAGGTGCAGGTGGGTGAACCATTTGGAAGATGGAACAAGTGAACTTTGGGTCAATTTGGGGACCGTACTGCACAATCAGGAAAAGTGTGAACTTTGGGTCAAGGGAACAATCAGAACAGAAGGTGCAGGTGGGTGAACCATTTGGAAGATGGAACAAGGTGAACTTTGGGTCAATTTGGAGGACCGTACTGCACAATCAGGAAAAGTGTGAACTTTGGGTCAAGGGAACAATCAGAACAGAAGGTGCAGGTGGGTGAACCATTTGGAAGATGGAACAAGGTGAACTTTGGGTCAATTTGGAGGACCGTACTGCACAATCAGGAAAAGTGTGAACTTTGGGTCAAGGGAACAATCAGAACAGAAGGTGCAGGTGGGTGAACCATTTGGAAGATGGAACAAGGTGAACTTTGGGTCAATTTGGAGGACCGTTTCAATCAGGAAAAGTGTGAAACAAAGGGAACAATCAGAACAGAAGTGCAGGTGGGTGACCATTTGGAAGATGGAACAAGGTGAACTTTGGGTCAATTTGGAGGACCGTACTGCACAATCAGGAAAAGTGTGAACTTTGGGTCAAGGGAACAATCAGAACAGAAGGTGCAGGTGGGTGAACCATTTGGAAGATGGAACAAGGTGAACTTTGGGTCAATTTGGAGGACCGTACTGCACAATCAGGAAAAGTGTGAACTTTTGCATGAGTTCATGGTGCACCACAGCACAAATCGAGAAGTGTGCATTTACCGAAGCCGTGAGAGGTCAAAACAGTGTGAGAGTGCCTGTGCTCGGTGCTACGGCTTTGCATGGTAGCGGAGCACCGGTTGAGAGAAGAGGAGCGCAGCGGTGTTGTCTATCAGGGACGCGAGCTGAGTGTGCAGGAGCTGAGGTTCCGACAACACGTTGGGAACGCAGCGGCCGATCGGTTGGAGGAAGCTGAAAGGCAAGCTCGTGAGGCAAGCCGCAGAGGATCGCGATCCGGTGCAGCAGCCGACATCACCCTAAGGGGCACACCATCAACGAGGCGGAGCAAGCAGATCTGTTCAGCCTGGACGGTGTGCCGGATTTTGCTGGTGCTTTTAGTGACTGTGCTTACACTTTTGGGTCTGGACTTTGCCTGGACTATTTGGATGGCGCAGGGTAGCACAGCTGGGGATGGAACAAGCATGCAAGAGGTAGCAGATGCGCTACGTCAGATCGTCACGGAGCAGAGGGACCAGCGCGGCAGGCTTGAGGAGTTGGGTCAGGCGGTAGCTGGTACAGCTCAGGGCGTGACGGGCACTCAGGCGGTGACCGAGCAGGTGATCAATCAGGTGGTTGGACAGGTGCAAGGGGCGTTTCAACAGCAACAGACGGCAACACAAGAGCAGGTGGGTCAGATCGCTGGTGCAGTGCAATCGCTACAACAGCAGTTGGCGCAGTTGGTGCAGACAGCAGCAAATTTGACATCACCTGGGCGTGGAGGAGCTGACCACGGATCATCATCATCAGGAGGTCCGAACGGACCGCCGGGGCCACCAGGGCCGCCAGGCACACCGGGGCCGGGAACACCGGCGAGGCCTGGGTATTCTGCAGCAGCGGACGGGACAGGCGGTGTGCAGGGAGGAGGTTACAATGGTGGGCCACAACCGGACGGCAGTTTGCCGAGTGGTGGTTTGGGTACAGGTCAGCAGCCACAGATGTTTTCCCTAGGGGACGGTGCTGGAGGAGGACCCCGAACAGGTTTCAGTGCCGGTGGGGTGCATCCTGCGGTGGCATATGCATTGCAGCAGGGCGGAGTTGACGCAAGAGTTCTGGCAAAGCCGCCGTTTTTCGACCCGAGCAAGACAGACAAGGTTTCATTTCAGGATTGGTCTGAGACGATCATTACCGTCACAGATGCGCAGATTCCTGGAACATGGGAGATCTTGGAGTGGGTCGCGAACAAGCAACCGAAGGTGGCTTTGGATCAGCTCACACTTTTGGCGCAATTCCCGCACCTGGACAGGACTTTGGTGGAGTACACGGACTCGAACCTGTACGCAATGCTTACAACGTACACAGCTGGTGAAGCCCGGAGTTTGGTACGGCAAGCAAAGAGGCCGAACGGAGTGGAGGCTTTTCGCTTACTGCAAGTACGGTTCAACCCACTGACGATTGGACGGCAACGAGCTCACCTGACCAGGATCACGAATCCACCGGAATCCGTACCGCTGGCGCAATTATCTTCAGAGATCATTGCATGGGAGAACCGCATCATGGAGTATGAATCCAAGCCGGGGGCGGACGTGGTTTCAGAGTCATTGAGGATGGCAACAATTGTGGCGATGTGTCCTGCCAAGCTCAAGGAACACTTGCAGATGAATGCATCCAGGTACAGCAGATATGCCGAGATCCGGGAGGAGATTTTTACTTTTCTAGATCATGTGCACGGCATTACATCCACACCTATGGATATTGGTTCCCTGGGAAAGGCGCAGAGCAAGGGAGGTAAAGGGTGCTATGTTTGTGGCGGACCGCATTTTGCTCGTGATTGCAAAGGTAAGGGATCTGGAAAGGGCCCCAAGGGTGGTCAGGGCAAGTCGGGGAAAGGCAAAGGCTTTGGCAAAGAGGCGAAGGGCAAGAAGGGCGGCAAGGAAGGCAAGGGCAAACAGCTGGTGTGTGTGATTTGCAAGAAGAGTGGTCACACGAAGGAGACATGTTGGAATGCCCGTCCCAAGAGCCTCAATTCGGTTGATCCACAGCTGAGTCAACTGCAATCAGCCTATGCCAAGTTGGCCTTGGAGGAGTTTGCCAAGAACCAAGGTTCAGCCCCACAGTCGCCACAATCGCCAGGCGGAGGATCAACTGTGACACCATCGCAATCGGCGTCACAGGTGTTTCCTGGCACACCAATCAACTCTATGGCACCTGGATCAATTAAGACGGTGGCAGGTCTCAATATTCGCAGTTTGGGCGCACTGTCAAGGAGTTCATTTTCTGCCAATGTGCCAGGAGAACCTGTCGTGGTGAGTTTGACAAGTGGACATCTACCCCAAGGCTCATATCAGGTTTGCAGTACTATTGATTCAGGCGCAGCGGCATCTGTAGCACCTCGAAGCACTTTTCCGGATTATCCTGTCAAGGACTCGGATGAAGGGCGCGTGGATTCCTGGTATGCTACAGCCGATGGTACGCTGGTACGAGATGAAGGCCTGATTGAGCCAGTCTTCTGTTCACCGGAAGGCTATTTGAGGGTGCTGAAGTATCGGGTGGCGAATGTCAACAAGGTGCTCACTTCCGCGGCGGAGATCTGTAACAAGGGTCACCGCATTGTCCTGGAAAGTGGGGAATATCAATCGTACATCGAGGACCGATACATTGGTGAGAGGTTTGCACTACGGCAACAAGATGGTGTGTATGTGCACGACATGATCGTGATGCCCTATGCGAGTTTGGGTTTTGGCGGGCAAGCCTGCTAGCTGTAAGCCCCGGAAGTGTCTCTCAACAAGATCAACATGAAGGAGGGACACGGGAAGCTAGTGGGATCGCCGAGGAGTATGACGAGTATGAGCCAGAACGTTTTCTGGAGCCAGGTGAGGTGGAATATGAGCCTGCATTGGAATTAGAGGACATGGAGGAGATCACTCTCGGGCGTGAGAAAAATGCGGGACAGCCTAGAGGAAGCCAAGATCAGCAGCATGGAGATGTGGAGGATTGTCTGGAATCGGTGAATCCGCTCAAGGTAGCACTTCCTGATCCCAGAGAACCAACGATGGAGGAGCGTCGCGAGCACAACGTGACTCATATCCCTTTCCGATCCTGGTGCAAGCATTGTGTGAGAGGGAAGAGTTTGGGCGCGGCTCATCGGTCTGGTACGGGATCGGCGACGCGGAAGGTACCCACGATCAGCCTGGATTATTTTTATCTGGGAGATGCAGAGGACAACAGCCAGCCTAATTTGATCATGACGGACAGCTTGACCCAGAGAGTGTTCTCAATGTGTATGCCTTGCAAGGGGGTTGGCCATCAATACAACGTGATGATCGTGGAGAAATGCTGCAGAATCCTTGGGTACCCGAAGGCTGTGCTGAAGTCGGATACTGAACCTAGTATCGTGGCGCTGAGGACGGAGGTGCAGAAGAAACTTCCTCACTTGAGCGCAGAGAATGCGACAAAGGGCGAGAGTCAGAGCAATGCCCAGGCGGAGTCCATGGTGGGCAAAATTCAAGGTCAAGCGAGAACTATGAGGAGTGCTCTAGAGGCGAGCTACCAGTGCGTTTTTGGGCCGAGGCATCCGGCCTTTGCGTGGCTCATCGGGTATGCCGGTACTTTGTGGTCGAGGTTCCAGAGAGGAGTGGACGGACGCACAGGGTATGAGAGGAGCACTGGCAAGCAGTGGCGGCAAAGACTTCCACAATTTGGTGAGTGCATCTGGTATCAACCTTTGAAAGAATCAGGTACCAGGAAGAAGAAATTTGAGGGAAAGTTTGAGGATGGCGTCTTCTTGGGCATCCAGGAGAACTCGTTGCTCAAGTGGATTGGGACGCCGGAAGGAGTCACTAGAGCATGGTCCGTGAAGCTCAGGCCGGAGAGTGAGAAATGGAACTTGGAAGAGTTCAACAGTTTTGTGGGACTTCCTTGGCACTTGAAACCGAATGTGTCGAGAGACGGTTCCAGCATCATCCCCGTCATGGAAAAGGATGTGGTGGTGGAATTGCACGATCGGCCGGAACCAGAGCGGCAGGTAGTGGTAGAGAAGAGGAGCAAAGGCTATGTGCCGCGTGGAATTTACATCAGGAAGGATGAGGAATTGGCAAAGTATGGGTACACAGGTGGATGCGATGGTTGTGAGGCAGCCAAGCATGGGCTGTCGAGGAAGCAGCATAGCAATGCATGCAGAGAGAGGATCGTGAAAGCAATGGAGGAGACAGCAGAAGGTAAGGCGAGAGTTGAGCGTGCAAGACAGAGAGAGACGGCTTTCATTGTGGCCGAGCATGAGAAGATCGAGGCGACAGCAGCAACAAAGAAGAGATCAGCAGAGGATGAGAGAGTGATGGATCAAGTGTTGAAGAAAAGAGAGATTGATTTTGATTTGGATGTGCCGATTCCTGCAGCCGGTACTTCACCTGATCCTTTGCCGGTGGAGGAGTTTCCCGGTCGGGGTGACGGTGGGGGAAAGCCAGGAGAGGGCAATGATGAGGAGCCTTCCTCAAGCAGCAGACCTATGGATCTTGGGTCTTTGGCTAGAATATGCAAGAAGGACGTGGACACTTTGTCGGTGGTCTACGAAGTGAGTTCATTGGAGGCGAGAGCTTTGCTTGGTGATTTGGTGGAGGAAGAGAGATCGCTCATGCTTCAATGTGGTGCATGGGATGTCAAAGACGTGTACAATTTGGAGGTGGCAGAATTGTATTCACCCCCTCGAGTGGTTGAGGCTGGGAAACGTAGAGGATGTCTGAGTGGTGTGGCCTTCGATTTGGGGACCACAGATGAGGATGGAGTACCATGGGATTTTCGATTGCCGGAGATGAGAGAGAAGGCAGATCATGTGATAGATGTGCTTCAACCGGAGTTGCTATTGGGGTGTCCTCCGTGTCATGCTTTCAGTGCGCTTCAGTGGTTGAACCACCCTGGTATGGACGATGAAGTGGTGGACGGGCGCATGAAGGAAGCAGTTGGACATATGGATTTTTGTGCACAGCAGTACAGGAAGCAGATCGCCAGGCAGAAGTACTTCCTACACGAACACCCGAAAACTGCGAGTTCGTGGCATGTTCCGTCTATTCAGCAGTTGGCGGACGAGCCTGGTGTGATGATTGTGGATGGCGATATGTGTGCGCAGAAAATGGAGTCAACTGACCATTTGGGAACTGGGCTGGTTTTGAAGCCTACGAGGTATCTCACAAATAGCGAGGAGATCGCCAAAGAACTGGGGAAGAGGTGTTCGAATAGGGAAGTGGATGTGAAGGTTTGGCGTCGGCGTGACGAAGATGCCAAATGTTACAAAGGGCCTGGATCAGGAGGGCCTAATTGGTCACAGATCTTTCGCAGGGTGACAATGAATGCAGACACTGGCGAGACAATTGAGGATTTGCGTTGGCCTGGAGACTGTGATGGCCGTGCTTATCAGCAAAAATTGCCGGAAAGTAGTATGAACATTGAGACAATGTTTTACTACCAAGAGAATGGACCGAAGATGCACCGTCATGTGCCGCTGATGAGTGGGCGTGCATCACAAGCCCAAGTGTATCCTCGGGATATGGTGAATGGTATTATCAAGGGATTGAAGAAGCAGCTGGCGCGCAAGTATCCTTTGAATTCGCTGGATTTTGGTCCGGTCAACCAGGAACCTGACCTGGATATGAGTGCAGAGGACGACTGGCAAACTTACATTGATGAAGTTTCTGGGAAACCGTTGAACACTGCAAAGGTTACAGAGGCGCGAAATGAAGAGCTGGCCTACGCGGACAAGTACAATGTCTGGACCGAAGTGCCCACACAGGAAGCGTGGGACCGGACAGGCGCTGGACCAATTGGTACTCGCTGGATTGACATAAACAAGGGAGATGAAAGCAATACAAATTACAGAAGCAGATTTGTGGTACAAGAAATTCGCACTGGCATACAGGATGCGCTCTTCGCAGCAACACCCCCTTTGGAAAGCATCAGATTTCTTTTGTCGGTGCAGCGTTCAAGCCGGAAGAAGCTGAAGGTGATGTTCATAGACATCAAGCGAGCGCATTGGTGTGCCAAGGTGGCAAGATTGATTTATGTGCGATTGCCGCCGGAGAGACACCGCCCTGGGTTTTGTGCCAGGCTGAATCGGGCGATGTACGGCACGCGGGACGCAGCGGCGTGCTGGGAAGCAGAATTTACAGATTTCTTCAGTGGGTGCGGGTTTGCTCCGGGAATAGGCAGTCCAGTGCTTTTCTATCATGCACTGCGGGACATTCGCACTTCAATTCATGGTGATGATATTACATCTTTGGGTGAAGAGCCAGATCTTTTGTGGCTGAAGCAAAAATTGGAAGAAAGATATGAGATTAAATACGGTGGCATGCTGGGTCCGGACTCTCACGACGTGAAGGACGTCATGATCTTGAACAGGTTGGTGCATTATTCGCAGACTGGGACGACATACGAGGCGGACCCGAGGCATGTGCAGATTTTGATCAATGAGTTGAATTTGAATGAGGGTCGTGCAGTGACGACTCCAGGCACAGCCAGGACGAAGACGGGCGATGAGAAACTTTTGGTGGGCGAGCAAGTCAAACGTTTTCGCAGCCTTGCAATGAGATGCAACTACCTTGCATTGGATCGCCCAGATATTGCCTATGCAGCAAAAGAACTTGCCCGTCAGATGTCGAATGCAACTGAATGGAGTTGGGAAGGATTGAAGAGACTTGCCAGATTCTTGAAGGGCAAGCCGAGATTGATCTGGTTGTATGAAGACCAGGAAGAATGCAATGAATTTGTGATGTTTACAGACAGTGATGACGCTGGTTGCCATGAGACGCGGAAATCCACATCGTGTGGAGCTTTGATGAGAGGATCGCATCTCATCAAGTTTTACTCAAGCACGCAGAACATTCTTGCGTTGTCTTCTGGGGAGTCAGAGTTTTATGCTGGGATCAAGGCCGGGTCGGTTTTACTGGGCGCAGTTTCAATGGCAGCTGATCTTGGGATGACTGCAAAGGCCACACTGGCATTTGACGCTTCTGCAGCGAAAGCGATGCTTGCTAGGAAGGGCCATGGGAAGGCCAAGCATATCCATCGGAATTACCTGTGGTTGCAGCAGAAGGTGCAACATCGTGAGATTCACCTGCAGAAAACAGGTACGAAGGTGAACCAAGCAGACGCTGGCACTAAGTACTTGGAATGGCCGAGAATTCAAGAGCTAATGTGCACTATGAGCTTGGTGTATAGCGAAACCGAGCACAGTTTGGCCTTACACGCTTGAAACGGTGGCCGCTGAAGGTGGCCTTCACGCGACCAGGAGGGCCTGCATGAGTTCATGGTGCACCACAGCACAAATCGAGAAGTGTGCATTTACCGAAGCCGTGAGAGGTCAAAACAGTGTGAGAGTGCCTGTGCTCGGTGCTACGGCTTTGCAACTTTGGGTCAAGGGAACAATCAGAACAGAAGGTGCAGGTGGGTGAACCATTTGGAAGATGGAACAAGGTGAACTTTGGGTCAATTTGGAGGACCGTACTGCACAATCAGGAAAAGTGTGAACTTTGGGTCAAGGGGAACAATCAGAACAAGGTGAACTTTTGGTTCAATTTGGAGGACCGTACTGCACAAGCAGGAAAATTGTGACACTTTGGGTCAAGGGCAGAACAGAAGGTGCAGGTGGGGAACCATTTGGAAGATGGAACAA